>JAEIFS010000740.1:0-347500 GCA_018904165.1 Zaprionus camerounensis
AAAGCGGCAATGGAAGGGTCGATAACGTTCCTTTTATACACGCCAAAGCGGCAATGGAAGGGTCGATAACGCTCCTTTTATACACGGCAAAGCGGCAATGGAAGGGTCGATAACGTTCCTTTTATACACGGCAAAGCGGCAATGGAAGGGTCGATAACGATCCTTTTATACCCGGCAAAGCGGCAATGGAATGGTCTATAACGTTCCTCTTATACACGGCAAAGCGGCAATGGAAGGGTCGATAACGCTCCTTTTATACACGGCAAAGCGGCAATGGAAGGGTCGATAACGTTCCTTTTATACAAGGCAAAGCGGCAATGGAAGGGTCTATAACGTTACTTTTATACCCGACAAAGCGGCAATGGAACGGTCGATAACGTTCCTTTTATACCCGGCAAAGCGGCAATATTCGGGTCGATCCTTTTATACACGGCAAGGCGGCAATATTCGGGTCGATCCTTTTATACACGGCAAGGCGGCAATATTCGGGTCGATCCTTTTATACACGGCAAGGCGGCAATATTCGGGTCGATCCTTTTATACACGGCAAGGCGGCAATATTCGGGTCGATCCTTTTATACACGGCAAGGCGGCAATATTCGGGTCGATCCTTTTATACACGGCAAGGCGGCAATATTCGGGTCGATCCTTTTATACACGGCAAGGCGGCAATATTCGGGTCGATCCTTTTATAGACGGCAAGGCGGCAATATTCGGGTCGATCCTTTTATACACGGCAAGGCGGCAATATTCGGGTCGATCCTTTTATACACGGCAAGGCGGCAATATTCGGGTCGATCCTTTTATACACGGCAAGGGGGCAATATTCGGGTCGATCCTTTTATACACGGCAAGGCGGCAATATTCGGGTCGATCCTTTTATACACGGCAAGGCGGCAATATTCGGGTCGATCCTTTTATACACGGCAAGGCGGCAATATTTGGGTCGATCCTTTTATACACGGCAAGGCGGCAATATTCGGGTCGATCCTTTTATACACGGCAAGGCGGCAATATTCGGGTCGATCCTTTTATACACGGCAAGGCGGCAATATTCGGGTCGATCCTTTTATACACGGCAAGGCGGCAATATTCGGGTCGATCCTTTTATACACGGCAAGGCGGCAATATTCGGGTCGATCCTTTTATACACGGCAAGGCGGCAATATTCGGGTCGATCCTTTTATACACGGCAAGGCGGCAATATTCGGGTCGATCCTTTTATACACGGCACGGCAAGGGGCAATATTCGGGTCGATCCTTTTATACACGGCAAGGCGGCAATATTCGGGTCGATCCTTTTATACACGGCAAGGCGGCAATATTCGGGTCGATCCTTTTATACACGGCAAGGCGGCAATATTCGGGTCGATCCTTTTATACACGGCAAGGCGGCAATATTCGGGTCGATCCTTTTATACACGGCAAGGCGGCAATATTCGGGTCGATCCTTTTATACACGGCAAGGCGGCAATATTCGGGTCGATCCTTTTATACACGGCAAGGCGGCAATATTCGGGTCGATCCTTTTATACACGGCAAGGCGGCAATATTCGGGTCGATCCTTTTATACACGGCAAGGCGGCAATATTCGGGTCGATCCTTTTATACACGGCAAGGCGGCAATATTCGGGTCGATCCTTTTATACACGGCAAGGCGGCAATATTCGGGTCGATCCTTTTATACACGGCAAGGCGGCAATATTCGGGTCGATCCTTTTATACACGGCAAGGCGGCAATATTCGGGTCGATCCTTTTATACACGGCAAGGCGGCAATATTCGGGTCGATCCTTTTATACACGGCAAGGCGGCAATATTCGGGTCGATCCTTTTATACACGGCAAGGCGGCAATATTCGGGTCGATCCTTTTATACACGGCAAGGCGGCAATATTCGGGTCGATCCTTTTATACACGGCAAGGCGGCAATATTCGGGTCGATCCTTTTATACACGGCAAGGCGGCAATATTCGGGTCGATCCTTTTATACACGGCAAGGCGGCAATATTCGGGTCGATCCTTTTATACACGGCAAGGCGGCAATATTCGGGTCGATCCTTTTATACACGGCAAGGCGGCAATATTCGGGTCGATCCTTTTATACACGGCAAGGCGGCAATATTCGGGTCGATCCTTTTATACATGGCAAGGCGGCAATATTCGGGTCGATCCTTTTATACACGGCAAGGCGGCAATATTCGGGTCGATCCTTTTATACACGGCAAGGCGGCAATATTCGGGTCGATCCTTTTATACACGGCAAGGCGGCAATATTCGGGTCGATCCTTTTATACACGGCAAGGCGGCAATATTCGGGTCGATCCTTTTATACACGGCAAGGCGGCAATATTCGGGTCGATCCTTTTATACACGGCAAGGCGGCAATATTCGGGTCGATCCTTTTATACACGGCAAGGCGGCAATATTCGGGTCGATCCTTTTATACACGGCAAGGCGGCAATATTCGGGTCGATCCTTTTATACACGGCAAGGCGGCAATATTCGGGTCGATCCTTTTATACACGGCAAGGCGGCAATATTCGGGTCGATCCTTTTATACACGGCAAGGCGGCAATCGTGCGCGCGATTTTATTTTTTCAAAAATTTTTTGCCTGCAGCGCGCTGTTTTTCTAAACACTTTGAATTTTCTTGCTTGCTCAGTTTTCATTTGAAATGAATCGGTTTGTAGGACACTGTACCTTCAAAAAATGTTTCAGGCAGACTGGCGCCGTACACAAAAACGCAACAACAAAATACATGCAAATTTAATTATTTTCAAAATTCAATTAAAAAAAAAACTAGAAGAGTCCGAGAGTTCTGTCATTCACCTAAATTCATCATAAATATAGCCCTACCTGTAAAATAAACATAATAAAAGTTTTGCGAAAATAATGAAATAAAACAGAAACTAATCTGAAGAAAATCAAATAAGCAGCAAAAGTGTAAAATAAGACATAAAGTGTGCAGAAAAGGCAAGGTTTGACCCACTGTGCAACCGTTGCAGAATCCAAAAGTCTATTTTGCAGCATCTTCGCCGAAAGCGCTTACGTCGATGGATAGCGGCAAACGGGGTAAGTGACCGATATTTTTATTAAAAACTTACACCGAGCAGACGAATCTAACGCATAAAGCACGCGCGAAGCTACTCTCACTTTGATCGTTCTCTTGAACGGCGCGCTCTTAGAGAGACAAAGAACAAAAGAATACGAAATGCTCTCTTGAGTGAGTCTTCAGTCTTCTTCTTGCGTTCAGTTATTTTTCACGTCTATCGTTATTCGCGATTTTGCCTTTGGTTGCTCATTTGTTAGTATTCTCTAGTATGAGAACACTGAATACCCTTACTTAAACATAGAATGAATACAAATTAAACTTTAAACTATTATATTATATATATTTATTTATATTGCTTTTAAAGTTTTAAATACTAATATTATATTGCACATGTTTTTATAAAATGCCATATTATTCCTCCACAGCCTCATTCTCCCACTGCTTTAATAATATTATTTAATTGTATAAAAATGAATTTTGCTAGGTATATTTTGCATACATAGCACACATACATCGAAACGATGGCTAGCGCAAAGAAATATGCCCATGCTCATCGCTTCGCTGTCGTTGTGCGACTGAGTTGATGCCGCTGTTCGCTGTTTCTGGATTGCTCACCAAAGAGAGCCGATCGCTCTCTTGTGAAACGCTTCGGATCGGGGGGTCATAATAATCCGAAGACCACTGGGCAAGGACTTTTCGCTGTTTGAGTACTCTATATGTTCATTGCTTAGTGATAGTAGGCTTTAAATATGTATAAATCCCACCACTAACAACGTATTTCACAATTTTGTTTGATCGTGTGCAAATATGTTATTAAAAAAAAATGCCTTAAGTTCAATATAAACAAAAACCACAGGATATATGGCTACGAGATCCAGTTTTGAAGGAATGGTTGTGTGTAGATAATAATAATGAACAAAAAAGTTTTTGCAAATATTGTAAAACGAGCATGAATGCGAAACTTTCTGATTTATATGCTCATGCAAAAACATCAAAACATATAACTATGTCAAGCGCATTTACCCAAAAGAACAAATTGAACTTTATTCCTGTTTCCTTGGAAACAAGCCAACAAGAGGCGGCGTTATGTTTGTATATTGTTACACACTCTTCAATAAGTCCTGTGGATCATTTAGGGCAATTATGCGCAAACAAATTTAAGGACGGTGCGAAAGCTAAACTACACAGAACCAAGTGCACAAATATAATAACAAACGTTTTGGCGCCGAACTTTGTGGAAAATTTAATGAAAGTCATTGGTGATGCCCAATATAGTTTGTTACTTCACGAGAGCACTGATATCAGTGTCTGTAAGACCCTTGGTAAGTTGTAGTTGCGCAGAGAAAATAAATTCTGCCACAATTATATAGTTCCTCCAAATTACCTAAAACTTATTGGAACTAACCAAAGCTATACAAATGAAGACGCAAACTATGCAGATATAGATGAAACCACTATATTTTTGGAGTAATTTTAATAAAGACTAAAAAAACTTTAATAAAAGTGTTTAGCTATTTTTTTTAGCTATATTTAATTGTTTTTAGCGGTCTCTAGCTATTTCTGAACCGTGATTTAGCTATTTCAGGTCTTGGAAAGTTGGCAACACTGCTGGGGTCCCTCCGTTCGCATTGCGTTAGATGAGTAGATTCCGCTGTTTGAGTACTCTATATGTTCGATGCTTAGTGGTTTCGCCTTATAATAATCGTGAATACAACTGGTTCACTTCCCGAGCAGCTGTGTGCACCTTGCATAATTCACAATGGAACCGAATGAGTCGAAAGCTATCGATAACTTAGTTATGCTGAGCCGATTGCTCAACCGGCATGGCGTAAGATTGAAAACAAACCGAGGAATATGTTTAATTTGCGGCTGCTGCGAGAATTGCGCCACAATTTGATCAGGCAGGCAACTCCCACAATAGCATTGTTAAATTCCACGCCCCGCCGTTTGTGGGCCAGTCACTACAAGCGACGCTACCAACTGGGCGCAGTGCAGTCGGAACACTTGGAGCAGCTGAAGGCAGAATACTTTGAGCGCCAGAGCGAACCAAGCGGTGAGGAATGGCAAAGTGTGCGACAGGCGCTGCAAGAGAACTCCAAGTTTGTGACCTCTAGCAATGTGGATGCCGTCATCTTGGGCCTGTGCAGCACGGGGGAGCAACTGCCAGTGGCCAAGAGTTACCTGCGTTATCTGCAGGCACAGGGAATCAAACCCAATGCAGCGTCACTGGGTCGCCTGCTGCGCTGCTACAATGCTGCCTATCAGATGCGAGCTCTAACAGAGAAGGAGCAATCGGAAATCCTACAGATCTGTGATGCACTTCAAGCTGGTCACGAGGTACTCGACGCCAGCAGCTGTGAGCATATGATACTTGGTCTGGTCTCCACCAGCGCACACTGGCAGCGTGCTCTGCCCCTGCTGGACATGATGAAGGTAACTGCCACGCCCAGCCTTGTCGCCTACAGTGCGCTGGCGTGCAAAGCCTTTGGCTCAGAGCAACCAGAGCTGGCTTGGCGCCTGCTGGAGGAGATGCTGCAGACGAGAAAGATGCCCAAATGTGAAGTGTACCTGGCGCATCTGGAGAGCAGTGCAAAGGACCCAAAGACACTGGGCGTGCAGCTGGAACGCCTGCTGTTGTTTCTAGAGCGGCACGACATACTCATCAGCGAGAAGGTGGCACAGCAGCTGCAGCTCCTGGCAGAGCAACTTCCTAAGCAGCTGCAGGTGAGCAGCACGCAGCTAAATCAGTTCGGGAAGTGCACAGCCTGCCAGCAGCATTTGGAGCATGTGGCCATAAGTGATAAACAGTTTGAGGAGCTACGCGATGTCTTCCTGGAGAAGGTGCTCATACGGAAGGATGTGTTCCAGAAGTCCACGCCGGAGGAGGTGGAACGCTTTAAGAAATATGTACAACAAACTGCGCCCTACGACTGCGTCATCGATGGCCTCAACGTGGCCTACTCCACGGGCAACAAGAAGCCCCCGCAGCAGTTGGCCAAGCTGCTGGCCACCGTGGTGCGCTACTTCAAAGATCGGCGTAAGCATGTGCTCGTCCTAGGACGCCAGCACATGCGCAGTTGGTCCAAGCCCGCCTGGCAGTATATACAGCAGAACGCGAGTGTCTTCCTGACCAACAATCTGTAAGAGCTCGAGTGGATTGGCCATGGCCATCTCTTTAATAAACTCTTTCCCTTGCAGCTCCCACGATGATCCATTCCTGCTCTATGCCACGCTGCACAGTGGGCAGGACACGGACTTCTTCTCTCGTGATCTGATGCGCAGTCACGCCTTTCTGTTGGGCTCCGAGCTGAAGCCCATTTTCCGTCGCTGGCAGCAGGAGCATCAGTACTCGCTGGTCACACAGACTCAGACGGGACAGATTATTGTGAAGGAACCTATACGCCATCGCCTGGGTGCACACAAGGTGCAGCAGGTGTGGCATGTGCCCTGCTGTGAGCAGTACACCCCACATCCGCCCGACAGCTTTGAGGTGCCAGAGAAATGGCTCTGCCTGCGGATTGCAGCAGCTGAAGAGGAATCCTCTCTTAGTGTAGATTAATGTTGTGTATTCAAATATGGAGATCAACGACAATGGAACCGATAAAACAGACTAAAATCGAGAAATGAACACAAACGTGAGAGTCGTTCTTCGTTCCTTCTCGCGCTACTTCTCGCAGTCAAGGCGTGAGCACTTGAAGAAGGCATCGTAGTTGAATGTAGCAAGCTTCTTACGTCTCTGCTCGTTTCTAATCTTTTTCTTGGCGGCGCACATGAGTCGCTCCTTAATGTAATTATCCATTTTGAAGTCCATCTCTGCGGAGGTTTTGCCCACTTCATTGAGATCCTGTGTGGCCGCCGTATCCAGTGCCTTGATGATCAGTGAGAGCAGCGCATGCGCTAGACGATGGCACACATCGTATTCGATGGCATCCTGACTGGTGTAGTAGATCGCCGACTGTGTCGAGGGCTGTACACCGATGGCCAGCAGGATGTTACAGAATATGCCGCGCTGCATGCGCGCATAGGGATCAACCAATTTGGGTGGAATACGCATGGTGGTGGCCAGATGGGATATAAACTTTGCGAATTTCTTGATCAACACATTAAGATATTGTGTGCGGCACTGACGCTCCATCTTGGAGAGCATGGCATAGTAGAGTTCCTGTTTGCGCTTCAGGAAATCCTCTTTCTTTTGTTCCTTCTTCTTGGTGCTCTTCAGCACGTCCTCCAGTTGCCTGCACGGGAGGAAGGGGAAGGTTAGTGAAAGAAGGAGATCCCATGAAGTTCCCATCAGAAGGAGGAGAACGAACTCCTCATCAAGTTCCCTGGGGAATCTCTTCGAAGTTTTCACTCACTCTGTGGTTATGGAATTATTGCCTAGCAAGCGCTTAATGCGCTTCGCCCTCAGCTTCGGATCGTAGAAGTCCTTGAACTGGGCATAGTTATCCGTTAACACGGTCCTCTTTGGCTTGGACAGCGACACATCGTAGGCCTTTGTCTTGGGCGGCACTGCCGGCTGATATGCCATGCGCCTTACATAGGATTGCAATAGGGCCACGTTCTCATCCTGACGTTTCTGCTTATTGTCCGGACTGCAATAGTCCGGATCCTCCTCAAACTCCGACGTGGCCGACGACGTTTTCAGTGGCTTGTCCCAATCGCTGACATCCTGACTGGCCATAATCAACCAATATTTTGCAAAATATATAAACACAGAGAAATTTGTAATAAACCAAAAGGGAGAATAATATAAAACTGATTTAACCGGAATGTTATTTGAGAAAATCTCTATAAGAAAATGTTTTGTTTTTTGTTTTTCAACTTGAAAACTGGCAATTTAATGTGTCTTTGTCGAACATGAACTAGATTATGATGCGACGGATTTGGAATACACTACCAGGTGAAAGATCATGGCCAGCTAGATGAGAATTTCATTGGGGTTTCTATTGAAAAAGGGGTGCCTTTAACATTTCTAAAGGGTTTAACAAAGAGCAGGACATTTGAAGGACGAACCTAATTAAGAACTCAAATTTCAACTGCTAGATACATATATAAAATATATTATAGTAAAGTTGTCGTACATATATCAAATTTAGGAGGCTACCATTTAAAGTAGCCTGGAGTAGGAAACTATAGAGAAATGAAGTCAAATCAATTCTGCAGTTACAGCAGATCAAGAATATACATACATATGTACATATAAACATTTGGTGTTGAACAAGAATATACACAATGAGTGTTGCCTTATTACACAATTTATAGACGGACACCTCAACAACAAGGGGCTTCACACTGTTTCTTTCCCTCTTATTTGGGGGAATCCCAGCGAGATAACCATCCTCGAATATGATATACAACATATGCACAGACTCGTCCTCTATTGGGATGCCTATCACTCTCCCCTCCTACTTATGTTAGGGGAATCTCAGTAAAATGACCTTCTTCTTTAGCGCAAATAAAAAGTCAAGTTCAGCTTATCTCGATGTGGTGGTCGTGTAATTTCTTTCGCTTATCACTCGTCCTAATAATAATACAATTTATACTGGTCGGGGGATTGATCAACATGAACAGCAACAGCATCTAAAATTATTCTATAATTAGCTCGAAATTATATTTATTGAGTTCTAGAAACATTCGTTTTGCACTGAACGCTCCAGCGTGAATGTGTAATCATCGGCCAAGGCATCTACGGACATTTGTCGCGTGAGGAACGCCAAGATGGAGTCCACCTGTATCTGTGTGCCACTGAAGCGATCCTTGCAGGTCAGCTGGGGGGATAGCTCAAAGGGAATGTCCTGCAGATAATTGATTGGCCCAACACCAACACCAGAAATGCCACCCTGTCCTGGCCTGGCGGGTATAGCCGGTGGTGGATAGGGCATTGTTCCGAATGCCGATTGTGGCATGGGCGGATACATCATGCCACTACCTGCACCTACAGTTGGTCCAGCTGGAGGATCTGCATCAGTTTTGCGTTCCACAAATATGAAATCATCGCCGCTGTTTTGCTTTGCTGCATCTGCCTGACCCTGTATGGGCTCCTCGGTGGGCGTCTCGGCTGGTTTGCGTTTGCCAAATATAGCAAACACATTCATAATGAGCTTATTCCAAACTTGAGTATTGTCTAATAATGAATTTATTACTTTTAATTTTTTAATTTACGCAGTTAACGCAATATCGCAGCTGGCTTTTGTTTTGTGTTGATTACAAGTACTATATCGATTATCGATAACATTTCAGGGCTGCCAATATTGCACGAAATTCATGAGCTGCTGTACGCATCTATACATATATCACATAGCAAAAGGGGCATTCAGCTTGACCAATAAATATGTTCATGCAATGTGATATTTATGTTTTTAAATTCTGATAATCCATATCGATAGAAAATGGCATGCAATATATCGATATAAAAATCAGTTTAGGATTGCTTATGGAATGGCTGCAGAACAGTCCCATATTTTGTATTTTGAAATTCTGATAATATATGTAAATATAATAATCGATATACATGGATGTAATTGTTGCAAAATAACAGCATTCACTGTGGTTCACTCCCGCCATTCGATGCGCTGTGTCCTATCGATTAATATCAACCATTGAATATATACAAATACAACGCTGTGATTGGTTTTGGTTTCAACTCTTCCAAGCTGACAATTTCTTGTTGAACGAAAAAGCTAAAGAAAATGTCAAAAGCTGACCAGGACCCAATCGGTTCACTGAGCATAATGGAGGTGTGTATATGCTGACAGCTCCCATATCGAAAATCAAGTGTCACCGATTGTCGTTTTTAATTGAAAACTCTGTGATACCCCTGCTGTGTATACATACCACATACCATGTCTGATAATTGGATTCCTTTCCTTTTTCTTTTGCAGCAAATCAAGATATTAATTGAGCCGCCACCCAACGAGGAAGGCAAACTGGTGCAGCGGAGCAGCAATGCAAAGCATCCTTATTATCGGCGCCCTGGACGCGGACATAACCACGATTTGTGCGATGCCTGCGAAGAGGGCGGGAATTTGCTATGCTGCGATCGCTGCCCCTCCTCTTTTCATTTACAATGCCAGTGAGTATATATACCCAGTGCAGTCGTGTACAGTGATCCCTTAGTGACCCCTTCCCCACAGTGATCCACCGCTCAGTGAAGAAGATATACCCAGTGGCCAATGGTTGTGCCACAGCTGCCGCATGGCCAAGGTGTCGCAGCCCGCCTGCTCCTCGAATGCCAGTTCTGTCGAACGTGTGCCCTCGGCAGGCAGCGGCTCCAGAGCCAATACGCCCTCGTCGGGTGAACTGGAATCGATTCCGCTCAAGATACGAAACTTACGCAAGCGCAGCAACAGTGAACGCAACAGCACCGAGAAGCTGTTGGCTAAAATGCCGCTGGCCATACAGCGTGCACTGGATCCGAACCGCAAACCGACACCCCTTGATGATGTTATACGCGCTGCCAGCATGCTCAATCCGCAGCAATTCTCGCTGCCACCCGAGCTGGAGCTGCACACACAGTTCCCGGGCAATGGCAAAGTGCAGCCCGTGCAGCAGACGCACAGTGGGCCGGGGACTAGCAATGGACACGGACGGAAGCCAAGCAGCCAAAGAAGGAACTCCAAACCATTCGAATTGGACTCACAGGGTCTGGTGCCTCTGCCCGCAAAGACTTGTTTCTACTGCACACGGAGCTGCAAACGTGCGCCGCTCATCTCGTGCGACTATTGCCCACTGTACTATCATCAGGATTGCCTGGATCCCCCGCTGACTGCATTGCCCGCCGGCCTCTGGATGTGCCCCAATCATGTCGAGAATTTCATAGTAAGTACAGTACCGGGTGAAGAGTAGAGAAGAGTTAAAGTATGAGGTTTCCATTCCACCACAGGATGCCAACATGACCAGAAGCATTTCGGCCACGGAGCGAGTGCGCCTATGGAATCGTTTCCATCAGCCCCTGGACCATGAGAATGTTAAGATGGAGTTCTTCCGGCGTGTCAATACGCGACATCCTCCATTCCGCATGAAGTGGAACATGCGCACCCGTTCGCACATTGCGGTGCCCGCCATGGTGCGTTATCACTACGAGCATCCTCCGGCCTTGCTGCCCTCCATGAGGCAAACGTTGCGCTACGATCGCGTGAAGAGACGCAAGCAGTTGCCCACCGCTGTGGAGGATATATCGAGGGAGAGTGTCACCGAGTCACTGCTCAAGGATCTGGAGGCGTTGCGCTGTGCACACGCCAAGTTCCGTGAGATTCAGAGGGAGTATGGCAATGTGGCGGAACTGGACGCTGCTGCTGGCGGCGTGCAAAGCGAAAGCGACACAGAGAGCGAGCAGGAGAGGGGTAGCAACCTGATCAGCGCCACCATCACCAGCAGTAGCAGCAGAAAATTGACAGAGACACAGACAGCGCCAGAGCCAGAGCCAGAGAAGACACCAGCGCAGGCGTCAGCGACAACAACGACGGCGACGACGACGGGGTCGATGGGCAAACCCAGTGTAAGCTGCAGCAGCCAAGCGAATGTGGACATAAGCTTCGAGGATGAGGAGGAGGATAGCAAGGCAAACATTGTAATTGATGCGGATTTGTGTCATCTGGATGTGGACATCATCAAGAAGTTAGCACATCAACGACTACAGCAACTGGTGGTGGAGCATCCCGAGATTGTAACCCAATATAAGAATCGCACAGCAGCACGACGACTGCGGCAATTGGCGTGTACACCCGCAGGTGTTCCGGAGGGACCAGGGCAGACAGCGCTGCAGAGTGATCTAGCACCGGAGGATATGCGTCACTTCTCGCTGCTGTTTACCAGTGAAACCTCCTCGATATTGGCACAGAAGAATGGCAATTCAGCGGATGAGGATCCCATGTTGGCACTGCATCCAGCGCTGGCCACGGCAGCTGCCATTGCTGCAGCGGATGCTGCCGCAGAGAGTTATGTGCCACGTGTGCGTACCGACACGGAGAAGGCTTATGAGCTTGCCTCACGCCTGGAGTTGAAGCTGCTGCAGTGCAAGGTGCGAGCGCGAGCGGTGCTGACCCCGCTGGGGGATATGCTCGAGGACAGTCGTTGGTTCAGTAATCTGAGTCTGGATCATTCGATCTTCATGCGCTATCGCACACTGTACATTGGCTATGGAGGTCACTTTACTCCTTCCACATCGCTGGCGCACACTGAGACGGTGGATCTCTCGGCAATTGGTTACTGCTCACGGATCTCGCCGCAGCATGCGATCATCTTCTATGATGAGTTCACCAAGTCCTACGAGCTCATCAATTATTCCGAATTTGGCACAGAGGTCAATGGGCAGCTCTATACGTGTGATATCACGGAATATACACCCACACATGCCGGCAAGAGGATGCGACCCGATGATGCGGAACTCAAGAGACGCGTCGATGATCTGCTCGACAAGCGTCGCCACATACAGCGACACTATGAGACCCCCAAGCGGGAGACACAGGATAGGTGAGTGTGAAGGAGCTGTAGAAGGAAGTAGAAGGAGGTACAGGTATAGGTAGAGTTAGAGTTAGAGTTGGAAGTAAAGAAGGACTTGAGGGCACTTTCTTAATAGTATATGGTCACCTTTAGAATATGGAAACCTTTAACTTATCTAATCTTATATTCTGTACTGTCGATTTGGTTTTTCCTTTATCATATCTGGCTTATTTTGAGCGTCAATTGGGAGGGCAGGAATTCTGTACATTGTAAAATTTAATTTCTGTTATTTCATCAATAACTGCTAAAGTAAACTGCCACTATGGTCACCCTAGAAACCTTTCAAGTAATCCAAACCAATTTACGCATTCCAGGAAGCGAGAATTCTGTTTTTTGTGCGCATCATAACCAGTATCTATTACAGTTATAGAATAAACTGTAATAAATATTACCAATTCATAACAAAAAGGGAAACTATATCTCATAGCTTTGATAGGAACAATCTGTTGAAAAGAAAGATTTACACACACAAATTAAATGTTTATAGTGAGAAGATAGTTAAGAAACTTTATATTATATACTATTATTATATATTATTATTATTATATAGTTTGCATTGGATCAATCATACTCGTATAAGCTGTAAGGCACTCAAATCTTGGGCCAGTCGCAGATAGCCGAAGTCGAAGATAGATCCTTCGCAATCTTAAACTGCCAATGACTCCTACAGCACTTAACCATGTCATATCTCCTGGCTATATGCCTATCTCCCTCTTTCTGCAAAATTGAAAGAGACAGACTTACACTCTCCATCTCTCTCTTTCTTTTGCAGACTGGCGCCCATTATTAAACCCGCCTGCCGTTGCCAAATCGAACCCGCTGCCCCAATGGTTGCTGGCGCCTGGGAGGGCGCCGCTGTGCTCGCCCATGGCAGCCTCCTCCGTTTCGGTTGTCTCACCTTTGTCTTCTCAGTGCCATCAACAGATCTGCTGCATGCACGCAATGCAGCTAGTGCAGCCGTCAGCAGCACCGCCACCGTCACTGCAACTGCCACTGCCACCGCCAAGTGACAATCGGCAGCTCGGCTGCGTCGTAGGAAACAGGTTACTAAACAGCAACAGCGGCAACAACAACAACAACATCAGAATATACTCCAAAAACCATCAGCAAAAAAGAAGCACAAATGTCAGTAAAGAACGAAAGTAGGATAAGCAGGAGGATAAGAATAAGAAGAAGCAGAGCCAGCGCAGCAGACCGATTGAATGCCTGACTATACAATGAAGAATTAGAAAGAGAGAGAGAGTGCGAGAAACAGGAAGACAGTGGAGATTGAAGAAGGATACCACAAATTATGACAGATTCTTGGAAATATTATCCATGCTCTTAAGGATCGAAAAATCCCATAGATTACTTATTGTGTATCGTGTAGATCGAAAGATCGAGTAATCTGTGTGATGATTCAAATTATTCTTGTAGATCAAAAGATCCAACCCTATATACGAATATGAATCAATTATACTTCATATATTTATTAATAGAGATGTATGTGTTGTATCCTCCCCACGGTTCCTGCTCCATTCTTAATCCTCTTCATTAGCATATGGCATCATAATCATCATCCACATCATCAACTTCATCCACATCATCAACTTCATCATATATTGTAAATATATTATATCATATATAAAAAAGAGCATAACAAATAAAGTTGTAGGGAAATGGAATTTATCATTTCGAAAAACATTTTTCTCTCCTCAGATGAGTTCGACTAAAATTGAGTCACAATAATTATACAGCGCTCGCATTTGTTATTGTGTTTGTGTGTTTTTTGTGTTTTTTGTAAGTGTATGTGTGTAAAACAAAAAAATAAATAATAATTAATTAATAATATTAACATTAAGTATGAGCAAATTTATACAATTATATGTTAATGAGAATTTCAATCCATATACAAAAAAAAGAACAGTGTTTTTTTTTGTCGATAATAATTAATAATAATAAATCTTTAGCATCTTCACTTATATAACGTGAATTGGGATGGGGAAGGGAAGTGGGGGGAGCTCTATATATGGTAAGGTGGATAGGGAAGGCAGATAAGTTAAGGCAAACCGAGAGTGACTGGAGAGTATATAAAGAATACACACATATATATATATATACTATATATACATATACACACCACATCCATGGGACCGTGGGGAGTAGAAGGAGGAGGGGGAGGAGGAAAGAAGAGATTCCGATTTCGCTTTTTGGGCCCTGAATATAAGTACAGAAAGTACGTACGGCTAGACGCGCTAAAAAGTAACTATTGATTATATTTTATAATGCTGCTGCACTGGCTCCTTCCTCATCTAGGAATTATCATTGGTTGCTGTTTCCTCCTGCTGTCCAGGCTGCTGTGGATGCTGCTGCTGCTGGAGTTGCTGCTTGGCCGCATTGCGTGTGGCACGCGATCTTTCCCATTCCAGTTTGTGCTTGCGCTTGGTGTGATGATACATATTCGACTTGGAGCGAAATTCAGTGGGGCAGAAGGCGCAGGTGTGCAGTTTGACGCCGGTGTGTGTGGCAAAGTGTTCCTAAGAGAGAGAGGGAGAAGGGGCAGCATTAAATGATGCTCTCTTCATGTGAAGGATCACACAGGTTACTCACCTCCAGGTAACGCTTCATCTTGAAGGATTTGCTGCAGACATCGCACGTGTACTTGGCCGCTTTGCTTGAGCAGCGATGATTGTTGCCCGCCAGTTCACCGCAGCTGGAGCAGATCGAGACAGTCAAGCTGAGACTGGGCAGGGTCTGACTGGCGTTGTGCTTGTTGTGCAGGTGATTGTTGAGGGCGCGCTGGTTGCGCAGCTGCTGGCCACAAATGCTGCACGTATATGCCGCCTCTGGAGGAGCAGCAGGTGCCTCAGCAGCAGCAGCTGGAGTGGGTTCGCTGTAGCAGAAGGGGGGGAGAGAGAAGAGATGTAGTAATCCCTGCCTGAGCATGCCTGGCACTGCGTCTGCTTACCTGCTTGCTGCTACTGCTGCTGCTGCTGTCGCTGTGCTGCTGCTGCTGCTGCTCACTGCTTCTGCCATTGCCGCCGTGAGCAGCTGCTCCTGCTGCTTACATACCGCATTGTAGTTGGCCAAGATGAGCTCATTCTCCTTGCACGTCTGCAGCTCAGTCTTGCAGCGCTTCCCATACAAGTCAGCGACATCCTCGTTGCTGCTATCCTCGCTGGCACTGAGACTGCGCTCGATGTGTTGCACCTTCTTGGGTGAGTGCGTCTTGCGGCGACTGGCGCGTGTGACTCGCTTAGCTGGTTGCGTTGGGGGGCACTGCGTTGAGGGCTTGTTCACGGTCAGATTAATGGCTTCATTGGCTTCAGGCGCCTCTGAAGCGGGAGGGACTATGTCGGGCGGTGGTAACAATTCGTGTGCTGGACACAGAGAGAGGGGCAAGGAGATGGGCAGAGACATGGGCGCAGGTGTAGGTGTGGGCACTGGCGGAGATGTGGGCACAGATGCTGATGATGATGATGCAGGTGGTATGGGTATATTTATGAGTACTGGCTGTGGCTGTGTGAGTTCACCTGCATCCACTTCCAGGGGAGGCGGCACTACCTCCTTATCGCTATCACCACCTCCACCTCCACCTCCTCCTCCGCCGACGCCTGCTCCGTTGACGCTTCTTTGGCTGTTTGCTTGACTGTTGTTGTTATTGTTATTGTTGTTGTTGCTGCTCACCTTAGCCGCATCACGTTCGGCACGCGCCTTTTGCCACTGTGTGTTGTGTTTGGTCTTCACATGCGTATACATATTGGATCGACAACGGAACGCGGTGTTGCAGTAGGCGCACGCAATGGGCCGATCTCCGGTGTGTGTGGCCACATGCTCCTCCAGATAGCGGCGCATCTTGAACGATTTCTCGCAGAACATGCATGGAAATTTGTTTGCCCCCACTCCCACTCCCACGCCCGCTGCTACTGCTACCTTGTGATCGGTGGACTTGAGATAGGACTCGTGAAATTCGGTTTCCTCTTTGACCAGCAGCAACGCCTCATAGCCAGCAGTGGGTGTAGTGGCCTCCCGCTCCGCCTCTAGTTCGACATCGAGGGGTTCCTGCTTGAATTCGATAAGTGGCTCCACAACATCGCCCTCTTCGGACCAATTGACATCGCAGTCGATCTCCAAGAACTGACTGCACAGTGTGGTCTGTTTCAGTTCCACCAGCTTCCAGAAGTTGTGGAAACTCTCGAGTTGCGCACAGCAATCTGTGCAAATGGACGTGGAGATGGCATCGTCGCGTGACAGCTGGGAAAGACAGACCGGATTAGAGCAGGCGCAGGGCACAGGTGTGCAGTGGCTGCACAGACAGGTGGGACTTACACAGAGATACAAATGCGTCGATATCAAGTGTACCAAATAGTTTTCCGGTATTTGCTTGTTGTTGTCACTACTGTTGTTGCACTCAGAAGCAGCAGCAGCAGCAGAAGCGAACAGCAACACGGCATTCTGCTCGTCCAACGTGTTCAAGCACAGGCGACAAATCATTTCGTTAACCGATCCAAATGGAATCGTGCAACATTAGCACTAATATATATTTTATTATTTATTTATTTATTTCCAAAGTTGCGGATAGATCTAGGTGCTGGGAAAATAATCGATGTCGCTGCTGCTTTTAAATATCGATTAATTAGCATTGCCACGCTAGCTATCGATTAGTGAGCACGAACAATAGCGATGAATCGTTTGCATTGCAAACAAATAATTAAAGAAACTATTAACAATGATATCGAAAACAATAAATTACAAATTATACTAACAATATGCTATATGATACGCTAACGATATATTGTTTGGCTGACAAACAATATAGTTGTTCAAGAAATTTCCAGAAAAATCGATAACACTAAGTTACAAATTGTTTAAGAAATGCTCTTATTACCATAAATTCGTTTCTTGTACATTATAATAATTTTGCTTTTTTTTACATTACACTAAAATTGTTATTAAAACACATTTCAATTATTATGTAATTTACAACTAAAAATTGTCTGCGTTGGAAATACAATCGTCTTCATATCGCCATTCACATAAATCGCCTCGTAATGCATGTGATTGTTCACCATCACCAGTTGTCCCGTTTTGAACGGTACATTAATGCAATTGAATCGAAAATTTGGGAATTTTGTCAAACTGGAAACCATATCATATCCCTCTGTTAGCTTTCTTGTCCAAATGGAAACCGTTTCGAAATTAAGTCCTTCGCGATAGCAAAGCCTTCCTGCCTCGTTGATGGTGCGAAAGGTATTTAAAGTGATAATCGCAGAGGGTATGGAACCAAAATAGATTTGGGGAAAATCCAAGGCAATTATGGGAGATCCTGGTTTCATTCTGCCATACAATTTCTGTTTATCCGTGGGATCATACTCTTGCATATGTACCGTTTTACATTTTAACCGATCGATCATTTTGCAGGTATGCAAAAAGTTTTGATGATTCGCAATGCGCGTATCCATTAGTTCCATGCGTTCCTCGATCATTTTGATTATCCTGGTGCGCAATGGTTCTTGCACTAGAATACTCGATACTAGCCCCACACCGATGGGATGATAAAGATTCTTCACCACAATATCTACGACTTGTTGAATGGGTCCAGTGGCGAAAAGGATCACGCATTGGGGATTTACCCATCTCTTGTGAGTGCCATTTTCGGGATATGTCTGAACATGTCGCTTCTTCAGATGAGCATGTATATCATCCACACCCTCCACGATATTTGGCAACCCTTTAAAGCGCGGCAAAACATCTGCATCCTCATCCTGCTCGGCCTCTGTCATGGCTAATTTTGACCAAACTCAGCTAGGAATATCAAAGAAAATTTAAGGAAAACAAAATAAAAATAGGAAAAGAAAATAACACTTGCTCCAATGACTGACAGAAAGTTTTGTGACTAATGAGAACGAAAAAAAGGGGAGAAAAACTGAAAACTAATTTTCGCCTCTCTAGAACATGAACCAATTTGCCAAACCAGAGAAAGGTAACTGCAGATGAATGGCCTTACCAGGGCAGGGACAAAGACGCGGACATGGACACGGAATCAAGCAAAGTTGCCTTCGACTTCCGCTTCCTTGTCAACACATGTGTGCATAATCGTAATCGAAATACTTTCACTGGCCACAATTGCCATTCACACCGGACAACGCACACACACACACACGCATAGAC
Organism: Zaprionus camerounensis; assembly: GCA_018904165.1. NCBI lineage: Eukaryota > Metazoa > Arthropoda > Insecta > Diptera > Drosophilidae > Zaprionus > Zaprionus camerounensis. The sequence continues at coordinate 18,704 of JAEIFS010000740.1, forward strand.
TGCTGCTGCTGGTGTGTGGTGGTGGTGGTGAGTTTCCTTTACTCTTTTGTGAAGCAATGTGTGGGGTATTGCCGGCTGTTTGTTGCACTTGGCGAACACTTGATTAAGTTGCAGATTTATTAATAATTAATGTATAAATACGCACATATATTATATATACTATACATACTAACTTATTAACACAGATTGACGCTGATTAATTTTAAATATAATACTTATAATAATAACTAAGGCATAAGTAATTTTAAATATTTCTTATCGATTACTTATCGAATTTAAATTCAACATTTGCATAGGGTATTACTGCAATGAGTCGACGCATTTTCTATTGACATTCAATAGGTCGCTACTTGCACGCAGTTCTCCTACTCCTCCTCCTTCTCCTCTTCTCCTGCTCCTCCTCCTCCTTTTCGTGTTGTCAGCAAACAAGGCGTGTGTGCGTGTCTGTGTGCCATGTGCGTGCGCGTGTGTGTGTGTTCCTCGTGTGCCTGTTTCCGTGTGTATAAATAGCCGAGCGACCCACAGGATTCGCTTACTTTGCGCAAAGACGCCTTCGCCAACTTCGTAGACAGTCGCTCGCCAGGGCGCCTGAAAGTAGGCAGCGCCAAAGTGTTGTGCGAATCCACTTTGGATTCGGATTTGGATTTGAATTAGGTATAGGACCATGCGAAGCGCCTAAGCCGGACAACATGGAGATGTCAGGCTATCAGGATATCCACGCCTTGGAAAAATCGGTAAGCAAGAAAGGAAAACAAAAGAAAACATGCAGGAAATGCGTAGACCGAGAGAGAAAGACCCCTCTCTGACCCCTCTCTCCGTTGCGCGTGTAGGTGGCCAATGCTGGGTCACAGCTGTATACAATGGCGCACAAGCTGCACGCCGTAGAGCGCTGCCTGGACCAGACCACAATGGAGCAAATGGACGAAATGGAGGTGATGGAACTGCTCGAGTCGATGACGGAAGTGAAGAACGATTATCAGAATCTGCGCAAGGACATACAGGAGGTGCAGCAGCTGCAGCGTGACGTCAGCAGCTCGATACGCTTTCAGATGAGCAATATGCAGCAAACGTTTCATCAGCTCAAGAAGCGCATCGCCAGCTCACAGCAGCGTCGACAGCGTGGAGGAGCAGCAGCAGGCGCAGCAGCTGGAGGTGACCAGATACAGAACACCAGTCTGACAGCGGCGACCCACGAGCATTGATGTGCGTGAACTAGTATTTGTGTGAGTGTGTGCATGTGTGTGTGTGTGGGGGGGTGCAGGGTATGTGTTAGGCAGGCAATTTTTGAATTTTAAATGATTTTTATTGATTTTGCACGCGAATGGAAATATCCCTCACAAAATAATGATAGAGACACGTACTATATATACATACCTACTATATATGAGGGCTCGTATGGAAACCTGTTGCAATACAAGCATACAAACCTACCTGCAACACACACACACACACACGCACAGGCACAAATACCTGCACTAGAATCGTGTCAAATTGTGGAAACTTGGAAACCAAACTATTTATACACACACACATGTGCACAGTAATATGCGCAGTAATATCAAAATGGAAGAACACCAAACGAATCCTAGAACAATTCTAACTCAACCTACTATATCTAGAGACACACACACACCTAACACACTCGACACAAACTAGACACACCTATACACCTATACATATAAACGTGAACTCTAAATACTTTATGACGCAAATCCAAATGTCTGATACCATTTGAAAAGAATGCACTTTTTCAAAAACAAACAAAATTTGCCTTAACAAACATACATAAAAAAATAACCTATATTATACTAATTTTTGATATATACACATTTTAACAATTTAAACTTAAGCGTATCATTTCTATATAAATGATAGGCCCAATCAAGCCCAAATCTTTTTTGTTTTCTTTTTTATATATTTGTTGTTATTAAATTGTATAAGCCAAAGCACATTTTAGCAAATAAAATACAAACAAAATAAATTGTGTTTTTGTTTTAATTTTTTTGATTGCGCGCCAAACTACAAATTGGCGATGTGTTTTAATGAACGATAACAACAATGTGTGCGATATGCACGACACACACGTCGCTAGCAATGGGAGCGATAGTCATCGATAATTGTAGCAGTTGTAGTTGTTTTTTATGGCTCTACGTTGCGGTGGTCGGTTTGCACTTTCAACTAGAATCGGTGTTAATAGAAAGATTTATATATACATATAAATATTTATTATTGGTAGAATAAAGATAAAGCTCTAATCGATGATTGCCGCCCGCAATTTGGCGATTTGGGCCAACTAGCGCGAAATTAGTGCAGTGTCTTGTGTGTGTTTGTGTTCCCCCTCTCTCCCGTGCAAGTCTTATAAAGGTAAGTTAAGACGGGATCTTGAGTGTAACGTCATCAGGCCAGCAGCAGCAGCAACAGAACAACAGTAACAAACAAGTGTAAAGAAAGCAGTTAACAAAAGCAGTTTTACACAATCGATTTGCGTATTCAAATTAGAAGAAAGTGCTGACTAGTGCAACAAGTGCATGCAATCTCTCCCCCCACTGTCTCTCTTCCTCTCTCTCTCTCTTTTGTTCACTCTCTTTGCCCTATTTTTGTTGTTGCCCCCCACCTCTCTCACGGCGCGCGCACGCCTGCGCCTACGCGAATTCATTGTTGTTTTTGTTTGCTTACGTGTCGCGTCGCGAAATGTTCGGCCGCGCTTACGTAGTTCTGCTTGCGCTTACGGGCCTCGTCGCCGTCATCGCCGGTACGTCGACAACCCCCGCCCCCGCCACAGTGGAAGCCAAAGTCGAAGTTGTTGGTGAAATTGCCAGTTTCTTGGAGAATCCGCATTATCTAAACAATGATGAGATTGGGCAACTCTTCGAACGCCTTGGCAAGGATTATCCAACACTGGCACAGCCCTATGCCATTGGTCAGACCATACAGAATCGGAGCATGCACGCTCTAGCACTGGATGCGGCCACAGATCCCAACAACGGTGATCTCCTTCGTCCCATGGTCAAATTGGTGGCCAACATACAAGGCGACGAGACTCTGGGTCGCCAAATAGTACTCTACATGGCCGAGTACTTGGCCAGCAGCTACGAGACAGACGTGGAGATTCAGCGCCTACTTAACACAACCATTATACACTTTCTTCCCAGCTGCAATCCGGATGGGTTTGCCGTTGCCAAGGTGAGTCAGACAGCAACTAAAACAAAACTAGATTAAGATTAAATCGCAATACCCGAGAGAGAGAAACTTTAGCATAGCTTTAAGTCTTCTTTCTCTTCATTCCCCCTTAATCATGTGCCGGTTTTAGCCAACTTTCTGTCTGTACTTCAGGAAATCGGGGAATTCAACTTCCTATTGCGCTTTGGTTTCGGTTTTCAATATGTTACGGTTGCGGTTTCGTTGGGAAAACTAATAACTCTGACTTATTGAAAGTAGCACAGTGCCTTATATCAGTTATTAACTGAAATATATATTTCCTTTTTGCTTGAAGATCACTTTCGTAGGAAAGTAAAGATTTGATCGTTTGTATTTCCTTTTTAATCAAAGATTGGTTTTATAGAAAAGTGGAGGTTGTATAGCTTTATACTCTATACAAGAAGTAATCTACAAATAAAGTAGATCGATTCAATCGACGATTAAGCACATATAATATATGTGTATGCAGATTCAATACATGCACGGTGGGTACCTGTGCATATACTACATACATACTCGTATGTATCTATTTGTTCAGTTTTCTCTAAAAACAGCTGCAGATCAACGTAAGCCCCCGTAAAAGTGAATGTACCTTTCGTTTGTGTGAGTGAGGGTACCACCCATACATACTCTTACAACATATGTACATGCATACATACTTACATATATAATGGGCCATTAGTTGTGTTGGCTGAATCATTTTATGACTTGAAATCTGGGATATTACAGTCCCACTGGCTTTGCTTGCTGCAAACACGTTTCGTTCCATATTGTGATCGTTTTAAACCGTTCCCCACATTCCCATAGGAACCCCACCTACATATGTATGTGTTGGCCCTTTCACAACTCTTTCTAAACGGAACCGTGGCAATTCAAAGCTCCAAAGTTACTGCGAGCAAACAAACCAGAAGAAACAAGAGGAAGAATAGGAGAGAGAAGAAAAACCCGAAGAGAACTTAGCAAGTTTGCCCCACTTTGTACAAGTTGTTTGGGGTCAACGCAGCACGATCGGCTAATTAACATCTGAAGAGCACCAAAAAAAAAGAAGAACTAATTTCTTATACATACTGTACAAGTGTATTCGATTATAAATAGAGAGATCTCTAAAGTGCTTCATTTGAGAGCTCTTCAATGCATCGAAATCCATTGGAAACCTGTGTCTATCGAACTTGACTTGAAGTACAGTAAATATAATGATATACTTATGGTCCAAATGTGTTTGTTATACTTCTCTTGAAGTGCCCCTTATAGCTTCAACTGTAGGGGAACTAAAATATGCCTCGATAAGAAAGAACCGACAATACACTGTGCAGAGCACTGACTCCCATGTCTGTCCAGTTATCTCGTGTTCAACATGGATAATTCGCCGAGTTCAAGTTCAATGTCACATTTATCGCTCGTTGACAACTTCAACTGACGATTGTATTTATGACTCCGTCATCTTCAGTTCGCACATGCACACGAATTGTTGAAGAAGACAACGAGAGACAATCATAAATAAAATATGAAAACAAAAAAAATACAACATGATTTTATATATTTATATGTTAAGTGTAGAAATGATTTTATGTTTGATTTATGTGCAATTGAATTGGGTGTAGAAATATACCTATATAAAGTTGTAGAGCTGAGTTGAATTATTAGTTTATATGATAGAAGAGATTATTAGTCAGGGGTTTTGCATTTGTCTAGTTGGGGATTTTTTCTATAATATTGTATATATTATAGTGTAAGTCATTATATACTATATGTACATATATGTACTATAACAGAGGCATGACATTATAGCGCAAATGTTGTGTATAAAATGTTTAACTCTCTGTTATAATCTGTAAAGTTCTTTACAAGTTCATATTCCTTGCTCCTCTTCTCTTTCTCTTCTTGTTGCAGTAGAAATATGTACTAGCTCATCTTTTACTCCTTTCTTTTTTTGAGTGTATGTAACCCGAGTCGAGCCAAGAGCACTTCGATGGTTCACATTTACGCCCCTATTTATCGGTGCCCACGCACGCGTTGATTACCCAACGCTGTCGTCCTATCGCAATTGGTTTTATGTATTTAGTGTCAGATCTATTTGAATCAGTTTGTTTGCATATGGTTGCCCACATTTGGGTAAGGATTGTTTGCTTATCGACCCACCCGCTTTATTATGGCTCAACAAAGCCAATGTAAATGCCAGGGCTCACAATGTGGATGACGAACTGCTTTGTCTGGATTACAAAAAAAGATTAAGTATAGATTATTTAGAATCTGATTAGATTAGTAGTCGTAGCTTAGGCGAATTGCTTATGGCCCCAGCGGGGCGGAGCTATAGACACAACAAAGGCCAAATCGATGCTCAATGGGCGTTAATCTACGACACCACGAGGCGGTGCAGCTGACGTCATGCGACGTTGTAGTGCACACATTAATTGCATGCATCCACATCTATCTACATCCATCCATATGTACTAAGCAGCATTTAAGCAGATTCGAGAAGAAACTGGTTTAGCAGTCGGCATCGCAGTCGAGAGTACTTGGTATGTGTTTTTGTGACAAGAAGAGACTCTTGAAACAGTTTCTTGCAATTGGAAGCAGAGTGTGCAACCGGTTTGCCATTGCTTCAATACCCTATACACTTTAAAAAGAAAGAATGCAACTTGAGTTATTTGCATAACTTAAACAACGATTACTCACATATGTATATGACTGTGAGATAATAAATCTCGTTTCTTTTTAGAAATAGTTCAGTTGTTAAAGGTATAGATCAATAAATTTGTTTATGATTTACATACTTTTTTCATAGGGATTATATGACTCTGAGTTAAAAAATGTTATTTAGTCTTTGGATTTTGTAACCTCTCACCTTATCTATACCATATATCCATTATATATTCTTGTATTATCTAAAAATTACTTCCCATATGGCAAAAACAAATGTGTTACGAGGTATCTGTACGTTTTGTGTATAGTTCAGTCTGATGTAAGACGTAGCCAATTTTGTGAGATAAAAAAAAGGCATAGCGTAATAATTTGCAGCTAAGTACCAGGTGTCGTATAGTCGAACAATCTCAACTGCAGATCGGCCCAACTTGTTTTTGCCGCCTTTGTTTCTGTTTCTTTTTCTTTTTTGTGAATATGCATGACAATTGCCCGTTATCTGTTTGACAGTCTGCTTTATGCACTTACTACTGTACTCCAGCTACAGTTTTAGCTAGAAATCTGTCATGTACAAACATACATGCATACATACATATGTAGGTCATGAGTTGCATGTGGCATTTACATGTGCAGCTTGATCGCACAGTGTTAGCATAATTTTTTAACGAAGAAATGCCAAATTTGATAAGAAAAAAGCCTAAATTGTATAGAATGATATCTAAAAAAAGGTGAATGTTTAATGTTTTCGAAAGCTAAATAAAGCAATATTTTCCAATTCTTTGAAATCAAGCTAGATTTGACAGTAAAAATGTTGAATTGGACACACTGTGATCGCAGTGCAGTTGCAACTGGCAAAGAAAAGTATCGATATCATTAGAGCGGTTCAATTAAGCACATCAACATTAACTGATAACGATAAGCTTTAATATTCACCCATGCGAGAGTAAACAGCTGGGGGATTTACGTCGTGCCAACCGGCAGTAATAACAACACAGATAAACACAGTTATACACTCACACACTGACACACGTACAGAAAATGAGAACATATGCAGGCATTCTCTTCTTTTGAGCTTGGAAATCGGACCCACGCACAATCGCATCTCCATTGAAAGGGCTGTGACGTCACTGAGTGAGTGTGAATATCGATTTTATCCTTTTTAACATGATGACACATGTGACGTGCGTTGGCGTTGCCGATTACGAATGAAGAACACTCACAAGCGTCACAGGGCAGCGTTGTGCCGACGCTGAGCTGCGACGCAATGCGCGAGCTCTCTTCACCTCCGCCTCTCTCTCTGTCGCACTCTTTCGTCTGACTCTCACCGCTCTCCTTTACTAACTTGCGCAGGCGCCTCACTTGCATCTGGCAATGCCGCCCGCACTTCGCATAAACCGAATTGATGTGCGAAAACACACGCAGAAACATATACAAATGCAAGTAAATGTGTGTATGTGTGCGTAAAGTAAACCAAGCGAGGCAAAAAAATCAAATAAAACAAATAACAAAAACTATTAATTTGTGCCACAATGCGGCAATAATAATAATAAAAAAAGAACATAAACAACAACAACGACTGCGCACAACAACAAAACTCGTGACAGAGACAAGCGCAGAGCTGCGACGAGCCGCGCTCTCTGGCGTATAATTTCCCTACAATTATCGCACGTCGTCGCCGACGCCGACGTCGCTCTCAGCAGCACCAGCAGCAGCGACGCCGGCGGCAGCTGTGGGGCAGCGGGCGGGCAGCACGGACTTAAGGCCAATCAACGCAGCAAATTTTCAAACAGTACATTTTTTGAAGCTGAGCTGAGCACCGAGTGGAGCTGGAGCTGCTGCACGACGACAACAACGACGACGACGACGATAACACACAATAATAATAAAGCAGCAACGCCGCTAAATAACAACAGAGGCTGAGGCAGAGACAGTGTCAGAGGTAGAGGTAGAGGCAGAGGCACGCGGCTGTGGCTTGGAAGTGTTTCAATTTGCACGCCAGTGATAACTAGCACCAGCTGAACTAACGGTAACCAGTTGCAAGTTATCCATCCATCCACACAGACACACAATCGCATACACGCTCACAATGCAGTGGCTTGTGTTGTTGTTGGTCCTGCTGCCTCTGGCCGCCCATGGCTTTGTTGTAAAAGAGGACGAGAGCTTCCTGCAGCTGCCGCACTATACCAGCCAAGCGGAATTGGAGGATCTATTTGCCAGATTGGAGAAAGCGTATCCGGAACAAGCGCGTGTCCATTACATTGGACGTTCCCTGGAAGGGCGCAGCCTGCTGGCACTGCAAATCTCGCAAAACACCCGGCAAAGGAGCCTGCTGGTGCCACCGGTCAAGTATATTGCCAACATGCACGGCGACGAGACTGTCGGCCGACAGCTGCTTGTCTATTTAGCTCAGTATCTGTTGGGTAACTACGAGCGGATTTTGGATGTGTCCCAGCTGGTCAATAGCACTGATATCTTTCTGATGCCCACCATGAATCCCGATGGTTATGCTCGTTCTCAGGTACGTTTCTGTCTCTCTCACCTGTTTGCGTTGCAAAATTGTGGAAAAATCAATATATGTGTGTGTGTGTGTGTGCATTTCTGTGTCTGTCTCTCTGTGTGTTTGTGTATGAAATTTCAGTAGCCTTTTCCTTCGCCCACACACGACTGCGCTGCTGCTGCTTCTCTGCTGACGTAGTTGTTGTTGTTCTGTTTGTTCTGCCTACGCATTTACAGCAAAATTTCGTTGCCTGCTTTGACGTTGACGCCGCTGCTGCTGCGCACATAAATTTTAATTGAGCTAGGGCCAAACAGCCACGCCTCTTTGATGTTGACATATTGCAGAGCTTGTTGCGTCTGTGGGTGGTTGGGCACACACATGCAAGCAAAACATACATATTGCATGTACTATCGATATTAATTATCTATGCAATCGATATTGCCTTTCACTCATTAGAATGCCATGCGATGTCTGTCTGTCGATTGCATTGCAAAAAGCACTCTCTCTCTCACGTATGTTGTGGAGTTGTCACGTACATACACACACACAAAGGTATTTATGTTAAAATTGCCTGTAGCTGCATACATGAGAAGGACGGAGGAGGGCGCAGTTGTCATTCACAGTATTGCCTTTAGCTGCTGCATGAATGAAAGGGACGCAAGCTGCAGTTTTGTTGAGAGAGCAGAGAAGCAAGTTCAGTTGTCATTTGAGAGCGCCACTTTGCGTGATCGACCATTGTGACTTGCCCGACCACCACAATTACATGCACAAATGTAAATGTGTGTGTGTGCATATTAATATGCTTTAATTCTACTTGTGGTTTAATCGCTGTTTATATTTGTATGTATATTTATTACACAATACCTGACCAATTTTCTGCAGGTAGATTGACAGCTGTTCCAATTAAAACATTGCTGATTGGAGGAGCCTTAACACGATTGCACAACAATCCAAGCGGGCTCTCTCTTGATTTCTCTCTCTCTCTTACTCCCGCTCTCTTTCTGCATTAATAAACAGTGTTGCAAGAGTTTTGCAACCTGACTGTCATATTAACACGACAAGTTTGGTCAACTCTGGCACGAGAGATGAATGCCAAATTAGGCCTGTAGTACACGGTAATAATTTACTAATCATCTCCCCCTCGCTCTCTCTGTCTGTCTCTCTCCCTCTTGCAGGAGGGCAACTGCGAATCGCTGCCAAATTATGTTGGACGCGGCAATGCGGAGAATGTGGACTTGAATCGTGATTTTCCGGATCGTCTCGATCAGCAGAATGCCAACAATGTGCGTGGGCAACCACGTCAACCAGAAACGGCTGCGCTGCTGGAATGGATTGTCAGTGAACCGTTTGTGTTGTCGGCCAATTTCCATGGCGGTGCCGTTGTGGCCAGTTATCCCTATGATAACTCACTGTAAGTACCCCTCCCTCCCTCCCTCCCTCTGCTCCTTTCCTCATTCTCTCGCATGTTATTCCCCTAATCTGTATTTAATCTCCCCTCCTGCAGTGCCCACAACGATTGCTGCGAGGAGAGTCTCACGCCCGATGATCGCGTCTTCAAGCAACTCGCCCACGCCTATGCCGACAATCATTCGATCATGCGACGTGGCAACAACTGCAACGATAGCTTCACCGGTGGCATTACCAACGGTGCCAATTGGTATGAACTCTCTGGGGGCATGCAGGACTTCAATTATGCCTTCAGCAATTGCATGGAACTGACCATTGAGCTGTCATGTTGCAAGTACCCCATGGCCAACACATTACCCGAGGAATGGGCACGCAATAAGGCACCATTGCTAGAGCTGCTGAAGCAGGCGCATATTGGCATTAAGGGTCTGGTGCAGGATGCCAGCGGTTATCCCATTAGGGATGCACAGATCTATGTCTCAGGGCTGGAGGATAAACCGATCAGAAGTTCAAAGCGTGGCGAGTACTGGAGGCTGTTGACACCGGGCATTTATAGTGTTTATGCTTCGGCTTTTGGGTGAGTCCACAGAGAAGGAATATGCCCCCTTAGAACATAGAGAATGATAGCAAGCACAGGCACTATCGATAGTATTAATTGAACTGTCGATAGAATCGATGGAACTGTTTAAAGAGTCAAGGGAACTATCGATAGAATCGATAAAACTATAGAATCAATGGTACTATACGTTGAACCAATGGAACTAACTGTAGAATCAATGTAATGGATTCCAAATATGAAATGATTAGACTTCTTGATGTTTATTGTTGATAAGCGGCAAATATTTAATTTCACTGCTTCCTCCTGCGAAGCATATCGATCAGTATCTATGGTATCCTGCAAAAACTATCAAAGAAGTCGATGAACTTCACTATCGATAGATATCATTCTCTATCCCCCACTCACCATTCTCTTCTATGCTCCTTTTTAATCACTCTCTCGCTCTCTGTCTCTATCTCTACACTTGCAGCTACCAGACGAGCGCAGCGCAGGAGGTGCACGTGACCAACGATAAACCGGAGGCTCTGCGTGTGGACTTCAAGCTATCCCCAGTTGTGACCAGTCTCGATGGTATAAGCAGTTATTACAATCCATACTTTTTTTAGGCACTAGAGACGCTGGGAAGACGCAGCCACCATAAAATAAACTTAACTAACTCTCTAACTGATCCCAAACTAACATTGTAAAACACACACACACACATTCACACACGCACACACACACACACAAAGACGCTATTGCATATGCACCTTACACACACATTTGCAGTTGCATTTTGGAAATTTTTAGTTTCACTTTTTAGTTGGAAAACGGCAGATACCCTCAATTTAATGTATATTGTATGTTTTTCACATTTAATGTTTCATCAGTGCTTAGTAGACACACACACACACACATACACCTGCGCCCACGCACAAGTAATATATCAATAATATATATATCGATAAATATATATATATATATATATACGATTTGATTTGTACATATACATACAAAAGAAGAGAACTCTACCCCCACGATCGAGCCATACAATGGCCACGCCCCCAGCCCCAGCGCCACAATCCCAATATAAACTACTATATAGTATATATATGCATATGTATTTAGCAAGAGAAAACCTATATACAACCTATATCTATACATATATAGTATACATCGATGATGTATTATCGCATGTGTATATCGTATCTACAGATATATTGATTAAACAAAGATTGTTAAACACGTTTTAAGTAATCCTCAGCGAGAGAAACCAAAAGTTCTGAACAAATTGTTAACATTATACGATAAATACGATAAATCATAGAAGAAGAACAACAAAAAGAACAAGAAGATGATGACAAATGAAGCACAAATTACAAATATAAAATAAAAACGTAATCGAACTAAATAGAAATACAATTACGCACACACACACACACAGAAATACACACGCACACACACAAAGCAAGTGTGGCATATGCAACAAAGAATTATACAATCATATATAGTACTATATATATATATATATATGTATATATAGAAGAAAAGAAAACTCTTCCCATTCCAAAACAATCGAAAAAGCGCAAATAAAATTTTTGATTTTTGCGTTGTGTGTTTTATTTTTTGTAATCCAGCACCGATGTAAACGATATGTACTCTATATATATGTATACATATATATGAATATGTATAGAGAATGAGTATATATATGCACCTTTTTAAATCCATTTGAATATGTGTAGAAATATGAAATATGAAAAAAACATGATTAACGAAAACAACTTTATATAAGCTACAAGAATATATATAGATATATATATATATATATCCTTATTTGGCAGGCACAGCACAGTTAACTGGCTCGATTATGATTTGAGGTTAAGTCCCAAATATATATGTATATGTATATGTATAATGTATGTCACACTTCTCAGGGTTTGTTGGTCAAGTAACTGAAGATATAATATATGATGATGGTACATACATATATGTTATATAGTATATAAAGTATATGGTGTAGTGTACGCTCTCTCTCTCTCTCTCTTTCTCTCTCTTATTGCGCTCTCTTTCACTACGCTCTATATCTATCTCTCTACGCGCTATTTATCTCTTTCACTTTTTGAAATTATTACGATAAAGCAAATAAATGTCTATTAAAACGAAACAAAATTGATTGATTGCTTATAGAACATATTGAATCATCCCACATCTTCCCCACTCCCCAGCGCATGTCCTAGCCTATAGATCATATAGCTTCATACAGATCATATATCTTCATATAGATCATAATATATCTTCAGATTTCATTAACTTGTTTCTTGGCGATTTGGCATTGATTCTTGACGCTTCGCTTGGCTTGTCTTGGCTTCGTTTTGGTTTCGGTTTCGCTTTCACTTTCGCTTTCATTTCATCACATTTCCTTGCCCTGCATACCTGCCCTCTTCCCCCCTGTTATAGACAGACATTCATCACTCTCTCCCTCTCTCTCTCTCTCTGTCTCTCCCTCTTTCATTCATTTCTACTGGCGCAGGCAACTTCCGCAAACAGAAAGTGGAGCGCGCTGAGCCGCCAGAGCAGCTAAAGGAGCAATACGATGGCTTCCTCACGCCCACCGAGTTCAAGCATCACAATTATGTGCAGATGGAAAGGTAAGTGGGGCTAGCAAGTGGATAAATCCTTTAGTAATCCCCTCCTGCTCCTCTCTTCTCTCTTCTTGCAGCTACCTACGTGAACTGGGCGCCAGTTATCCCTCACTGACGCGTCTCTATACAATTGGAAAGAGTGTGCAGGGTCGTGAGCTGTGGGTGATGGAGATCTCGACCACGCCTGGTGCACATGTGCCTGGGGTGCCGGAGTTCAAGTATGTGGCCAATATGCATGGCAACGAGGTGGTGGGCAAGGAGACACTGCTGCTCTTGACCAAGTACCTACTCGAGCGCTATGGGAACGATGAGCGTGTCACGAGGCTGGTGAATGGCACCAGAATGCACTTCCTCTACAGCATGAATCCCGATGGCTATGAGGTGGCACACGAGGGAGACCGCACCGGTGGCCAGGGACGTGCCAATGCTAACGATGTCGATTTGAATCGCAATTTTCCCGATCAATATGGCACCGATAGGCACAACAAGGTGCGGCAACCAGAGGTGGAAGCTGTAATGAACTGGACACTCTCGTTGCCGTTTGTGCTGTCGGCGAATCTGCATGGTGGCTCCTTGGTGGCCAATTACCCGTATGATGACAATGAGAACGATTTCAATGATCCCAATGCACGCTTGCGGGATGCCAGCATCACTGGACGCAAACTGAATCCCACCGAGGACAATGAACTGTTCCGGCATCTGGCATTGATCTATTCCCGTGCACACCCCACCATGCATCTGGGTGCGGCTTGTCCGCTCTTTGGCAATGAGAAGTTCACCGATGGCATCACAAATGGGGCACAGTGGTACAGTGTGACCGGGGGCATGCAGGATTGGAACTATGTGAGGGCTGGCTGCCTCGAACTGACCATCGAAATGGGTTGCGACAAGTTCCCCTGGGCCAAGGAGCTGAAGGGTTATTGGCACGATCATCGCGAGTCTCTGCTGCAGCTGATCGAGCAAGTGCATCATGGTGTGCATGGATTTGTGCGCAGTTCCATTGGCACACCCATTGCCAGGGCTGCTGTGGCCCTAGATGGTGGCAATCAAACGATCTACAGTGGCACCTATGGAGATTACTGGAAACTGACACTGCCCGGCAGACACAATGTGACCGTACTCGCTGATGGCTATGCCCCACTGCGTGTCGAGGTGGAGGTGCCCAGTGAGGAGCCATTTGGCATGCGCCTGGATGTAACCCTCATGCGTGACGATCCCCAGCACTGGGCATCGGCCAATGACTTCCGCATCATTGAGAATGTGGTGAACACAAGGTACCACACAGATGCCGAGCTGCGCAGTCGTCTCGCTGAGCTGGAGAATCAGAATCCACAGATCGTTAGCTTTGGCTATGCGGACAACGAGTTCAGTCGACACTTTAACCACATCAAGATGACCTCCAATGTGAGTTAAGGTTTACTCCCACTTAGATTTCATTCATTACCTTTCCCTCCTCCACAGATTGCCGAACCGGATGAGCACAAGTACAAGCTGCTGGTGATCAGTTCCCTGTACGATACGACAGCGCCGCTGGCACGTGAGATTATGTTGAATCTGGTGCGGCATCTGATCGAGGGGCACAAGCTGCAGGATGCCTCAGTGGTGCAGCTGCTGGAGCGCAGTGTCATCTACTTTCTGCCACAGACTGAGAAGTTTAGCCAAGTCTTCAGCATGTACAATGCCAAGTGAGTCTGCCGGCACGAGTTACAGCTAACCATAGGGAACGGGAGCAGAACGAGGCAGCTCCGATCCCCACAAACTCGAGTTTGTCTGTATGAACAACTATATCTCAGAGTGGAACGGAGCTAGGCAATCAGACAATCTGTCTGATTATTGCATATGCATAAAGTTTGTGTTGGTCAGGTGGCCACGCCCCCTTGCGCCTTCGTAAATTGATAAATTCATAATTGCAAGTGTCATTTAGAAAGTAGTTCGTTCATTTTTGAAGTGCACAATGATTGCCATCAGCCAAATGATTTCTAGATAGCAAACATAGAATGAATTTCAGAAAATACATTTGTCTGTCTGTATGAACATCAATAGATCTCTGAGTCCATAAAAGTTAGAGCTATCAAATTTCATGATACTTTTGTTGATTACTGCACGCAGATAAAGAATGTTTCGACATGTGGCCACGCCCTATTGCGCCCCTGGTATTGTACATTTAGAAAGTTCAGTTTTGTTGTGCACAATGATTATAAACGATTAAATTGTTGCTGCAGTTTGGATAATGATTGGAGAGTAAACATAAAAGTTATAAGAAGAAATAAGTGCAGATTTTGTTTAGCTTAGCGAGTAGGGTATATAATAGTCGAGCACACAGCATCTTTTATAACTTGTTCACTAATATCCACCTTCACTTCTCCTTCTCCTCAGCAACTCAATTTGTGATCCCGTACTGGCTGACGAGCTGGCCGAGCGTGTGCTTAATCCCGAGAACGAATCATCGCGGGACTTGCTGCTTGAGTTCCTGCGCAGTGAACACTTTGATTTGATGCTGACATTCAGAGCGGGCAGCTCCGAGCTGAGCTACACCAAGTCGGATTTCATCTACGAGAGATTCGCGCACAGCATACAACGCACTGAGTTCAACTACTCCCCGTTGCAGTGCAGCAGCTCAGCCACAAGGCAACTGCATCGCGAGAGCACGGAGAGACTGACGAATCTCTTCTACAATATGTACAAGATACCCATGTTTACACTGGGCTTGTCCTGTTGCCGCATGCCACAGAATGCACACATCGCTGCCGTGTGGCGCACGAATATCGAGAAGATCAAGAACTTCTTTGGCTTGGTGCAGACTGGGATTCATGGCGTGGTTCAGAACGACAAGGGACTGCCGTTGCGTGAGGCCTTTGTACGTCTGGTGGATCATCAAGAGGTGCACAATGTAACCAGGAATGAGGCACGTTTCCAGCTGATCTTGCCCAAAGGACTCTATGGTGTGGAGATCAGTGCACCCAACTATGAATCACAGATTGTGCAGACACAGGTGCAGCAGGGCGTGATCAATGATCTGGGCGTGATCAAGCTACATGGCTTCACCTTGATACGTGGCTCAGTCACCGAACTGAATGGAGGAACTTACTCGGAACAGCAGCGCAACACAAGCATCTCGGGCATTGTGTTGGATGACAGCAATCATCCCATACGCAATGCCAAGATCTCAGTGATACAACCCAAGGGATTGAGATATTTGCGTAACTTTACCAATAGCCTAGGGGAATATCATTTGGCGGCAGTGCCGCTGGGTGCAATCACACTGAAGGTGGAGGCACCACGTCACTTTGAGGCAACACGCGAGCTGCGTCTCGCTCAGGCCGGCCAACCCACCCAGAATGTTGTCTTCCATCTAAAGTTCAATGCTCATGTCTTCGGCTTGCCACGTTTCGTCTTCATTCTCGTTGCCAGCGTGCTGATCATCCTGGGTGTTGTGGTGTGTGTGCTGTGCGCACAGTTCTGGTTCTATAGGAGGCATCGTGGCAAGATGCCATACTATAATTTCTCGTTGCTTCCCCAGAAGGCCAAGGGGCAATTCGAGCTGGACGACGAGGCGGGCGATGATGGCGAGACTGAGCTCTTCCGCTCGCCAATCAAACGTAGGTTGAAGTGCAAGTTGTTGTTCATATGGTCACCCTAATTCTCTCTCTTCCTCTCTCTCTCTCTATTCACAGGTGGCATGACCATTCAGCCCTATTTCGATGAGGAGCAACTGGAACACATTCTGCATACAGACGAAGAGGATGAGGATGAGGAAGATGTTGGGGGCATCTCACCGGAAATGGAGCTGGATGTGGCCGATGATGATAGCAGCGATGAGATTGTCATGTTGCACAATCATAAGAATCGACGCAAGCAGTAGAAGATGGCAACAACAACACCAACAACAACAGCAACAACTTAAGGACACAACAACAACAACAGCAACAACACAACAAAACTGTGATTCCAAACGTTTTCAAACAAACAACAAGAGCTCTTTTTAATATATACGATATCGTTATCGATATCGCTATCGACTGTAACTGTACTTTTTTTTTGTTTGTGTAATTGTAATTTTTTTTACGTTTCTTTGTTTGTTCTGCCAAACTTGCTTATAATGTACATAGAACTCTAGAACACGATCGACAGCTTTATATGTTCATACATGATATATATATATATATATATACATCACACACACACACCACACACACGATTTGAAGTGTTGTGTCGTGCATTTTGTGGCGAATCTCCATGAATGAAATGAAAATCTGAAAAGATATTGAATGATAAATGTATATATATGATATGTAATATGTATACACATATATCAATGTATATATATATAGGCGTGTATGTGCTTGAACACGGCAACTGTAACTACTTTTAAGACTGAGCATTTTAAACTAACCTAAAAGAAAAAGAATAGAAAAAGAAAATGAATAGAAAACAGAAATTGATCTGGAAGAGAATTAAAACATTTATATATCAGAGAATAAAGAGAAGCAATCTTACAGTATGTAACCGAACCGATAAGCATTCCAAAACGATAGAAAGATTAGGTCCAGATATATCCAAATGGCAGCAATATATATACATGATATACTTACAACATGATAAATCAAAACAACAAAAACAATGTCAAGTTAACAGTTTTCTATATTTATTGAAATCATTTAAAATAAACCGCGCGTATAGCACCCCTTATGAATATTTCGATATAGTGAATATAGTTATAGAAATGCACGATTTTAAAATATATATAAATATATATTATAAACTTAATACTTTATATATCTTTACACACAATACATTCCCACGTATTGAGCGTAGACATTCCAAATGCTGGAAATGTATGTAAAAATCGAGAAAATATAAATCAAGTATATAAACCTTATCTATACAGAGACACTATAATATATGATAACCATATATACATATATATATATACAATCTATAAGTTGAATATGCATAATAATCGAAATAAATTCAAGTACCTTACTCCAAAAACCAAATCGAAAGTGTAATTCTTGTAATTCTCAGAGCTAATGGAGAGATTACTATTAGAATAGATCAAGCTAAAACTATTTTCAGTTCAGCCTTGTGAATATTAATCAAAACAACTCGCTGGTGGGTCTTTCTACGATTGATAGTGCCAGAATTTTGGGCATGAACTAAACGAAAGATGATGCGATTTCAATCAAATTGGAATTGTCGAGAGTCAAATAAAGCAGAGAGAAAAATGAGACAAAAGATTTGTTGATATGATAAACTTTAAAAAAGTTGGTTTCTCAACCGAACTTAATTTTATTTCTATTTCAAAATCATACAAATAAAAGATTAGGTTGCTTTATAGAACCAAATTTTGTTTTTATTTTAAACATATGTTCTTCCTCATTATTCTTTTTATTTCTATTTAAATTCATTTTTATTTCAATATAAATTTATTTAATTATGTTTTGTTAATTTGTCCAAGCAAAGGTTGCCATATTTGCTTGGCAAAGCTACCCAGAGATACCCTGGAAATTGATCTGTGTACGATTAAAGCAAAGTCAACAAATTTGTTCAAGTTTAAATCAAGTTTGTCGTTGAGAAATTGCGCAGATTCATCCACTTGCCAGTGATAGTTACACACACAAACAGACACACACACACACTGGGAGAGGGAGAGACACTCATAAGGGTGTATGTGTGTGTGTGTGTGTGTGTGCTTGCGCGTAGTATGTGCTTGGCCAGGATCAAGGTTATCGCATTCGAGGCGCTGGCTTATCAGCAGCTCGGGGACTGTCATTAAGAACGGCGACTTTATCAGGGCCCCAACGGCAGCAACAGCAGCAGCAGCGACGACAGTTGATAGTTGTAAGTGGCGAAAGTGAGAGACGCATCACTGAGTTCCTCATCTGTCTCAGTTCTCAGTTCTCATCTGTCGTTTGTCGGTTGTTCCACGTCGTCCTCGTCGTCGGTTGTCGATCCTCAGTTGTCTGCCTGGTGCAGCAGTAAGAAGACGCAAAGATTCCAAAGAGAACAACAGTCAAGACCATGTGGCAGACGCGGCAAGTAGCCTCACAGTTGCAGAGACTGGGCGGACAGTTGCTACGGCAGCAGCAGCAGCAGCAGCGTAGTCTAAGCGTACCCGCCGATCAGACGCTGGCCATCATCGGGGTACCCTTTGCCAAGGGGCAGGGCAAGCAGGGGGTCGAGTTGGCGCCGGATTTGCTTAGGCAAAGCAAATTGCGGCAGGTGCTGCAGAATAGCGATGGTGAGTGAGTGAATGAGTGAGTGAATGAATAAAGAAAGATCCTACAAGTGAGTGAGTGAATAAGGGAATGAATTAGTGGGTAAATGAAAGACAGTTCAAGTGATTGAATAAGATGCAAATAAGTTAAGAAATGAGAGAATGAATGCGGAAATGAATTATTGAGAATATGAATGAGAGTTTAAATGATTGATAACGATACAAATTAGTTAACAAATGAGTGAGTGAATTAGGAAATGAATTTGTGAGAGAGAGTTCAAGTGATTGAATAGTATACAAATCAGTTAACAAATGAGTGAGTGAAAAAGTGATTGAGTGAGTGAACAAGTGAGTGTAAGGCATTAAAACATGTTAACAAATGAGAGAGTGGATGAGTAAGTAAATGAATAGAGTATGAGTAAATAATTTAGTAAGTCAACAAGTGAATGATATGAATACAAGTTAACAATTAAGTGAGTGAAGAAGTAATTGAATGAGTGAACAAGTGTAAGGCAGTAGAAAAGATTTATAAATAAGTAAGCGAATGAATGGAGTATGAGTTAATAATTGAGTGAGAGAAAAAGTGAGTGAATGATATGAAAAGAAGTGAGAAGTGAAACAAGTGAGTGAGTGATTAAGTAAATGAATAGAAAAAGAGGGAACAAATGCGTGAGTATTCATTCACTTAAATGGATAATGAGTTACCAAGTGATGAATGCTATGAAAATGAGTTAATAAATGAGTGAGTTAAGAACTGATTCAATGAGTAATAAATGAGTGAATGTGTGAAGACTGAAAAGGAAACCCGCCATGAAGAGAATCCAAGCGAATTCAAATGAAATGAAACTCATATTTATTTGCAAGAATCGATTTATTCGCATCACTTATCGATCACTGTTCGATTACAGAGCGCCTGGTCATCACTGACTATGGCAACCTGCAGTACGCCGTCGACGAGGAGTTGCTGCAGCAGCAGCGCCAGCACTACCACCACATACGCAACTACGCCGACTTCATGGCCTGCAATCTGGCGCTGATCAAGCAGGTGCAGCTGATGCTGAAACAGAACGCACAGTTCCTCACTATCGGCGGCGATCATGCTATCGGTTTCGGTATGTCCTCAGTTCAAATCTGTGTGTGTTCACTAATTGTTGTATCTCTATTGTTGTTGTTCTTGTTGTTGTTGTTGCTGTTGTTGCTGTTGTTGCTGTTGTTGTTGGTGGGGCGGGGGTGCAGGTTCCGTGGCGGGTCACTTGCAGCACACGCCCGATCTGTCGCTGGTGTGGATCGATGCGCATGCGGACATCAATTTGCACAGTACCTCGCAGTCGGGCAACATTCACGGCATGCCCGTCTCGTTTCTGCTGCAACAGTTGCGCGGCACCTGGCAACATACGGGCGTCGATAAGGCAGCGCCTAATTGGTGAGTGCAACGATTTATTATCGATATACATATGTATATTTACGTGTATTTATCAACTTAGCATTTATCGATTATCGATCTCTAGTGTTCTCTTTATTCGCACACACTCTTTCGCACTCACATGTTCATCGTCATCGTTAGCGCCTTAATTATCGCTAGCGTGCTATCGTTATCGTTATCGGTTGCTTACAGCTAAAACAGAGAAAATCACACACTCACAAACAAATTCATCTAATTCTTAAGTCTAACTACGTTCTAAGTTATCGTTATCGTTATCGTTATCGGAGTTGCAGCTCGGAGCAGACTTCCGATATTATCACAGTTAACCAAGTTTTTTTGATTTTTGCTTTCGATTTTTGGGTTTTACTTTGTTCGTTTTTTTTTTTGATTGTTTGTTTACTTTAAATCAATCGTTATCGATATCTTTGATCTTAACTCAGCATTCTCTTCTCTTCTTCTTTCGCTTTGCGTTGAGCTGCATTTAGGGTCTCAGTCTTAAGTATTTAACTTTTTATTTTTACTTGTTTTCTTAACGTTTTTCTTTTTCTTTCTCACAAATTTGACAACCTAAAGTTACGCAACATTTCGTGTCTTTTGGCAGTTTCTGTTTCGAGTTACACTTAGGAACCTAACCATTGAAGAAGCATCGTATATATTGTAGAAGGCACAATTCCGTGTCGAGAACTGAATCGGGAAACCGAAACGGGAAACCAAAACGACAATCAAATCAAAGTAGATAACGAATCTATTTGCCTAAGTTGAAGTTGAAAACGAATCACGAATCACGACAAAACGAAAACAACTAAGGATGTATATTTGTCTATATATATATACATATATGTATATATATAGTATAGTATAGTATTGTGTGTAGTATATGTATGTATATACGAGAATATCATACGAGTGTGTGTGGCAAGTGTTTGAAACAAGGGGAACATAAGACAAACAAGTCGAACCGAACAAATCATCGAATACATAATCGAAATCAACACGTCAATGCGAATCATAATAACATAACATTGTTGTTAAGTCACACACGTTCCAGCTTCTATAAATGATATATATAGTCTCTCGATCGTGGGGTATATATTCTTTGAACTAAACCAAATCAACTGAAAGTTAGGGAAACCCGCTACTTTGTTAGAGGTTATCTTTAGCTATAGCTAGATATTTATATAGGTTGTTAATGGTGTGCAGTGGGGCTGAGGACTGGGGGGGCCTCCCCTTGCAGCTGCGATTATTTGTTCTTGTTGTTGTTATTGTTGTTGCTGTGTGGTGCTCGTGCTACAAAACAATCTCAAATCAAATCGAAATCGAACCGAAACCGTTAACCGAAAACCGTTAATCGTAAATTCAAAATTGCTAAAATTGGTAAAATTGGTAAAGATTGCTAGCTTAAGGTTATTAATCTGCTCGTTGACTGTCTCTGGTTCTTTACATACATACAAGTTGAATTAAAATTATACATATACATATAGATCACAATTGATAATCGATAATCCAAATTGAGAAACCGATGAAAACATGATGAAAACGTAAACTTTTTGTTGTTCTTCTTGATGATCAGCTGAAGCGTACAGTCTGACAGGTATTAAGAGGGGAGGTGTGTCTCTGTGTGTACGTCTGTGTGTGTGTGTGTATTGGAGAAGGGTCAACAGAGTTACATTTATAAACATATATATACATATATATATATGGGTATATAAGTACATCGAGAAACAAAAGAGTTTACACGGATAAAAATCAGCTGGGTGTAGTTTACATACTTTATATATACAACACAAATACAGCACAGAATATGATACAAAGTTATAATGTAAACAGATACAGCAGATCGAAAATGGAATAAACCAATCGTTAGTGCTTTAAAAGGTTCAATTTGATGGCTCTCCAAACTAGCTAGAGATTGGTTTGTATTCTCTGAATTGAATAGAATTTGATGGTTCTTCGATCTAGATATAACATATACAATAGATCAGTAAAAAGAGATTCTCCCACGGGAGAAAAAGGTGTGGTACTGCGACAAAGGTACCTAAATATATTGTAGAAAGTTTGACTGATGGAGCTCCAAAGATTTAATTTAGTTCTTAAAGATGTTTTGAAGTTGTATGTGAAATAGGTTAAAATTATTCGAAAGATCTGCATGAGATTGAAGGAATGAAGAAAGTTTTTGTAATGAAGTTTATAGTTTCATTAATTAGAATTTCTTAAGGTTTAAAAGATCATCTTGCTGTGCTCTGTAGAACTTAAATGATGTTTAGATTCAGTTTGGGAAGACCAACTTTAAGAAAGAAAGAAAGAAAAATACAGTAGATAATATGTGCTTATAGATGGTCTAGTTAGTATATGCACACACACACATACACAGAGATGGGGGGGGGGGGTGTGTACTAAATATATATGTGTATTTATATATATATATATCGGGTATATATCGGGTATATGTGTGTACTGCTGATAGAGGTAAATAAGTAATTACAATCAATATCGAATGAATCACATAATTATACAATCATTATCGCTGTCAATTAATCAATTAATTAATTAACTAATCCAAGTTAAACGTTAAATGTTAAATGTAAATGTTAAATGTTAAAGGTTAAATGTCAAATTCAATTGAAACAATTCGAACAACAACACACGCCTGAAAATAAATCAAGAGAAAGAAACAAATTAGAAATGCATTTGGCTTTGTCTTCAATCGTTTTATATTGAGAATAATCCTTTTCTGTTTTTTTTTTTTTTTTTTTTGGTTTATAGATCATTATATTATTTAAGTTTCGGTTAGCTACAATAGAAAAAGTACACAAAAAACCATTTTTGAAGTCAAAACTCATCATGGGCGATGTTTATTATAATAATATTGAGGAAAATGAACGTGTGGCAAATTTCAACGCTGTACAAAGAGAGGAAAGCAAATGAAATGAAAGTAACGGAGTATATATAGTAATTGTATTTTGGCCTAGTTCGAGTGTGCTATACCCCTCTCCCCCTCTCTCTCTCACACTATCTCTTTCTCTCTCTCTCTCTCTCTCTTTCCCTTTGCTCCTTCAACTTTCGCTTCTCTTTACTTACCGGAAAAACAATAAGAATCGAAATGAAATCAAGTGGAAAACTCAATGGAAGTGAGCAGGAGCGAGAGAGAAAGAGAGCGAGCGAGCGAGAGAGAGAGAGAGAGAGGTGAGCGAGATGAAGTATGGAGAGTAGCGAGATAAGTACACTGCGCACAAAAAACGGAAACAGGTTACAAATCAAATGAAACTGAGAAAAGCGATATTTTTTTTTTTGTCTTTTTTTTTTCTCTATTTTCTTTCGCTCATCTCGATCATAATTTGGTTGTTGTTTTTGTTTTTGTTTAGTTAGGTTAGTTCATTTGGCTTACTTACACACTAAAACAAAATCAAACTAAGTAGATTGTAAATACACTGCGCAAAAAACTTATACGCTTTATATAAAGACGGAACACTTCGTTGGTTGGAGACTGTAGCACAACAACTGAAACAATTTTGCAGAGAGAGAGAGAGAGAGGGAGAGAGAGAGGGAGACAGAGATAGAGAGAGTGATGTATGCAAGTGTGTGTGTGTCTGTGTATGTGTGAGTGTGAGGGGGGGCGGGGGTTAGAGAGAGAAAGATATATAGATATAACATAAGTAAAACTTAGCAGCAGTTACACTGTAAGAAATCACAAAATACCAACGAAAACGCGATCCTGAAAGAGCAACGTGGGGGGTGGGGGTGGTTGTGTTGGAGGTAGGATGTCAAAACCAAAAGAGAATAGGAAGAAGAGAAAGAGGGATCAAGCGAGCTAGCGAGTGAAAGAACGCAAAAGAAAGACAAGAAGAACCAAAGAAAAGTTGAGCGGCATCTGAAAAAACAACAGCAAAGGGGGAAAGAAAGAAAGTATGAAAGAAAAAGAAGAGTAAGGAAGTAAGGGAGACAGCAACACATAGAGAGAGAGAGAGAGAGGGAGAGAGGGAGAGGGAGAACAGAAGAGAAACACAACTCAGGCTTGAGAAAGGCAACCAAACCGAGAAGTACCGAAAGCAACAGGAACCGAAACTGAAGAAACAAAACTGAACCAACAGATTTGTGTATATATATATATATATATATATATGTACTGAACAATACTTTAACAATATATGCAAAGCAAGAAAAACTCATAATCATATATTTTGCAAATACATTTATAATATTAATTTTGTTTTGTTTTGTTGCATTGTTTTCCATTTTTTTTGTTGTTGTTTGTTTAATGTTTTGTTTTGTTTTTGTTTTTGTTGAAATATCATTTGAAATGTTTGAATAAATATTATTAATTAATCGATATAAATATGTTAATAAAAAAATTAAATAGTTTCCTTCTTCCACATCATCATCATCATCATCATAATTGATTTGCATGTATAATATACATTATATATCTGGCGTATCTGGTATGTTATGGTGTACTGGATGTTAGCTTTTTTTCTTTTTTTTTTCTTTTCTTTCTTTTTTTTTCTTCTAAGTTTTTGGGGGTTCGTCTTAGCTGTGGTTGTAATTGTGTGTATACAAATAATAAGCGCATATACTATATAAGTTATACAATAACTAAGTCTAACTAATCATAGGTTATATAATCAAATTCAATTCAAATCAAAGTATTCTCGGCTTGCACACAAATAAATAATATCGCATTTGGTATTTAATTGCAACTTATTATCGTCCAGTTTCGTTAAGTCCCGTTCGTAGAGGGGGGACTTGAGTGTGTAAGTGTGTGTGTGTGTGTGTAGTGTGTTTGACTAGACACGGTATTGGGGGATGGGTAAGGGGGGGTTTATCTTCTATATCGTCTTATATAACTGGAATGTCACGGACTCTTTGAGATCATAAGTTTGCTGACTTGACTAGCTGGCGACTGAATTATTCCACATGGCAATTGGAATTCGAACTTGAACAATTGAAGAAGCATCACAGAGAGACAGAGAGAGAGACAGACAAAGAGAGAGAGAGAGAGAGAGAGAGATGATTGATAATACGAAGAAGGATCCGTGTATCAACCTTGGGGTCTGTCTGTCATGC
Source organism: Zaprionus camerounensis (assembly GCA_018904165.1). NCBI lineage: Eukaryota > Metazoa > Arthropoda > Insecta > Diptera > Drosophilidae > Zaprionus > Zaprionus camerounensis. The sequence goes on from JAEIFS010000740.1 coordinate 44,330, forward strand.
TCTGCGGAGACACACACACATACGTAATTAAAACATATATAAAGAGAACAATAAAAAGGAAACGGAAATAAAATACAAACGGAAATAAAATACAAAAGAGACACAAGAAAATAATGAAAACAAACAAAAAATAAATTATGCGAAAATTTATCGAGTGTTTTTATTGAGAAAAAAATTGTTTTGATTTTTTTTTTATTTTCTTTTTTTTTTTTTTTTTTTTGTTGTTGCTGTTGTTGTTTCATCTTGTTGGCAGAAAAAAAAATCAATTGAAAATTATAAAAATCATAAAATTAAACATAAGTATAATGAGTTGTAATCATAATCATAATCGGAGGAAATCAAATCAAAGGGAATTTTTGTTGTTGGTATATATAGAAACTGAACATAAGGAAAGGCGAAATCATAAGTAAAAACAAAATTCGATACACAAGTTTCTCTCGGGTTGCCCTTAACATTATACTGGATATATATATATATATATATATTGATAAAGATCGGCCAATATAAAACTACACATAATATGCGCCGACTTTCCTAGGGCAGGCTATGGCGTAGTGTGTGTGTGTGTGCCTGGGTGTGTCTGTGTGTGTGTTTGGTGAGTGTGTGAGAGAGAGTGTACAAAATTAAAATCGAAAAATAAATATATATATATATAGATAATAACAAAGTGTTGAAAGTAAAAGGAAAATCAAAATGGAAATCTGTTTCAAATGTTGTAAACGCGAATTGAGAGAGTGACAGAGAGGGAGAGAAAGAAAAGAGAGAGAAGATTGTGACAATGCTGCCTCTCTCTCTCTCTCCCCCTGCTCCGTCTCCTCCCTCCATCACTCTCTCTTCTCTCATCAGCGTGTTGTATTCATTCTTGTATGCTCTCGATTCAAATCAAAAAAAAAAGAATCTGAATTGCGGTTCAAACTAAAATTAATTATTAAATACAATAAATAATATTCTTCTCTTCTTCTTCTTCATCATCTTCTTCATCTTTATCTTCTTCTATTGTTTCTGTTGTTGTTTGCTTCGTTTTGGGTTTTTGGTTTTATACTTAAAGTTTACGAAAGAAATTATATATATATAATGTTACATACATATATAATATAAATGTATCAAATTTGCTTAATTCGAAAATTACACGAAAAAAATAATTGTTATATTGTTGTTGTTTTGTTTGTTTGTTGTTGTTGTTGTATAATAATATAAATATATAAATATATATATATATATATTTTAAGTTACATAAACATAAATGATTTTCTTACTTTCGCTTTTCATTCTCGTTTCTTTTCTTTTTCCTCTTTCCTTTTCTTTTTTGTGTATTTTATTTTGTTTTTTTTTTTTTTAATTTTTTCTGGCTTTTTTTTTGTTTCTGTTTTGTTTTGTTGACTTAAAGAAATTATAATTGTAATTTAGCTGAGATGCATGTTTAGTTGTTGTTGTTGTTGTTGCTGTTGTTGTTGTTGTTGCTGTTGCATATTAAAACTATTGCACAATGTTAGAATTACGTAATAATAGTAGTAAGTAAGTAAGTAAGTATATATTAATGAAAAGGATTGTGTTTGATGATTCGATAAATAAATTAAACAAAATCAAGTACATAATTTCACTTAATCGATAAACGCTTCTCTCTCTTTCTCTCCTCTCTAGTTAGCCATATACCATGTACATAAAGACATATATAATACATACATATATAATACATACATATATAATACATACATATATAATACATACATACATACATATCTGTACATACACATAAATAAAACTAACAAGAATTATTGCAAAATTCCGCTGTATGCAACAAGCAAAAAAGATTTCGCTTCAGATTCAAATTCGGTTTGAGATTCAGATACAGATTCTTCAACTCATCTCTCTGTCTCTCTCTGTCTATCTTTCTCGCTGTTGCCTCTTGCGCACGCTACAGTACAGTTACAGGAATAATACATAATAATTGAAGATACATTGAGAGAACAAATCTTTGGATATTTTGGTATTTTACGAAAGAAATGTCTAAATAAATTATAATTTCGCTTCTTTTTTTATATATATATATATATATATATAATGTGTGTGTGTGTGTGTTTAAGAATTTAAATAAAAAATACCTTTGTTTAAACATTCTCGATAGTGTATTTTGTTATCGACTGTCGCGCTCAATTTTGCTATGCTTAAATTTTATCTAGATTTATAAGTTGTTTCATTTTGTTTTTGTAATATTGTTTTGAAGGAGTTTCTATGCTGGGCTGGATATATCTATCTCTATCTTTTACGATCGTCTCTCATCCGTTTGCTTTTCGTTTTCATTTTCTTTGCTATGTGGTATATTTTAATTAGAATATAATTTATAAATTTCCTTTATTCGTATTTAATATTGAAAATATTTTCTTTGCATTTTGTCTACACTTTGACATCGCATTACCCTCTCTCTCTCTCTGTCACTCTTTCATTCGTTCTCTCTTCTACATTATTATTTTTGTTTTCTTTTTGTCAACTTATGCGACTCTGCTATCATCTCTCTCTTTCTTTTCTACTGTTACTTTGCTGACTAGATTTCTTGTTGCAAATTTTGTTCAAACAAAAAATTGTTTTTTTTCCTATAATTATGAAAAAAATATATATAATAATAATATGTATATAATTATGAATATTGTTTATACACAAGCATTGTTCGCGCTATGTTCTTTACTCGTTATTCGTTTCTTTTCTCCCTTTCTTCTCAAAGATTTCTATTCAGTTTTGAAGTTTCATTCGCTAAGGATCTCGATCTTTTAGGTATCGTCCAGCGTGTGTGTGTGTGTGTGTGTGAGTGTGTGTGTTGTGGATATTGTTAACTTAAAATAGGTTCTTGTTTTTGTTCACATAAATTAATCGTAATTGTAATTGTAACTAGACAAATGTGTGTGTGTGTTTTGTACCTACTACAAGTATAAGAAATCATTAATTGAAAGTAATATAAATATATATAAGATGCATGTATGTATGTGTGTGTGTGTGTGTGTGTGGGTGTGTGTCACTTAAGTCTCTTCCCCAGTTTGGTATACGTTAAATAAATATGCATGGCCGCGCTCGATCTTCGATAATAATACAATACATAGAATAATATTCGTAATGCAAAGAAGAAACAAAGAAATCATACAAAACGCACATTAACAAATGCTAAATTCAAATTTAAATTCAAATTCAAATCCAAATCGAAATTCAATTAATAATAAATTCAAAAAGATCTTCCAACAAAAAGAAGGCAAAGAAAACTATTGAAGCCATTTTGTTTTTTTTTTTCGAACTGATAAAATGCTTGGGTTACAAGGGATATGATTGGGGGGGGGAGTAGGGAAGTAGGGGGGCAAGGGGCAGGCATATGGTATATGTTGCCGATTTACTGTACTTCCTCTCTCTCTCTCTCTGTACTCATTCTCTACTGTACCTACTGTACCTATGCCATGCACAGTGGGGCAAAGCATCCTGCAAATTTGCTTTCTTTTTTCTTTTCTTTTTTTTTTGTTTGCTTGCCATGTTAACAAAGAACTTCACTTACGTAGCTAGAAAAACGCTTTGCTAATGCTGTTTTTTTTTTTTGTTTTTGTTTTTTGTTTTTGTTTTTTAGTCGGGGCTTTATTGCTCCCGATTGCTATTTGTTGTCAAACGTTTAGTCATATAAAAAATGCTCATATTGGGGTTTTTGTTGTTTTAGTTACTGAGTTTTGTGCTACGCTCTTTTGTTGTTGTTGTTGTTTAAACGCTAAAAATGTTAGCAACTTGTTGTTGTGGTTTCTTTAACTATACATTATATAAAGTATATAAGGTATATATATATATATGTGTGTGTGTGTATATATATTATGTATAAATATTATAGTTAATATTCACTAACAATTATTTACTTTAGTAAAATGTTTCAAATTTGCGCATAAATTATTGTATTCTGCTTCTTCGCTTGCTGTTATCCATCTTCAAATCTACCCAATCATGCCCCACACCCCCCCCTCACCATCCCTCTCACTCACACTCTATGCCTATCTCCCTCTCTCTAGTACTTCTCATGCTATGCTCCTGGCTAATTTAATCTTATCTCGCGTTGATGTTGCACACATGTCCCAAAATTTCTATTTGCCTTGCCCTGTCTGAGAGTGTCAGTGTCAGTGTCAGTGTGTGTGTATGCGTGTCTGTGTGTGTGTGTGTGAGCCGTATATGTTGGCTCTCTGTTTGCTGGATTTTCTCGCTTGGCTTTTTCTTCGTTTGGTTTAATATAAAAAACAAACACAAACATTTAAATTTAAATACAATATGTATATATATGCATATGCATGTGTGTGTGTGTGTGTATGTGTGTGTGTGTGTGTTGTATATATAAGTATTGTATACATATAATAATGATTAAGTTCCATTCAACATTTCTCTCGTTTCATTTCGTTTTGTAATACTGTAGCAGCCTCCATGTAATGCACACATACATACACATATGTATGTGTTTATCCTTTATATGCTTTGTTTCTTTTTTTTTTCTTTTTTTTAAGTTTTCTTCATGATTTTTCATTAAATACTTTGTTTATAAAGCCATCAAGTCGAAAAAAGCCAACAAACTCACACAACACGCGAAACAGATCGCAGGAATACGAAGGAGATATAGAATATAGATATATTCTATAAGCTTTCCTCTTCCTACCTACCTCCCTCTCTCTCTGTTTCTCTGCACTGCCCTGTGCAGCCTTGTTTCATATCATAATTCGTAGAAAAAGTGAAGTGTATGTGTGTGTGTCTTGACACCTTTGGGTCGTTATGGTTTTTCTTTTCTTTTCTTTTTCTTTTCTTTTCTTTTCTTTTTGTTTTTGTTATCATGCTGATTTCTGGAAGATTTCATTGCTGCTTACTTAAGTTATTAAATTTTAAAATGTTCTCTGCTCTTCTCTGTTATTCCCGTTTCGCTAATTCATTTCTTATAATTTTTTGTTTTCGTTTTGTTGATTTCTTTGTTTTTTTTTTTTTAGTTTTGTTTTTTCTTTTTGCTTTGCGACTAATTTGACTGCGAACTGCAATTGGTGATTTTCATAATAATTTGTCAATTTGCTTCTCTCTTTTCTGCCCTCTTCTCTTCTCTTCTCTGTTCTCTATTATCGCTGCTCATTATTGTAAATTGTAATTTCTTTATATATATATATAATAGATATACGTGTATATTGCATTCGACACACTCTCGACTCTCGAGTGTTTAGTTTAGTTTAGTTTAAGTTTTGCTTTAGCTTAGGTTTTCCATTTCTTTTTAGTATTCTCCTTTATCATTGGCCTTTTGCCTTTTGTTCTTTTGTTTTTCCTTTTTTACTTAAATGCTAAACAAGAATTTTTCTATTGCAATTTCGTTGTTTAGACGAGATTTTTGATGACCAGCAGACACACACCCCTTCTATCAAACTGAGATGCATAAGGGGTGTCTCTGCATGGTTGTCATGGTTGTTGTTGTGTATGTATGTGTGTGTGTGTGTGTGTGTGTGTGTTGTATGTGTGTGTGTGTGTTATACACAGAGATTTTGTTGCGCTTAATTACCGTCCATACCATGCATATTTATATATGTATACGTGAGTTGCCTGTCTGTGTGTGTGTCTGTGTGTAAGCTAGATAAGTGTATGTGTGTATGTGTGTGTGTGTGTATGTGGATGTACTTGCTCATCCGCGCTAGCAACTGCTGTAGCTGTAGCTGACGTAGCTGTAGCTGCTCCCCTTCATCCATATTCCTCTTCTTGCTTGGAGGACGACGCATCGCACGCACCCAAAATTTACTTTGCCTTGTTTGTCTTGAAGCTGACCTGCAGCACACGATTACCCATGGTATAGCCATTGAGGGCGCGTATGGCCATCGCTGCCTCATCGTAGTTGGTCATGGATACGAAACCATATCCTTTGCACTGATTCGTTGTCGGATCCTTAACGATCTTAACCGATTGCACAGCGCCGAAGGGGCCGAACAGCTGCCAGAGCGCCGCCTCCTCCGTTTCGGGTGCCAAATTATATATGAAAATGGGATAAGCACCGCCTGGACCACTTGCCAGCGTTGTCGCTGCCGCTGCCGCCGCTCCCAAGCCATTGGGCAACATAACATCCAACATATCACCAGCCATGGGTGAGAATCGAGCGAGTCCCTTATTCACTGGCGTATGCATGGCACCGCCAATCCGACGCACCAGTTGAGGGTTAAGGAATGCGGGCAATTGTGGCTGTATTATCTTGCTAGTGCTCCCAGGTGTATTCGAGAACTTAACCACAATCGGATCAGTGCAACTGCTGGGTGTGGTGCCATTCAGTGCAATAATCGCACGTGTTGCCTCCTCCCTCTTATCGAAGCGTATAAAGCCAACTCCCTTGGTCTGTGTATCGTTGCCGGCATTCTGTAGGATGCGTGATGTGATGATGGCACCAAATGGTGCAAAGATTGCCTCCAACTCCTGCTGGGTCATTGTCTTGGGCAGTCCGGAAACATACAGATTGGCGCCCTTGATGGCATCCGATGAGGGGCGTGCAAATGACACCTTAATCGTTTTATTCTGCAATCTCAGGCCATTGAGTACATTCACCGCCTGCTCCGCATCCTGTGGACGCACATAGTTCACGAACCCATAGCCCAAACTTTGTCCCTTGCTGGGCGCTTGCGGATTGAGTGGATCAATATAGACCTGCGATTTGTCACGTATCAGTTTGACAGACTCAATCTCGCCCACGCTGGAGAAGAGCGAACGTATCTCGTCCTCCGTCATCGTTTGGGGCAAATAGTTAACAATGAGATTTGTGCGCGTCTCTGTGCTGCCATTGCTGCCGTTCTGTGACCCTCCAGAGTTGCCATTGGTGTTGCTCTGCACTTGCACCTGCTGTTGTTGTTGTGCGGCAGCAACTAGCTGCTGTTGCTGTGCGGCAGCAACCTGCTGTTGTTGCTGTGCGGCAACAACTTGCTGTTGTACGACTTGCTGCTGCTGCTGCTGTTGCTGTTGTTGCTGCGGTGGTTGTTGCTGTTGCTGCTGGACGGCAACAACTGCCTGCTGCACTTGCTGCTGCTGTACGGCGGCAACTTGCTGCTGCTGTTGTTGCTGCTGCTGCTGTTGTTGTTGTTGGACTGCAACAGCCTGCTGGGCAACCGCCTGCTGCTGCTGCTGCAGTTGCTGCGTTACGGCAGCAGCGGCCGCAGCGACCGCTTGCTGTGTCTGCTGCTGTTGCACTTGCAATATCGCCTGCTGTACTTGTTGCTGCTGCTGCTGCAGCTGAGCGGCAGCGGCCACAGCGGCCGCACTCTGAACGGGGGCAGCGGCATTTGTGACTGCTACAGCCGCTGCCGCGGCTGCGTTTTGCATTAGCTGCGCTTGTGTATCCACGCCTGCGGCGCCGGTATTTGCCATCATAAAGTCCACTATATTATTACAATATTATTATTATTATTGTTGTTGTTGTTGTTGGTTTGACGGGGCCAACGCAGGTTGCAGCACATGGAAGAAGAAGAGTTAAATGTCAAGATTAAACCATTTGCAGGGTGTGTTAGTAGCACATCAAACTAGTTAGTTAGTTTTGGTTAGTTTATTTAAGACTAGTTTTTAGTTTTTTTTTTCTTTTTCTTTTTAAGGCATTTAGGGGTTAATGGCTTTTGCACACTGGCGCCGCCCAGCGGCACACTTTGGTCAACTTACTTTTGCCTTCCCCCACACACGCACACACTCACAGGATGTACAGACACACAGAGCAAAAGAGCGTAGGAGAGAGAGAGCGAGACAGCAGCTACAATCTCAGACACAGAAAAATGCTCTAACTTGGACGCACGCACACACACACACAGACAAACACGCACGCCTACGCGCACACACACACACCTAGCAAAGCCTTAGTCGGAGGTGAAGAGAGAGTGAGGTGAGGAGAGCGTGAGTTGATTTGAGCCGGAGAGGGTTTGCTGAGCTTTTATGTTTTTTTTTTCTTTCTTTCTTTTTTGTTGTTGGTTATTTGCCGACTACGACGATACCGCTGCGAGACCCGCTACGTCCCAAGCACGCGATGCTACTGAGCGCAGGTCCTTGCAAGGCTTTCGTCATATGCTGCCATACGTCTCTCTCTCGCGCTCTCACTTGCCGCCTACCTCCTCCTTTCTCTCTCTCGCTTGCTCCTGCTCCTTTTGGAAATTGTAACAAAGCACATACCCGGCCAAACCCAGTTATGTAATACATATATACATACATGTGTATATATATATATATATGTATATACAGACACACACGCATACATAGGCGCCGCAGTCAACCCTCTTTCTCGCTCTCTCTCTCTTTTGAAAAAAGCCGAAAATTTGTTTTAAACTAAAAATGAGCAACCAAGCGACCGACTTTACTCACCCCCACCCCATTGCCTTGCCCCCCTTCCTCATCCAACGAGCCAAGCGAGACGAAGCAACCCTTAAAACAACCCGAAAACAAGTTGTAATATTTCTTTTTTTTTTTGTTTTTGCAAAAATTACATGCACACAGTTATACATACATACATACATACATTCACATACATACACAGCATATACTATACACACACACACACATACTTATGTGTCTGTAAGTTTGGCTCGCCCAAGGGTTAAATAGCAAGAACAATGCCACCCCCTTTTGGGTTGACAAAAAAAACAAGAACAAGAATAAAAACAACAAACAGCATGTGCGACTGCGGCAGTCTGGCAACGCTACATGGCGGCTTGCGGCTGCTGCTGCATGATCTCTGAACTTGCACTTTGGGTGGTTGTTGTTGTCGCAAGTCAAAAGGTCATACGAAAATCGACACACACACACACACACGCAGTCTACTACACATGTGTGTGTATATACATAAATATATATGTATGTATTTGCACACCCACCCACACGCACTCATAATATTTCCATGACAACTGTGATTCTTTACTCCACTCCTCCTTGCTCCCTTCCTTGTCCTTTTAACTCACATCACGCACACCCACATACACACATGCGTATGCAAAATTTGTATTTATTTAATACTCACTTGTTTCCGTCAAAATGTTGCTATTTTAGTGTTGCCTGATTGATTTAAATAATTCTCTTCTACGCGCGCGCTCAACACGGCGCAGTTGTGCTCCTCTTGTTCTTCTCTCCTCCTTCTACTTTTTGTACACACTCCTTCAATCCTTCACTTTTTATTTGTTGTTGCCGCCTTTTTTATCTGCGATTGCTTCTTCTCGTGCGCACTTATTACAGGATATGTTCTGCTTCCGTTTCGTTTTATTTGTTGTTGCTATATTAATTTTCTAATAATTAAACAAACGTTGGCGTTGTCGATATCGTCTAATAAAAAAAAGTAGATAAAAACAAAAAAGCGGTAAATTTGTTTGCCCATCTTTTGACGTTAAGGTTATCGTATCGTTATCGATTTCATCGATTTTTCCCATTACCACCCAAGCTATCACATACGCAAGAACGGCGGCAGCAGCAACAACAGCAATAACAAGAACATAGATTGTTTTAGTTAAATTCTGTGTAAATTCACACATGCATGTGTGTATGTATGTATGTTGTGTTCGTTTGCATGTCTGCATACATCGATATTTCACAATTCCAAATCAAAGCGAAGCAGTTTTTTTTTATAGTTACACAATATGTGCCGTTGTTATTGTTTGTATGTAATTTTGCATTCGTTGTGATGTTGTTGTTGTTTTAATACAGATGGTTATAACAGTATCTCTCAGTTTTTGCTGGTGCTGCTGCCACTGTGCTAATTTATGGCAAACGCCAATGGGAAAGAGAGTGAGTGAGTGAGAGAGAGTGAGCGTACCATCTCTGCCGCCCTCACTCTCTCACTCCCTTTGCCATACTTAGTATGGCAGCCCTCTCCATTGTTATTTTTGTTGTTGTTTTATGTACGTATGTATGTACTTAAACTAGCGCGCATATATACATACATATATACATATTCACCACACATAGCAGTATATACAAGCATTCATTCATTTTAATATGCATGTACGTATATATATTCATGTTTGCACACACACCAACATACACTCCGACGCACTTAGTATCTATAAGTTTTTTGTTGTTGTTGTTGCTAGACGACGCGCTTATTAAATTAAAACACGCGCTGCTTTTGTTTTTGTAGCTTGTTGTTTGCTGCTATTGTATCCATTCTTGCTTATTTTGAAAACAAATACAAAAACAAAAAAAAAGAATATTGAAGTGTACCACTGATGTTGCGTTTTGTTATTACTGTTTGCTGTTTGAATTGTTCTAATTTTTATTTCCGCGCAAAATTGTCTCTCTCTCTTTCGCTCGCACTACTTTTTGTTTAGTGTTGTCCAGTGTTGCTGTGGCAACAAAACAATACACTGAACAAGAGTACACTGCATAACCCAAACATGTTGTCATTTTTTTGTTGTTTAGTTTTAACCGGTGTTTTCTTAACACTACTATATGATTTACTGACATTTAGCAACAAATATTATTAACAAATCTAGATCTATAGTACTATTGTATTTAGTGCTGTTATCGTCTATGCTCCTTTCAGCGCATAAAATCGATATGCTGCTAGCTGCGCCCTTTTTGCCACTCACACGCATGCACAGACACAACCGCAGCAGCAGATACACAGCACACAGAGAGAGGCAGAGAGCAGAGATCTTAACGAATAACAACAAGAACTACACACATACAAACATACTACGACGACGTCGACTTCTTCTACTGCTATTACTACTACTACTACTATTCATACTACGACTTCTTTCTGCCTGCCCCTCCTCCTAAACCCGGCACTACTACTGATCGTTTGCTCTTTGCCACACTCTTTTGGGTTTGTTGAACTGCTGCTTGTGTTGTCTTGTGTCTACGTTCTCCATACCCATTACACATTGTAATTTTGCATTTTAGCATTCATATGTACATACATATGTATATAAAACTGTTCCACGCACACACACACACACTCTCACACACACAGGCACTAGAAAGCAACAACAAAATATATACTTGTTTGTATGTATGTATGTAATTGCACAATTATGCAGCGCGAACGTTTGGCAAATTTTAGTAGTATTTTTTTTTTTGTTAACGTTTTGTTGTTGTTGTGTTTCGTTACGCTTACGTTTGGTTGCGGCTGCTTTTGTTGTTGTTTGGTTTGTTTTTTTTTGTTGCTGATTATTGTTGTTGTTCTTGTACTTTACGTAGTAGTTGTTCTATGGCAATGCGTATATGTATGTATATCTTGTTTAAACAATTGTGAACTGTTGTATGATCGTTAGATTCATTACTTTTTGTCGAAAAAAAAAACAAAAAATCAATTGCAAAACGAGCAGAGCACACACGAATTATTGCAGCGCACACGAGCGTCAAAACGTACTGCGGCGTACAACGTCTAGCGTGGAAATGAAAATGACAATGACGCGGACGCGGAGGCAAACGCAACGCAAACACAACACACCATGCTACCCTCTTAGCACACACACATGCATGTGCGTATACAACGCCTGTCTCTCTTTTTGTATGAGTGTGTGTGTGTGTGAGACAGTACCCATACGTTTGCTGCTGTTCTTGTTGCTGTTTTTCCTGCTCTGGCGCTCACAAAGTGCGCTCTCTCTTTACATCTCTCGCTCTCAGGTATTCTCGGCTCCTGTCTGTGTGGAGGAAAATCGACTGTGTTTTTCGGTGGGTGATCTGATATGAGGAAATTTTTTTCAAACATGCAATTGGCCTCTAAAAGGGGCCTCCCGTTGATTTCAAAAAATATAAACAAATGTATATAATTCTTTATATTTCCAATTTTAAACAATTCATACGAGACCACATAGATTAGTACAGTATTACATTTTACATTGGTACATTGTTTATTAGTACATTGTGCATTAGTACATTCTCCATCAGTATTTTTCTATTAACATTCAAAATGGCTGGAAGCTGCTACTAAATCGCATCGTCTGGAAGGCAATCATGCACATGTATTAATGTACATATTTATGTACTACTAGTACTATAAACTGCAGTCATATTTATGCATGTAAATATTTTTGTACACACTTTGTATACAGCTAGTCAGGCACCTTCATATCGTACAGCCTGTGACGATCACACACACACACACACCTTTAGCCGTCCGCTAACTGTCGAAATGGTGTTGCCAGAAAGTTGCAAACACAAAGCGCAGCAGCGAATGGCAAAAATCTGCATGAATTCAAAGGAAAATAGCAAAGAAGGAAAGTAAGAGAGAGACAAAGAAAATAAAATGTATCAATTTCAAAATGTGCAAAATGAAATATGCAATTCAAAAAGCTTTGCAGCTTAGATATAAGGTCGATAACCGTTTTATGATTTCCCATGAATATGTTGCCGCCCGCTAACACTCCCTCTCCTTCTGCTGCACATTATCCTTGTCAAGCGCGAGGGCTGTTTGTCGACGTGCGTGTGTGTGTCTGTGTGTGCGTTCGTTAGTTCAGTTTTGTTTTTTTTGCACTGCAACCACCAACACACTGGGGGTTGTTTCTGCGCTGCATACACCCCCTATTTGCAGCCCAACCCCTGCCCGGGACTGGGTTGGGTTTTTGGCATGCGTGCGTGCATGTGCTTAATTGCGCTTGTATTCGCCGACCGTGTGCGTGCGTGCATGCGTATCTGTGTGTGTATTTGTATATACATATATATGTACATACATATGCATATATGTGTGCATGTACATCCTGTTGTTTACTTCCCACCGGTTTCCATGTGCTGATTTTTATAGACCGGCATTACAAATGTGCCGTTGCCGCCGTCGCCTGTGTGTTCCAATTTACACACGCACACACACACACACACGGCGAGCGTGTTGTAGTTGTTATCGTTGTCATTGTTCCGACTTGCGAAAACACAAAAATGTAACTCAACTGTTTTTGTTGGGGTGGTTTCTCGGGGTTCCTTTCATTTTTGTGATTTCGATGCGAGACCAAAGGGGGTGCCCGAGAACGAGACAGATCGGCGACGCGCAAGTGCCTTGCCCCTGTGCGAGATAAGCAAATTTCTTAATGTTTGTATGAATGTATGTATGTATTTACATATGCTATGACATTGTCGGAAATGGTTAATCTTATGGGGTGGTCAAAGTGGGGTCAGCGTTGCCAACTTAGCATAGTGCATATGTATTTATATACCATTCAAATACGATTAACATGGATACTTTATATCAATATACTACATATAATCGATATATATAGTATGTATTAATATACTATATACAATCGATATTTATAGAAGTATGTATAGTATACACATATGTGAATACAATCGAGAAAAATGTGATATATTCAATACCATGGATACATGTACATATGTATGTACGAATGAGTGTTAACTTGCTGACCGATAACTTTTGTTCGATAATATTAAAATAAGCGCCATCTTCTGTTTCGCTCACGCATGCTCGCCTCCACCTTGCTCCCATGTGTGTGTGTGTGTGTGCGCGTGTGTATGTTGGTGGGGTACCACGTGTTTGGCGCCATTGCCCACCAGTTCTCTCCACCTCTCTCTCTCACATTCTTATTATACATACCACGCCACGCAGTATGCAATGCATTTTAGAGGATGTGCAAATTGACCCTCCCCCTCCCCATTCTCTCTTTCCATACAGCAGCGGGTTGCAGCGGCGCAGCTTGCCTAATCCTTTTGCAGCATTACAACAACAAAGTGGGATTAAAAAAGCAGCCAACACACACACACACAGACAAGATTACAAGAGTCCGCACCCTTGTGCTGCTGGTAATGGCTTGCAGCCCTTAACCGATTTTTAGCTTGTATATATTTTCAGTAAACAGAAACTGGAAAACACAAACATGAAACAAGAAACGACACGACATGCAGATATCTCGACTCGATCCTGGCATGATTCACTAAGAACCAAGCCAAGCACAACCCCCGAGTATGAGACCCGAATTTTCATTTACATAATGTTCCTACTCCTCCTTCTCCTCCTCCTCCTCCTGGCGCTTTTAACTTTGCACGTCTCGCTGCACGATCGACAGATGCAGTTTTTCCCGAACCCAATAATAATAATCATAAAAATTACCATAAGACACGCAGCAAGAGAGTGAGAGAGAGAGAGAGTGCGCTGCATGGCCCGATCTCATGGGGTATCTCGTGGACGGGGACGGAGAGGAGGGAGGGGAGGCAGGCAGGATATGTTCGCAAGGGATCTATGCTGCTTTTCCCATTTTAATTGTGGCATGTGTGTTTCCCTCGACTTTCCTCGCTCTTGTTGTTGTTGTCGTTATTGTTGTTGTTGCTGCTGCTGCTGCTGTTCTCGACTTGCAGTTGCCACTGGGCACGTTGCATGCACCGCAGGGTTGTGTGTGAACCAGAACCAGAACCACCTGGCCTACTAATCAGCAGCTACAGCAGCAGTGACAGCTGAACTGGACCCATTTCGATTCATGATTTCTTTGCCGCAGCAAAGTCCTGCAACTTAACCTCAATAATAAATAATAAATGGGGTACTAACTGATATATTTCTAGTTTATAGAGACCTTGCAGTAGTTCCTCATATGCTTCCTATTCGAATGTAAATAACACGAGGATTCAGTAATTTGTTATGCATCTGTAGAGTCCGTGGGTCCATTACTGATATGCTTCCTCTTCTATTTGCAGCAAGAAATTAATGATATTCTTGCAATATTACATCTATTGATAGTTGACTTTATAGAAATAATTGACTTCCTTGCAATATTATATCTATTTATCATTGATAACATAACCTCTATAGTTGACTTTATGTCTTCATCAATTCGATCTTTAGTCGCAACATAACCTCAATTTATTGTATCATTTAGTACTTAGATTAATAATCAAATAAATTAAGCTTAACTTTTGCTATTTATACTAAATCCTTCTACAAGAATTGCTAGCTTAAGCTATACATAACCTCAACTAGCTCTAATAACGACATATACAGAATAACAAATAAAATAAATAATAAATAAAATAAATAATAATAATATAATCCTATTTAATACATCCCATTACATTATAGTCATACACATTAATATAATATTTATTATTTATAATTAAACAGTACATAAAATAACATTAACAATAAGACAGTTAATAATCCCTAAAATTGCAAGTCAAAACGCAGTAAACATAACCTACAAAAGTATAACTATAATATCAGCAGTTGTAGGGCTTCCTTTTATCTTGCTCTCTCTCTCTCTCTCTCTCTCTCACATGTGCACACTTCTCTTTCTTCGATGACTCATTTCAGTTTGGCCAAGGATCAGTTGGTTTACATCGGTTTGCGGGACATTGACCCCTACGAGGCGTTCATACTGAATAAATTTGGAATACGCTACTATGCGATGGATGTAAGTGGAATAGATACACACGGTTAGACACGCACACACGCACGCACTCTCGCACGATCCTTATGGCTTTCTCTGTTGTAAAAATTCTAAAATTCCGGTTTGGTTCCTTGCTCAGGATCAAATAACGATCGTGCCTGTGTGTGTGTGTGTGTTGTAAATGTAAGCTTGGCATTTATAGGGGTTGCCCTAGGGGCTGTCTGCGTGTGTCTGTGTGTGTGTGTGTGTGTGTGCACCCTTCTGCAGCCGGAAAAGTTACAGCACTGCAGGACCCTCCCTAGTGCTCGTTACATTGCCCAACTTCCGATCGAACAATGGTGGTGGTGGTGCTGCTGCTTGCTGCCCCTGCTGCCCCTGCTAGTGGTGGTGGTGGGTACAGGGTATAGGGCTATAGGGTATAGGGCTATAGCTGCCCAGACGTGCCCGGCCACATCCGCCGCTGCTTGAGCATTATTTATGGCTCGTGCAAAATCGACGTCTGTTGAAAAATGGTTTAATGGTCTCGAGCTGCAAATTTATTATAGCTCATTAGTTCGATCGAAATATGCGCGCCAGGGGAGAGGGGGGAGCGGTACGTACTGTACCGTTTTAGCGCTGGCAATGGCCGCCAGCGATAAGAGAAGCCAAGCGAACCAATTGCTGCAAAAGCTTTAAGTGTCGTTAGACTTAGCAGAGCTTACAAGCTTGACAAGTAACGGAAACTAAAGTCAAGCACAGCCGACTGTAAGGTACACTTCATTTTGAAAAAAACACAACTCTATAATTCCCAACAGCAATTTATTCTATTTCTTCTTGAACGTGCATAACTTTTGTACTAATTGTCCGATCAGTTTGTTATTGCAAAAGGTTCAGAGCATTGAGAAATGTATATAAAATGTTAAGAAATTAATTAATAAATAAATAAATAAAAAAGAAATTAATATAATATGTTAAGAAATTAATAAATAATTAAATAAAAAGGAAATTAATATAAAATGTTAAGAAATTAATATACTTATGAATAAATATAATAGAATAATAAAAAAGAAATTCATAAATAGATAATAAATACATATAAGTAGTAGATTGCCATTAAAAAAGTCAACTCACATAAGTTTTGTATATCCGATTGGATCTATGAGTATGCCTAATTGGAAAGTTAAGACCAAAATAAATCGGTAAATAATCGAGTATTAGCGATTCTCGATTCTCGACGTGGAATTTAGAACTTGAAAACTATAGGTATCTTTATGTTGACTTTGGGGACTCTAGCTTTTATAACATGTTCATAGAGACAGCCAGACGGAGATAAGAACAGACGAGCACGCCAGATATATGACAGAAAAGTAGACAGAGAGACAGTGAGACAAAGAGCCAGACAGAGAGACAGCCAAACAGTAAACAGAGAGAAAGAAATAGAGACAAACAGACAGAGAGTCGTACAGAGAGACAGACAGATAGACCTCACTTGATTGGCTTTGCTATTGATACCGATCAAGACTAGATATACTTACTTCCTCCTGACACTCCTACTCTTTCTATCCTACTGCAACTCTATCTATCTTACACTCTCTCTCTTTCTCTATGCAGTCTATTGATCGCGCTGGCGTGCCCAAAATCATTGAGATGACACTGGATGCACTGAATCCACAGAACAAGATCCACGTGAGCTTCGACATCGACGCCCTGGACAACCATGTGGCGCCCAGCACAGGGACAGCAGTGCGTGGGGGCCTCACGCTGCGCGAGGGCATCAGCATTGTGGAGGCACTGCGCGATACGAAGCGTGTGCAGGGTATGGATCTGGTTGAGATAAATCCCAAGCTGGGCAGCGATCATGATGTGCAGACCACAGTGGCCTCTGGACTGGAGATATTGAAGAGCATGTTCGGCTATCGTCGCTCCGGTGCACGCTACTACAGCAATCTGGACACGGGCATACTGGGCAGCGAACACTAGAGAGCTGTGCCTCCCTTCCCCCCTCATTGATGTATATTTTTTTTATGCTTTTATGTCTGTACAAGTTTTTTTTTCGTTTGTTTATTTTTGGCTTAAACTTAGGATAGGAAAAGGTGGAGGTAACAAATAAAGAGAGTTACATGTAGAATGTACATAGAGATTGCTGTTTCCTTTAGAGATTAAAGATTACTGTGCTTTCTGTCCGGTGCTGTCGGCAGGTATGCGGATATATCCACATTGGCCATGAGATTAGCCGTGTACAGCAACTCATTGTGGGCAACGGGATTAGACGCGGGTGCAGCCAATGGCGCCACGCTAATCGTGGGTGCCGTGGACACGTGCGTGGATGAGGAGGAGCTGGATTCGTTGAGCTGTCGCTGGTAGAGCTGCGGTGCAAAAGTACGCAGCAGGCGACGTTGCAGGGCCACAAGGAATGCATTAAACGCACCCGAAATTACAATAATGCCCGATATAATCGAACAGAGACGTATGCAGAAGGTCGGAAGGTAATCCCGATCATGGCTGACCACAATCTTTAATGCCGACCAGTCGTACTTAAAGTAAATCCCCGGCGAGCCATACGAGTTGCGTTCCGAGTCTGTAAAGAAGGAAGAAGGAAGTGAATATTGCACAGATCTCTGGGGGGATTCTTTCTACTCACCCAACTTGCGCACATTCTCGGTGACTGCGTATTGGAATGTGCTAATGGTGGAGAAGGTGTGCTGTATCTCTGTGGGCACCACCTTGATGAAGTACTGCACTGTAGTGGCCTCCTCATTGATGATCTGCTCATCTCCCTCCAGTGGCTGCACAATGCGCCGAGAATATTGCCCAAAACTTAGACGATTAATGCGATGCGTAAAGTTTGCGGGCATGCGACGAAACTCAATCATCCAGTGATCCTCAAAGAGTCCCACAACTGGCTCCGCTCCGCCCACCAAATGCAGCACACCTGCAACCTTATTGATGCCCAGTGTGCCGTGCAAGCGACATGCATCGTATTTGGTTTCAGGCTGCACCATTTTATGGAAATTCTGCGGTGCCATTGCCTGCGCCTCAGCAGCAGGAGCAGCATCGGGAACGGCAGCGGGAGCCGCTTCGCTTTGGTGCCTTGTTTCGTGACGATCGCGCAATATATCCTTGAATAGTATATCAGCCACAGAATGATATTCCTCGCGCAGATAGTGGTTGGTTAGCTGCATTGACTGGAAGCGACGTCGATCCGTATCGGACTGTTTCCACCAGACACCTTCGCGTTGCAGTGTGCCATACGCAAAGACATCCTGCTGCGTCTCATCCATAAGATCGACGCCAGACAGCGAGGCACATGGCATGGCAACCGTGATGTCCACATGCATCTGCACCTGCTCGTCCAACGCCATGTCTGGCTGGAACTGATATATTATGTCCGTCTCATGCCAATAGTAGCGCAGTTCCGTATACACCAGATACACGATGAGCAGGCGACTCAGCAGCGACACTAAAAGAAAGAACATAGAGAAGATTAAGAGGGCGTCTCTTACAGATTCGCTTCGCTTACGTGTGCCACCAATTTCCGTTGTTTCTGTGTACTTTTCCGGCACCTTCTTGAAGGCATCCAACGTTTTGGCGAACTCAAGCAAGTTGCTCTTATCGCCACGATAGCGTAGCGTGGCTGTCATATTGACCAGCACAAATGTTAACTAATTAATTAAATCAGAAACTAATTTAAATTCCCCCTTATTGTCACCGCCGTCGCCGCATCTGCATCTGCATTATCGCGCTCCACTTGCTGCCACGTATTTCCACGTTGCAGGAATGCCCCCGCTTGCAAGCTTGGGTTCTTGGTCTTCTGTTCAGACTTGTGCACAACGCTTCATAGAGGTTCGCTTGCAATCGTCAGCGTAACGAACGCAATTCCAGTTAATGTTACACTTTATAATTAGGAACGGAATTAATTAATGCCGCTGCCCGGTATCGTGTTGTTATTATGCCAAAATTTATCGATATATTATTCCGACAAACTGGTGAGTAGTTATCGAGTATTACCAGGTATCGATCACATTGACAAACAGCTGTTGTGTGCTTGAACTAAGAAATAAATTATATAATTAAACAGAGTCACAGCACATAATTAATTATTCAAGAATTATATATTTTTTTGCAATACAAACTGTGCAATTTGTTTAAAGTTTATTTATTCGTAAGTTAATCGATTTCGCTACTGTTTTGTTTTCAGTGAGTTGGCAGCACCAACGATTCGTACTTAGTATAGAAATCGATAAATCGACTTACAAAGCTTCACTCAAGCTTGGCAGCAACATTCATAAGTCGCGCCTGGTGCAAGACAGTGCGAGATTTGGATATACCGCTTAAACGACAAGCAAACAAATAAACGAACGAACGGCGGAGATAGCGACGCTAAGAGGAGTGCAAGCAAAAACAAGTTTTGGTAATTAGCATGCATATATTGAATTTTATTGTTAACGTGCCGTAGGGCTTTGATCGACAATAATTATTTTGCACAATTTACGATTACTGTCAATGTCGCGCAGTGTCGCATCTACACACACACACACACACACACATACGCAAGCACACAGTCAGTCAAATTAAAGCAGACAAGCTAGTTGGTATATATACTATATATAGTCTATATATATCACCCCTTTTTCTAGTAAAATCGTTAAACGTAACGATGGCTTTCGCTTCCAAGTGCGCATTTGTTGTCGTCACCCTGTTGTTTGCTTTGTCGTGGACACAACAGGGCGTTGTTGAGGCGGGACGCAGTAGCCAAAGCAAAAGCCACCGCAAGCCATCATCATCCGGCGGAGGTGGCTCCAGTCATGTGACTCCCAGCTACAGCAACAACAACAACAACAATGGGGGCAGCAACTCCCACGCTGATGTGGCTAAATTGAGTTACCCCAATTATAATTCGCAACCGAATCGTCCAGCAACGGGCAACAACAATGCACCAGCTCCAGGCTGGAATGTGCCCCAGGGTCCACCGCCGGCTTACTCCGCCACGAATCCTGTTGGGGGTGGAAGGACCAATATGCATGAGGCACCACCAGCTTATCACGCCCCCGGCGCCAGCAATGTGCATCAGCCCATAACGGCCACCCAGAATCATGGACAGCAATATGCTGGAGCACCCCCCGGTGCCAGCTATTATCCAAGTGGAGGTGTGCCACCAGGAGCTTCCTACTATCCAGCCAGCAATTTGCCCGCAGGTGCTACATATTATCCCTCAGGTGGACATATGGGTGGAGGCGGCGGTGGTTATCATCCGGGTGTGGCTGCACCACCACCAGGCGCTACCTATTACCAGGCTGGCTCTGCATTGCCACCCGGCGCCACCTACTATGCCCAACCGCCGCAGCAGACTTCCTCCTCCGGCCTGGGCTTCGGTAAGTCCCAATTTGATTGATTGCGAATCCGCAGTGAATCTAATTGTGTTTTGACCTGTACAGGCACTGGTTTGTTGGCTGGTGGACTCGGAGGCGCTCTGCTGGGCCACGCTTTGACACCCAGTGGCGGCAGCAGCAGCTCATCTCAACCTGTGGCTGCTGCACCGGCAGCTGGACAGGATCGCATCATTATCATCAATAATGGAGTGCCCGTGGAGGCCAATGCGAATGGCACCACTGTGATCAATGCAGGCGGTGCAGCTGCACCAGCAGCAGCAGGAGCAGCTCCCCTGGCTCCCATGACACCAATGAATGCAACACAAACGGATGCAGCTGCCCAGCCTGCACAATTGGCTCCATTCTCACCGGAACAAGCAGCACAGAATGGCACCACCGATGGTGGTGCTGCTGCTCCACCACCTGCAGGTGGCATCATTTGTGTGCCCACCAAGGTGAACGAAACGGATCCAGCGGATGCCACTAAAATGATTGAGGTGGAGAAAATTGCCTGCTATCCGGCACCACCAGCACCGGCAGCAGCACCTGGCGCCGAACCTGTGCCACTGGCACCGATGGCTGCCCCCAACCAGCAGCAGCAACAGCAGCAGTCGCCCCCACCCGCCATGCTGCCACCAGATCAGGCAGCAGTGCGTGCCAGTGGTGCCAGTGGTGCAATTGGTATTGCCAGTCTACAGAGTCTCTGGACCCTCGTGGGTGCCGCTTTAATGGCTCGTCTGCTGCTGCTGAGCAATTAGGGCAGCGGTGTCGCGTACGTTCCAAGTTTTTCGAGCTTAGCTTAGCTAGCACGCCCCCTCACATACACCCCTTTCGAAATTTTGCATTGTTATTTAGTGTAATCGCGCGCGCAGCTGCTCCTATTCGCATAAGTATACAACCTTTATATAGATATATGTACTAGCTATATATGGATACATATATTAAGACATAATGTATATACTACCTATATATAGATATATATACTACCTATGTATAGATATATATATACTACCTATGTATAGACACATATTTATATCTATATATAGGTATACATAATGCCCATATAAAGATATATATAATACCTACATATAGATATATACTACCTTTACATAGGTGTATATGCTACCTATATATAGATATGATATATATATACCATATAGATATATATACTACCTACAACAGCTCATGATATTAACGATGGCCTTCACATGTGATGACAACTAGAGAGGAATTCCAAATTCCTCTCTCACCTTGCTCGTGAATCGCACTAAAACAAAAGAAAACGAAAAGTAATTGAAAGTATTCGTGTTATGGACCACTTAGTCGGAGCTACCCGCTCCCACACCCTGCAGCAGCTAATCGACATCTCCCCAGTGTATGTATTATGATAATATTCCATTGTTATTAACCTTTACTAGTTGCTTGATATTGAATCTCTCCCAGTATTTACAGTATAATTCACGCCTTACATTGGTTGTATTTTTTGTTTTTTTATTATATATATTTCGTTTTGCATTATATATTTTCTATATTGTGTTGTTCTGGTCAATTCGATAAATCAATAAAAGCTTCAAACATCACAACGCACTCCAAGCTGGTCTTCATTTTTCTTAGCTACCTTATATAGAATGCAAAACAACAAGGCGGGTCTTGGCGCCGGCAATTCCAATTATGCAAGACTTTCTTCCACTAGTCTGCACTCTACAACGGCAACAACAATAGCAACCCACACAATGCCACCGAAACTTTCACTTTCTTCTCAAAACTATTGAAGACTCTCTCTATATGAAGAAATGACGTGCTTATCGAAGCTTAAGTCGGCTCAGTTTGTTCACATAATATGTGATTAACTTGAAGATTATGATATGATATAGTACTTGTGCAATACGTTCTAGACGATACGGGAATATTTCAACATTTCGTGTAGACATATCATAATATCGTATGGGATCAGGCAAGGCAAGGCAAAGCATTCATTACTTATTGAAATATTCCATAAACTGCTTTCAATATATTATATATCACGATTAGCCGATACTTACCAAAGAGCTGAACCTATTATCATCAAAAACTTGGCAATTACCTTCAAATATACTTCCATTACAAATCTTATGATTAAGAATCCAGACTGACTAATGAATTCCATTTGAATTGCTTTCAACTGAATCAACTCAGTTCGATGTGGGATAACTCTGGTTCTGTTTGAACAAAGAGAAATCAACAAAACAACACGAAACTTCTTCACACCCTAAATAAAAAGCAAGTAATAAACGATACAGACGAGTTTACTCAATACACTGAGATAAATTTCGCTCAGTTTTGAAAGACTCAACAACGAAAGATATAGGAAGTGTTGCCCTCGAGTTCGACGAAATTTTGAGTATATTATTAGAGTAAATTGCTGTCAGCAGTTGTATCTTTTATACCAAATTTGAAATCAACTTGATCTGCGTTTGATTCATTGGAACCTTTATGACAAATCTGCTGCCTCGACCACTAAAGGTTGCTGAGGAATTTGTGGGATTAGTTATGCGTTCTTCTTTTTGCCCTTGCGTTCCAGAAAGCAAAGTAATGCATCTTTTAAAATGAAACGTACAAAGTGCGTTCATTTCTTGGTAAATTTTAAGATCGACATCGCCAACCCACAAGATGAGCCATACCGGGATGTGCAGTGACCAGTTTTGCTTCTCGATGGCCTCAGAGCAACGGAGCTGAAGATATTCTGATGATGCTATATATTGTATATATTTACTTAACAGGGGTAATTTTAATCTTTCTTTCCTTTGCCTTAAATTTTAAGAAAGTCTATCAAATTATTATAGAGTATATTGTTTGCAGACCCTTCTCTCTCGTACAACTTCCCCACAATATATAAACAACAAATGTCAACCTTATCATACGGATGTCTGGTAAACAACGTATCTGGCTATCTTTGACGTACAGGTTTACCTTTCTCTTAGTCATTTTAAATATAGATAGAGTATAATATAGTATACAATGCCGTAAGATATATACATATATATTCCTCATAGATAATAATTTAATGTCTAGTTTCCAGATAAACAACCAGAACAGCTTTCATTCATTCAAAGAATTTATAACTCCCAAATAGAAAGAGACAGGCATAGTAACAAGCTCAACTGATGAGTTCCAATTAGAAAGAGATGGGTATAGGAAAACAACAAGATCAATGTTATTACTCAGACTTGGATTAATCAGTAGATATGGTTATATGTATCTTTTTAAATATCAAATGCAAAATAAATACAACGCAATTGTTTAAAGTTTTAACAACTTTAATGGTTTAATGTTGAAAGAAAACCACGATTTTTTTTAATGTTTTTGTTTCATTGTTCATCATTTAAAAACAGGATGTGTAAAAAATTGATGTTTTTATCTTTACTCCGCATCATCGTCCTCATCATCGTTGGAGCTGATTCTGAAGTATCTCAGCTCATACGAGTCCTTCTCGTTGGCCACAACACGGATCCAATCGCGCAGACTGTTCTTCTTCAAGTACTTCTTGGTCAGGTACTTGAGGTAGGCCTTGGAGAAGTGCACATCGGAGCTGACGTGCAGCTTCATCTTGGACCGCTCGAAGGTGACATTGTTGCCCAGGTTGTTCACTTTGCCGTTGACCTTAAGGCGAGCCTTCACGTATTTCTCCTGCGAGGTAGCAAGACAGATATACAGATTAGAAAGAGAGATCGCGATCGCGCGTTCACAATCCGCATATATAGCAGTCAATATATATATATATCTGTCTCTATCTTTGTTAAGGCCAAAAGTCAACCGATTGTTCCGACAAAAGGCCCAAATAAAGAAGAGTGACCAATTTTTTAATATGCCACTGAGTACACTGCCATCAGAGCGACACGCAATAATGCTTTCACTCTCTAACGGCAAATCGGCGTGGCCTACGGATGTGCAACAATATAAATACAATATGATATGAGTAAAGAACAAGATATGTGTATATGTGTGTTCGGGAGCATTATAACTGTATTTTACCTGATCCTTTTTGCAGCGTCAATCGGTTAGTGGGCGCCCTGCTAATTGAAAACATAATAATGGTTTCGAGATATCGGTCTCCCTCATCCCAGCCCACCTTCTATATAGGGTGTTGTGTGCGTAAGCTTCGTATTGGAAGAGCTTTCCGAGAAGTATCAACAATATTGTTGTTTTGATTTTCTTGGCTTTAAATGGAGGAGAGAAAACCTGCAGCGTGACGGAGTCAAGTTGTACACGCCTTTATAGCAGGGCGCACTATGAATTTCGGCCTGACGCATCACGGATGTGATGGCGTTCAACCCAGGGCCCACCACGTGGCGGTACACATAGCACGACTTGACGCTGTTCACAGACGGTTGCACCAACTGGCCAGACCCGGTACTGGCGATCAGTGGCTACCCCGTTGTGCAGTGTCCAGAGCCCCTTGTCAGCGTACTTCCCAGGGATGGAAGTACCAGATAGATAGAGAAAGAACGCGATGCAAAATGTCGCACGATCACGACAGAAAAAACTTTAAACGAATGCAAAAAAAAAAAAAAACAAAAATAAACTACGCAAAGCCAAATATATGCTGCAAAAATCGATACGTAGGTATCGATAAGCAACTTAACGACGATAATAGAGCACAGTGCAGAAGAGTTGCCAACAAGTTAAACTGTTCCAGCAGTTGTTAACCGTACACAGCACTTTATTTTAGCCATGTGCAGTTTAATCGCTAATGGAAACTTTAATTTAACCACAACTTTTTATCCAGAGCCTCTGGTTGTTTGTGGCAATGAAAAGCTTGGTGTGGTAACACTGTTGCCAATATTGTCTTTGTCGTTTCAGGTTATGTTTGTATATCTGCTCTGTTGATGATGTGTTTGTGGTGTATGTAATGTGGCACGTGTGTGTGTGTTGGTACTTACGAAGTCGGCAACATCCATGATGTTGTCTTCGGCAATGTTGGTGCAGTCGATGGTGAAACGCAGCGAGACCTTCTTCTTCTTCAATCCTTTGCCGCGCAGCACATTCTTCTTCACAACCTTGCTGGGGGCTGGTGCAGCAACCTTTGGTTTGGGCTTGGCAACAACCACCTTAGCAGCAGGCTTGGCAACACCGGCGGCAGCAGCAGCTGGGGCAGCGGCAGCGGGTGCAGCGGCCTTGGCAGCAGCGGGAGCAGCCTTCTTTGCAGGTGGGGCAGCAGCCGGAGTGGATGCGGCCTTCTTGGCGGCAGCAGGTGCAGCCTTGGCATCCTTCTTGGGTGCTGCAGCACCTGCTGGTGCCTTCTTGGCAGCGGCTTCCTTAGCTGGTGCGGGCTTAGCGGCTGCCGGCTTGGCAGCAGCAGCGGCGGGCTTGGTAGCGGCCTTAACATCCTTAGCGGCTTCCGGCGCCTTCTTCACGTTCTTAGCAGCAGCAGCTGCGGGCTTGGCAGCCTCGGCCTTCGGCTTCTCAACTTTGCCCTTGGCAGCAGCTGGTGCAGCCTTCTTTTCGGCGGGCTTGGCAGCCGACGCCTTAGAATCACCCTTGTTGGTCTTGGCCTGAAAATATAAATAACAATTAGTATTGTCATACCGACACTGTAAATATGCAAATTAACGCCAATAAATGTGTGTTTTGTACAAAATAGCATAGTATATGCATTCATAATTGTTTATACTTTAATATTTTGTAATATTTAAACACGTTTCACTTGTGATGGCGCAACTTTTTTACGATTTTTCACGAGCACTTACAGTTGGAGCCATCTTTCTAGTCGAAAACCACGGAGGAAAAGAACCAAAGATAGAGATGTACCAAAGTCGTCGGTTTTCGAGCTGATTTTTTGATTATTTTTTCGATTCTTCTACACACTATTCTTACAGCGCGTTTACCAACACAGTTCGTCAAACTGGTATTTACATGGGGTATTTCTTTGGTATATACGTATTCAAAGTAGACGGTCACACTTCTGGTTAAAATTAGCGATTGTCTGATTTTTTTTTCAGCTGGGGCTGGTCATACTAAAGTGCGCAGCCAACATAAGTGAACCACATACGAAAGTGACTGCTTGTTTTTTTTGTTGTTTGGTAAAAAGAGCAAGAGGTGAAAACTGCGTTTCCTATTTAATTATTTAACAACAACAATCATGAAGTTCCAATATAAAGAGGAGCATGCATTTGAGAAGCGTCGTGCAGAAGGCGATAAGATCCGTCGCAAATATCCCGACCGTGTACCCGTAAGTATAAAAATATTTTTATATTTCCATCTCTGTATATGTATGCAGTTCTATATGTATGTATGTTACTCTACACTGTGTGTGTGTGTGTGTAAGTATGGGGTTCTGTTTGTATGTATGCGATTGTTTTTGCGTCGTTCTATTTGATTGTGTATTGTTGTTGTTGCTATATACACTCAGCGAGGAAAATCAATAATGCGCAAATTGGCTCTACCGACAATTGTTAACAATTTTATGAGCAATTCAATGCACTCTGTTATCGAGAACAATTTTTGCATATGTTACATGAAAAATAAAATCCAATTGTAAGAGGCAACACTGGTCAAATATCTAGTGAAATTCAAACAAATACTGTATATACCCAAACACGCACGCACAGTGAACAAAGCAGGTTACGTGTGTGTGTGTGTGTGGGAGAGCGAGATATATGTAGCTGCCTCGCTTGCTCAGCTGTTGGGGTATTATTTTTTTCACTCGACCCCCTCTGCACGTCTCTATCGCAATCACACGGACAACCAGCCAGTTGTTTTTTGATTGTATTTGTTTTTTGTTTCTTGTTTTTTTTTTTTGTTAATTTCGAGTGTGTTGTTATTGTTTGTTAGCATTGCTGAAAACTGCTTTAGCACTGCGCATAAAATGATCAAACTACAGAATTCGAATTCGGCTAGTAATGGAAATAGTTGTTATTGCCGTTTTTAACTTTTGTTTTCACCTCCATTCGTACAGTGCAATCTGCAATTAGTCATAGCAACTTTATTCTGCTGATTGTCTCTGCTAATTTCACCATACACAAATGTTGTTGCTGTGTAAACACACTGTACAAACTAGTGCTCTCTCTCTCCGCCTTAGCCTTATCTGGCCCTGCATTACTTGATTCATGCTGCCTGTGCTCTTTGTCTAAATTTGTTCGAAAATTGTTTGAAAATTTGTTTTGTGTTTTGACTTTTATTTTTGGCAAGCAGCTTATACCAAAAATCACATAACAGCTGACGACAAACCAAATGCAGGCAAGGCCAGCTGGTCAGTCTCTATATGTATGTTCTATACTTGAATATACATGTGCATGTGTGTGTGTATCAATCAGTGTTGCCAGAGTGAAGACAGGCCAAATTTGATTTTAAAAAAGCTTAATTTTTTAAATTTGCTATAAAAAAGCTAAATGTATCGAGTTTATGGCATTAACAGAGCTAGATAGAGCAATATTTTAGAAATTGTCTTTAAAAAAAGTCTGAATTGAAGGGAAAAATGTTGAATTGACTACAATGATATATGGTGTGTGTATTTGTATTTGTATTAGTGCATTAGTGTATGATTTTTATAACTATGATGAGACACCTTCACCTTGAGGGCGGCCAATGACGTCGAGAACAATATTTG
This sequence comes from Zaprionus camerounensis, assembly GCA_018904165.1. Taxonomy (NCBI): domain Eukaryota; kingdom Metazoa; phylum Arthropoda; class Insecta; order Diptera; family Drosophilidae; genus Zaprionus; species Zaprionus camerounensis. The sequence continues at coordinate 72,568 of JAEIFS010000740.1, forward strand.
GCATATTTGCAAAGCCCCGCTCCACCCCTTGAAGTCAAGTCAATAGGAAAACTAACTTGGAGTATTTTGTAAACTTTTTGCTTTGTTCTGTACAAAAAAATGCAATTACAGTTGTTGGTGAAACATGTAAGAATGAGTGTATGTATGTGTGTGGATGTGTGCACACCTGAGTGCTTTATTTATTTATTTTTTTTTTGTTTTACAATATTATCACGTAGCCTTCGACGCAATTAAAATATATATTAACATTCTTAACAAGTAATATAATTTTGTTGGGTTTGTTTCCTAATCTTTTCTTAATTTTTTTTGCAGGTGATCGTTGAGAAGGCACCCAAGGCGCGCATTGGTGATTTAGACAAAAAGAAGTATCTGGTACCCGCCGATTTGACTGTGGGCCAGTTCTACTTTCTCATACGTAAACGCATTCACCTGCGCCCCGAGGATGCACTCTTCTTCTTCGTCAATAATGTCATTCCCCCAACATCGGCAACCATGGGCTCCCTGTACCAGGTAAGTCTGAAGACCCTTTATCTTCTATTCCTTTTTTCTCTATTTATACTCTCTATTCTTTCAGGAACATCACGAAGAGGATTATTTCCTGTACATTGCCTACTCCGATGAGAATGTCTACGGCGTAATGGAAAAGTAAAAGTGACTGCATCTCCCTATAGGCAGGAGCTTTAAAACCAAGCGAAAACCAACCTATACAGAAAAAATATATATAAATATACATATATTTTACGTTTAGCATGCAGTTGAAAAAAAAAACAAATATAACGCAAAAACAAACAAAAAAAATACAAAAGAATGATAGCTAAACAAATAACATGCAGGTCTAAAGCGATAAAATATAGAAGAAAACAAAAAAAAACAACAACTTAAAGATATTTAAAAAATTGTAAGACGAAAACAAAGAGAAAGTAATGTGAAAATTATTTTTATATATTTTCAATACGCGTTAGTATTTTTTTAAATTACCTATGATTTAATATTTTTTGCTGGCACCACTTTCAGTTCAGTTTAGCATTCTTTTTTCTCTTCCTTGCTATATACATATATATATATAGATATATATAAACTTGAGTGTACCGTGGAATTTGTATGTCTTTGTGAGGTATTTCTTACCTTATTTCTTTGTCAAATAATACAACAAAATTTTGTGCATATTTAGTGTGTATGGTTACGAATAGGAGTCTCTCGGTTAAGCGTACAGTAATTAATCTATTAATAATTAAATAAAAACAAAAAAATATAAAAAAGAGTTGACTAACTTGTCCAACAAAACCAAACAACAATTTTGAATAATTTTCGTCTGTTTCATCAGCTGTTTTGCTATTTATTAAGAAATTAGTTCTGCGCGCTTTTCTGGTCTTCTGTCCGTCCCACTTTGCAGAGGCGCCAAGTTTCTTTGAATGTGCAGATATGGCTTGAAGGAATCTTGTTAAATGATTTAATTTTATTTCATACGGTTTCTACGAGTTGTAGAAAATGCTAAGGCAAATTTGAAATTATTATTAATTTAAAAGTTAAAAACATGCTTTTTTATCAATTGCAAATATGCAATTCAAATGGGTATTTTATTTAAAATGTATGCTTTTACACTAAATACTGCTTTTAGTATTTTTTGTTAATGGCTTCAATATTTTGCTCAATATAATTATATTACTCATTAATTGCCTAATTGATTATTTTAATAAATATAGGAGAGAAACATCTAAGGATATTGTTTATTGTTTAAATAAAAACAAATCACTGCAAAAAATACATTTAAAATGCAAATACGAAACAGTGCCAGAAATAAATACCAAAACATCTTCAATGTTATCGATAAAGCCTTAACCAGTATTAGAAAACAACTGCGGTCGGCGTTAAAATTCCTATTGGAACTCATCGATATTAACATACGACTGTTAACAGACAACAGTGCATTAGCAGACATATTTTAGCAATAACGTTCGTTTTTGCAATAACATAACCAATTTGAGTTTAACACGTACATCGTCGTCTCTGTTGTTAGCCGGAGTTTCGACAGACGTGTTTTTTTTGTATGCAGGTGTGGGCATCGCACATTTCTAAATTGATAAACCGTTGTTTTTATGTGAAACAAATTAAGTAAATTTACTTTCGCACGAGCTTCTAGTTAAACAATAGAACTCAAGTACACACACAATAATTGAATACAGGTAAAAATAATACAATGTTTTTTTTTCAATTGAGACTGACAATGGGGTAAACCGCCCTCATCAGTAACAAAATAGAGTACAAAGTGAAGTTGTTGTTGTTGTTGGTGCTAGTGTAAAATACTAATTAGTACGCCATATATGATTTACATTTATGAGTGTGTGTATGCGAGTGTGTGGGACTAACAACTGCAGTACAATTGATTTTTGTTTGGAGCGCATTTCTGACGCATTCATACCCTGTCGTTGTGTTGTTATTGTGATTGTGTGTATGGTTATATGTGTGTATTGGTTTTGTTGTCAATGCCGTGACGACGACGCTGCGCCATTTGCCACCCCAAAAGAAAGCCCAACAACAAAAACTAAGAAAAGTTGCAGAAGTTACCACTGTGCGCTGCTGCTGCTGCAGTTGCTGCGACTGTGTGAAGGAAATTTTCTTGAAATTGGCTTCGCAACGGGGCGACAAAAGTTTTTATTCAATTATCAAGTACTTTGTGTTCATACGTCGCGTCGCCACGGCCACAGCAACAAAAACAAAAACAACAAGAACAACGCAGAGAAAAACAGCTGATTAAGCAGCAGCACAAAATCGTGAGCACGCATACACACATATAAGTACATGTATATACGTGTACGTGTCTGTGCTTGTGTGTGTGTGTCCACTCTTTGCTACTGATCAGCATGTTTTTTGTACATAGTACGTAGTTGTTGTTGTTATTGTTGTCATCTGCCACACTTTATTGAAATTACATACACACGTACACGTGCTCGAAGGTAGCTGTATGTGTATGTGTAGTGAGTGTTCTGTTTTCGCTGTGTGGATTCATTTTATTGGTGCTTGCGTATCGTACGATTATCCCTTAGTTTTGTTGCTGCTCTTGCTGTTGTCGTTGTTGTTGTGCTTTTCCCGCGCACACTACACACACATGCAAACAAGAAAACACGGTTATGCACATACATGCATGTGTATTTGTTTAGTTGATGCGTTGCCAACTATCCCAATATTTGTGGCACACCAGATATAACTAGCAGTAGAACAGAAGCTACATTATCTTATCTACGGCGCATTAAGTACCCTAAGTGCCTTTTCCGGCAAAACTACCGTGACAAGTTTCAGTCAAAATTATGGAAACACACAATTCATGTGCGTTTCTCATGTACATATGTATGTACATAGATAATAGAGTCCTGCATGAATACAATAATTTGTAACCAGACAGTACTGTACAGGTGTCATTTGTTCATTTTGACAGTGAATCATTTGTTTGCCATTTTGAATGTATTCATGCAGTAGCCTTGCTTATACATAAGTATGTACGTATTTTATCATTTGGTTTGTTTACATTCATCTTTATGTACTTTGACTGTTGAACTAGATACATGTATGCACACGCACGTACATATGCTTGAATACTCAGTTGAGATGACAAACAGAAATTGAGATTGTACCAATCATAGACGCATTTGCATTATATTGTTATTATCGTTTTCATATATAATTTTCGAGAGTTCATCAATTCTTTTATTAATTATTTAATTTGTGTAAATTGTCTAACATACGCACGCACACACTCAAACGCTTAACAGGGTCAGTACAAATCGTAGCAGTCTGGCAACACTAGTTAACGAAAGAAACAAATATTTTTTTAACGTTTGTTTATAATTTGTGCGATCAGCATGAAATTGTCTCACATTCGCGCGCACACAGTCATGCGCTTAACAGACTTAGTACAAATCGTGGCAGTCTGGCAACACTAATTGACGAAAGAAACAGCACAATTGGATTTTGCTACAATTGGGCAACACTTTGAATCAAGCTTTTTAAAATAATAAGTTGATATTTTAATTTTTGGTTTTCTCAGCTTTTGCAATTTAAATTAGAGTGTAAAAAAACGCTTAAATGTCACAACATACCAAAAAGGAAACATCAGCCAGCCATGCGAATAGCACCCGCCAGCGCAAACAGGACGACAACAGCAGCAAGAGCCAAAAGAAATTGGCGCCAAATGGCAACGCCAATGGTAACGGCAATGGCAATGGCAATGGCCGTAGCAGCGACAGTAGCAGCAACTCCAACAGCAACACCTCATTTACAATTAGCAGCAGCGCCAGCGGCAGCAGCATTAACAAAATGCAAAATGTTGCAACAAAGGCGAGCAAAAAGGATAAACAGCTAAAAGACAAAGAACGTAATGAGCGCGCCCAGCTTGTGCTCTGGCGTCGTCCCCTACAGACGTCCAAATATTGTGGACTTGAACTGATTGCACTGCTGCGCACATGGAGCAGCCGGTAAGTGAGACAGAAGATACCCCTTTTAAATCAAAACAATAATTGTATTCTCTCTCTCGCTCTCTCTCTCTCTCTATATCTGCCCTTTGTCTGTCTCACTCTATTTAGATTATTGCAGCAACGCGGCCTGTTGGCTGTTTTAATAGTATTAAGCATTGTATTTAGCATAATTTACAAAATCGATGGTCCCCATCAGCTGGCCATTGAGCTGGTACGTCGCAACACCTGGTTCTTTGTCTACTGGCTCGGTCTCGGCGTCCTCTCGTCGGTCGGCCTGGGCACTGGACTGCACACGTTCCTTCTCTATCTGGGGCCTCACATAGCGAGCGTCACACTGGCCGCCTATGAGTGCAATTCACTCAACTTTCCCAGGCCGCCTTATCCTGACGAGTGAGTAATCTATTCTAATATACACCCAATTGTTATTATACCATTGCAGAGGGCTTATCAACTTTAGCCAGGACGCACCTTAGCAGACTGGTCCGACCCTATAAAGTATATACACATATTCTGAAGCATCAACAGAGGAGTCGCACAAGTCATGTCTGCCCGTCTGTCTGTTTATGCTTCTTATTGCTGACCGATATATCGTATAGCTGGCATTCAACCTATCGGTCGATTGTTATATTTGAAGATAACGAAACTAAATTAACTACAATTTGACTTTTTTTATATAAATAATATGCATATACAATTGCATCAAAGTTTGACCACTGCCATAGGAACAATCGTCCGAAATGGGGGATTTTCTATAAGGATATCTTAAAATAACTTAACTTATCAGTGTCAATCAATGTAAGATAATAATCGACGTTCACTTATCTTATGTCATTAAAATCAGAGAACTATATCCTATCGCTTTGATAGGAACAAGCAGTTAGAAGTAAAGATTTTCATAAAATGTTGTATAAAACAGAAGAAAGATCGGAGATGATAAGAACCTGCAAGGGTATAAATACTTTTGCATGCCGAGATAGCCTTTCTATCTGGTTTATAATATATTGACTTTTTATTATCAGCATCATCTGTCCGGAGGAGCCATATGTGAAGAATATGCCCAATATCTGGTCGATCATGTCGAAGGTGCGCCTTGAGGCATTCCTATGGGGCGCAGGCACCGCACTTGGTGAACTGCCGCCCTACTTTATGGCCAAGGCCGCACGTCTTTCCGGCTACGATCCGGACGATGCCGAAGAGTTGGCCGAATTCGAGGCACTCAATGCCAAGCGGCATCAGAAGAACCTTAGCCTCATGGACAAGGGCAAGCTGTTCATGGAGCGCGTTGTGGAGCGTGTTGGCTTCTTCGGGATCCTGGCTTGTGCAAGCGTATGTACATGCATATATTAAATCTACTAAACAAATGATTAACCCTTTACATTTGTGTGTATCTGCTGCAGATTCCTAACCCCCTGTTCGATTTGGCCGGCATCACGTGTGGCCATTTCCTGGTGCCATTCTGGACATTCTTCGGTGCCACACTGATTGGCAAGGCCATCATCAAGATGCACATACAGAAGATCTTTGTGATTATCGCCTTCAATGAGACGCTCATCGAGCGGGCCGTCGATCTGCTGGCATCGTTGCCTATCTTTGGACGCAAACTACAGCAGCCATTCAAGGCGTTCCTCGAAAATCAGAAGCAACGTTTACACAGGCAGCAGCGGGGTCGCAATGCCACCGCCGGCGGCGGCGATTCGGGCAACCTGCTGTCCAAGATCTTTGAGACCTTTGTCATTCTGATGGTTTGCTATTTTGTGCTGTCCATTGTCAACTCGCTGGCCCAGAGCTATCACAAGCGATTGCACAAGAAGTCACGCAGCGCATCAGGAGCAGGAGCCACATCCGGTGGCGGCGCGCAAAAGAAACATGGCAAGCAGAAGGCGCTGCGCGATTAGATTAGCCCCCTATCCTCCTCCCCCCCCCCGCCTGCTTGCAACCTATGTTAATCCTTTGTTAATATTTTTTCTCTAACTTTTAGTGGCCCTTGATTAATTTTTTTGTTTTATAAATTTTTAGTCAAATTGTACAGTTTGTAGATCGTCACCCATGTCCCACTGTGCGATGGGTCTGTGTGGTAGATTCGATACCGGAATCGTATAAAGTATATACTAGGTGGAGTGAAAAGTAAGCTCCTTGGGAATGCAAAAAACATTTTTTTTAAATGTCTTTTTATTTTATTAAATTTAACCCCTTTTTAGGTCGATACACTTAATCCAGCAATTTTCCAACCTCTTCATCCCGTCCGAAAAATAATTTTCCGGAAGGTCTGCAAAATACTCCTCCGCGGTGTCGATAATTTCGAAAAATTCCTCGCGTGAGCCTTATTTTTTATTGATGAGCCATCTTTTGAGGTTTGAAAAGAGATTGTAATCTGAGGGAACCAAATCGTATGAGAAAGGGGGATAGCGAAATAATTGAAGCCCCAAATAATTTATTTTGGCCAAAGTTTAATTTCTCGCGTTTTTGGTCTGGAGCCAGTTTCGCGGCACCTATCGGCAGGATAAATATTTCATATGAAAAATCTCGTTTAGGATATGGTTTGTGCGCTCAATACTGTTCCTTGTGACATCTGCTAGCCCACAAAATTGTACTTTCCTGTCTGCGAACATCATCTCATAGATTTTTTCGACATTTTCCTCTGTGACCTCATCCGAGGGTCTGCCGATGTGGCCTTGATCGTTAGTGGAGTTGCGGCCACCACGAAACTCTCGAAACCAATATTTGACGGTGTAATCTGACTGAGCATTAGCCCCATAATATTTGTCCAATTTTTCTTTTGTTTCCTTAGCCGTTTTGCCTCTCAAAAAATAATGTTTTTTGAGAAAACGAAAATCGTTTTTGTGCATACTGAACATGATGCCAAACACGTCAACGAAAATTAGCTAATTAAATTTTTGGCGTGCTTTCCTAAATAAGAACAGACTACAAGGCACTATAAACTTTTTTGCAGTAGCAGTGTATTATGGCGGTCAAGGAGGTTACTTTTCACCCCACCTAGTACATATGTATGTATGTTTTATCAGCTTGATGTGGCGATAGAGCAAAGACCGCAGTAGATTAGACTAGTTGAAAGGAAAGCAGAGGAACAGGGCATATATATATATATGTTATATATATATGTATAATATAAATCCAGACACAATAAAATGAAATAGCATTGTGTGAAAGCAGCTATGCCAACCGGAAATATATGTATATGTATGTCAATAATATAGAGTAATAGCTAGTTGCCTTCCTTAATTGGCCTCTTCATTTCTCTGCCATTGTACTCTTCACTTGTGTGTGTTTAACTGCGCATTTCAGATGAGATATTACAGAAACAAACTGCGAAAATTCTGTAGAAATTTTCTTTAAGATAAACAAAGACATTGAAAATAAATAAGAACAAGAAAAAACAAGCAAGAAAACTGAAGACCCTAAATGCTGAAAATAAATGGAGTTATGAATATGATGTGTGAACATGTTTACATTTCAAAGTGGATCCAATCACTTTATTCACATTTAAATTATGTGGATGGGATGGGTTTTTATATCCTTATATCCGGTATACTAACTTTGTGCAAATGTATGTAACAGGCAGCAGGAGGCGTGGGAGACCCCATAAAGTATATATATTCTTGTTCAGGATCACAAGCCGAGTCGATTGAGCCATGTCTGTCTGTCTGTGTGAACACACAGATCTCAGTTATTATAAAAGCTACCCTGTCGTGCAATGGGTGTCGATAAGCCATACTTAAACTACTTATTCGAGTACTCCCTACGTGGGTAGTTACCCTATTCACCCTCTAGTAAGCGAACACCGAACTACTAAGTGCCGAACGAATTTTAACGCCTACTTTTCGTGTTCAATTTTTCACTATATTTTCGATAATGTACATTTTTGTCTAAGTTGGCTTTTACAATTCAAAAACAATTGACATGCTGAAATTTGTTTTGCTTTGTAATGATAACATCGTTTTAGAATTCACCGGTATTGCCAATTGGAATTTATTTTGGCTAATCTAATCTGAGGAATTGTGATGAATTTCTTAGCCAATTAGAAGGCGAATTAAAAAAATACTCTTAGATGAAAGTGAGATCGACGGAAAGTGTATCAAAATAGAACTTAGAGCCAAAGATTGTGATAACCCAGCAAAACAAAACTGAAAGTGGGAAGTTATTAACAGACGTGGACTTCAAAAATAGAAAGTATGAAGAATCCGGCTACAGCATGTTTCGAACGATAGACGTTGGATGGCGCTGACGATATATCGAAAGAACACACAGCTCTTCTGGCAGCGCCATCTGTTGGCAGTGTACAATTTCTTGCTGAATTAATAAATTAAATAAACAAAAAATTTAAAATATAAATCATAATTTTAATGCATTTTATCCATGGGTACTCTTCCCACCCACCTATTCATGGGATTATAGATAAGTACTCTAGTCATGGGTACTCTTTTGACCCACCTATTCATGGGTAACTTCTTAACTACTCTTATTGTAGGTACTTCTTTCTCTAGACCATTGATGGGTACCTACCTAAGTACTCTAATCAGGGGTAGTCAATTCTAGTAGCTACATAAGTACTCCAATCATGGGTACCCTATTCTCTACTTACTGGTAAACGATGTGGTGGCGATTAACCCTATTTGCGGACATTTCATACAAAGAACGAAATGACAAAATACATTGCTTAGGGTTTGTAAAGTTGGTAGGGGTAGTCCCTAAGTAAGTACTTATTTCAACAGTTATGAACTAGGGGCCAGTACCATAGGTCAGAGATACCAAATTATGAAGGTGCCTGTATACTATACGCTGATCAAGTTTATTTCAAATGGGTGCCACACCCACCGCCCCCGCTAATCAATAATTTTATTTTTAAAGTCGATTTGTTAGCGACGTATAAAATATATATAAGAGATAAATTTCAGGAGAAAACTCTCTGTCGGGTACGCAGCAGCTGTGGAAAAGTGTTGAGTGTTGTAACATCACTGATCAGTTGATCAGGCACAGGGAAGAATATGCTGCATAAAAAAATTCAATTTAAAACGAGAGCAACAGTCGAGCGGCACGCGACAGTGGGATACCCTTTGACCTATGTTCCGGTGTAGTTTAATTTGTTTATTAATACATACATACATGTGCTTGCCTGCTTCCTTTGCTATGCTCATACTTTCTTGAATAACTTCTGTATTTATTGTCTGATCAACATGAAATTTAGAGGGCACGTAGATATTTTAATCGGCTTAGTATGTGGCGAAGTAGGAAAGTTGTATTTATTATACGCCGCTTACAAATCGACTTTAAAAATTAAATTATTGATTTGCCGGGGCGGTAGACATGGCACCTTACATTTAAAATATACTTGATCAGCTTAAAGTATACAGAAATCTTCCTGCAAAATTTGGTATCTCTAGCTTATATAGTATAATATCTGAGATCTGTGTGTTCACACAAACAGACAGTCGGACAGACAGACATGGCTCAATCGTCTTGGCTAGTGATCCACAGCAAGAATATATATACTTGATGGGGTCTCCCACGCTGCCTGTTACATACATTTGCACAAAGTTAGTAAAGCTTTTTTCGCCCATTTTCAATGCTGGAAGGATATAAAAACCCAAAGCAACCTCCAAATAATTTGTTTACCTAAATTCTTGATAAATAATGCCCTATCGGTAAAAATTCATTTGAACAAAATCGGTAACGTTGGTAGCTATTACACCTGTACCTAATAGTGATTTTTGAAATCGAATAAAATGCTTTTTCAAACGGAAAAATACTGGTCTATATATAGTTATGTCATTAATGTCGAACTAGTGTATTCGTAGTCGCCATTAATGATAAATAATAACAACCAAATCAGATCGATTGAATATATTTTATTAGGTCTTCGATATGATGCGTCAGCTCCGTCTAACGATCTTATTAGAACTGAATGGCCTCTCTTTTACATAGTTCGGTTAAGCTTATGAGCTTTTATCTAAAGATAAGAGTACCAATGGAAGCATGTGTATGTATGAACGTAGTCGATACATGACTATATTCGGCCGCAAGTCGCAGAATTTTAATAACGTTTGATATCGTGTAAATAGCTTGATTAACTATTTCCGGTAGGCTAAGCCCGCTGTCCGTGATAAGAAAGTGTCCCTAAAGATATCGTCTATCTTCGTTTATAAATATTTGATGACCGCACGTTATTCAAGTTTGTCAATACATACTTAAAATTCCCTTTGACCATTGAAAATTGTTAAAAAAGGGTATACTAACTTTGTGCAAATGTATGTAACAGGCAGCAGGAGGCATGGCAGACACCATAAAGTGTGTATATTATCTTGTTCTGGATCACTAGCCCAGTCGATTGAGCTATGTCTGTCTGTCTGTCTGTTTGAACATCAAGATCTCAGCTAGAGCTAGAGACCCCAATGGATTTGGTTTGTATTCAATCGAGCAAGCCGTGCCCCTTGTGAAGGGAAGAAAGGGAAAGAGAATGCGAGTGAGATTCTCCATTCTTCTTTTCTATGCACCCGCATTTTTTTGCATTCAAAGGCACACACATATGAAAGACAACATGCATATAGACGTAATTCATATGCATATATTCATGAACATATGAAAGCGAAGGCTTACGTACGTTATTTCTATTAAAAGGTAAAGGGTATCGTACAATTAAGTACTCTGTACGTTTTAACATACGAGGGTCGTTTGATAAGTCCGTGACTTTTTGTATTTGCCGCGCACCTGCTCTAAATACAACACTGCTCCTGTCAGCAGTTATCGATTAACAGCTGACTGTAAAATTTTGAGAAAGCTGCGTTTCTTAGTTTGCGTTTTATAGGCATTGAAAGCAGACGATCTCGTGAATTTTAACGAAAATGGAAAAAAGTGAATTTCGTGTGCTAATTAAGCATTATTTTTTGCGTAAAAAATCCATCACCGAAACCAAGGAAAGACTTGATAAATATTATGGGGACTCTGCACCATCAATTTCAATGGTTAAGAAATGGTTTACTGAGTTCCGTTGTGGTCGTACCAGTACAAGTGATGCCGAACGTTCAGGTCGCCCAAAAGAGGTCGTCATGCCAGAAATCGTCGACAAAATCCATGGAATGATATTGGATGATCGGAGAATGAAAGTGCGTGAGGTAGCTGAGGCTGTAGGCATCTCAACTGAACGGGTACATCACATTTTACATGAATATTTGGACATGAAAAAGCTTTCCGCGCGATGGGTGCCGCGATTGCTCACACACGACCATAAGCGCAACCGTGTGACCATTTCAAAGGAGTGTTTGGCGATGTTCAACCGCAATCCAAACGAATTTTTGCGCCGTTTCGTTACCGTAGACGAAACATGGATCCACCACACCACACCAGAGACCAAAGAACAATCAAGACAGTGGGTTTCTCCGGGTGAACGTGCACCAAAGAAGGCCAAGGTGGGTCTGTCGGCCAACAAGGTCATGGCCACAGTTTTTTGGGATGCACAAGGTATCATTCACATCGATTACCTTGAAAAGGGTAAAACGATCACCGGCGAATATTATTCAGAGCTTTTGGACAGATTCGATATTGATTTGAAGCAGAAACGACCGCATTGCTGTGCTGTTCCATCAGGACAATGCACGGGTGCACACGTGTGTAGTCAGCATGGCAAAATTTCATAAATTGGGCTACGAACTGCTACCCCATCCAGCATATTCTCCAGATTTAGCCCCCTGTGACTATTTTTTGTTTCCAAACATGAAGAAATGGCTCGGCGGTAAGAGATTCGGGTCAAATGAAGAGGTCATCACAGAAACAAACGACTATTTTGAGGGCCTTGAGAAAACCTATTATTTGGAAGGAATAAAAAAATTGGAAAAACGCTGGACTAAATGTATAGAGCTAAAAGGAGATTATGTTGAGAAATAAAACGCTTCTTTGACGAAAAAAATATATTTTATTCAAAAAGTCACGGACTTATCAAACGACCCTCGTAGGTCGAAGGGTATCCCACCGTTGCGTGCCGTTCGACTATTGCGTTTTAACTTAGTTGTGTGATTGGTTAAAAGTATTTACAATATCAATTATCTTACAGCCGTATGTAATCTTTTATAAAATTTTATAATGCATTTTCAAGTGCCATAATGATAACTATGTTCATAGCTTTTAAAGAACTGCAACGACAAGTTGGCTTCACAGTTTGCAACTGCATGGACAGTGAACAAGTAGTGTACGCGATCAAAAATTAGAACAATAAATTATTAATTTTTCTAATTCAACTTTCTGTGTAACTTTAGAAATTCACAATTCACAAACAGATCCTTATATCCTTTACCGTTGATCCTGTAAAGTTAAAAAGGAAAAGAACTTATGTAAGTATTATTCAATGTGTTCGTTCGTATTATAATAATTAGTAAATAAATACAAATAAAATATATATATAAAATATGTATGCATATTATACACGTATTGAATATACATATGTATGTAGAGACAGTCAAGTAACACTTTACTCAAATACACATAATAATGTTATGTACATTTGTGTAAAGAGTTGCTTGACACACTGTGTGTAAACAATGGATGTGATGGCAGCGTGATGGTACGGCTGGCAGCGCTGCAGGCGCCTATCGATAGAACCGGAGTTGCAGTAATAAAGGATAATCGAACAGTCAGTTTAAGAAGAGTTGAAGTCGAGAAGTCGAAGCAGAGATTCGTTGAAAAAGTTGTCGTTGAGTCGCAATGGAAGATAAGTTGTAAAAGGCAGACAAGACGGTTTACTTTTTAAAATAAAGACGTCGATCGGTCAAGTTTGTTAAAGTAGAACTAAAGTAAAGTGAAGAAACTTATTATTTGTACTAATATGTACTACTATTACCTAATATCAATAAATATTACATGTATATACAATATATATGTGTATGTAAAAATTCATCCATACATTCAAAACTTGACAGTAGCCGGTGTTACTTCTTCTTCGTGATCCATTTGACCTGTGCCAGGACAACAGTGATTAAGCCTTGTGTATATATGGGTAAAGTTTAAATACGTGTAACATGTATTTTGTTGTTTGTTAATTCGGAGTAAGATATCACTATGATGCGCACAGTGTCTCATAAGTCATTTATTTCAAACAAAATATACAACATAAATATAAATTAATTAAGTTAAATAGGTGCCCTCGTCACCAATTTTTTTGTACAGATAGTTTTTTTAAAATTAAATTTAAAAATTTAAAAAAACGCATGTATTTTGCTGTAACCTTTTTGTGCAAGGCGCCAGTCTGCCTGCAATACTTTGTGACGGTACAGTGTCCCACAAACTGATTTATTTTAAACGAAAGCAAAGCAAGCACGAAAATTCGAAGAGTTGAGAAAAAGCGCGCTGAAAGCGAAATATATTTCGGCTTACACAAAAAGGCAACAACAAAAAACATGCAATTTTATAAAATTTTGAAATTTAATTAAAAAAAACTAGAAGCCTCCGAGACTAAATTCTTGTACCTAAATTCTTTATAAATATACTCCTATCTGTGAAAAAAATCGGTGACGAGGGCACATCATAAACCTTTACCATTTTAACAATGCACTACATATGTATGTACAAATATTGGGTTTGAAACCAGTGGTGATAACAGTAAACAAGTTGTGAACTTTCTTATACATTTTAACTATGATCATATATCATTCATGTGCAACTGTATGCAGCTTTTCCTATAATCTAAGTAAAGCTACCTTTGTAAAGGGTATATTATTTAGCCAGCACCTATTTTAAGTATATGAATTCCGAATAAGGATCGACAGAATATTTGGACTAAACCTGTTCGTATGTTGCAAACCAAACTAGTCCCTCAGACTTACAGCTATATATTTTGATGAAATTTGCCACACATACTTCCTATTGCTCTACGTAAATAAGTCGAAACGAACCGGATTGCACAGATATATCGAATAGTTGCCATACACTTATCGGCCGATTTTTGTTAGTTTTCAAGACATTTCAAACAAATAAATTAATAATTAAGATTCTTATAAAATTGCATTACAATCACCAGCTTTAACCAGTAAGAAAAGCAACAGTCGCGCGGCACGCGACAGTGGGATACCCTTCGACCTACGTTCCTATGTATGTATACATATGCATATGCACATGATTTGAAATTATTCTTAATAGATGGCGCTCGCGCTTCGCGCTCGCCTGCCTCCCTTGTTAGTAGACAAAAGCACTTAGTTTTATGCTCATACTTTCTTGAATAATTTTTGTGTTTATTGTCCGCTCGGATTGAACTTGAGAGAATAAGTATATATAACTATCAGCTTAGTATAAGTTAAAGTCAGAAAGTTTTATCTTTAATACAACGCTTACGAATTGAGTTAAAAAAATAATTTATTGATTTGCGGGGGCGGTGGGCGTGGCACCCGACATTTGAAATAAACTTGATCTGCGCCGGCTACACAGAAACCTTCATGTCAAATTTGGTGTCTCTAGCTCTTATAATAGCTGAGATCCGTGTGTTCATCTGGTCATCCGGACATCCAGACAGACAGACATGGCGCAATCGACTCGGCTAGTGATCCTGAGGAAGAATATATATACTTTGTGGGGTGTCCCATGCCTCCTTCTGCCTGTTACATACATTTGCACAAAGTTAGTACGCCCCTTTCAGTGTTTTTAAATAAGTAAAAACTATTTAAAAGCTAGATTACAGCTGTAATATAAAACCAGTAAGAAAAGCAACAGTCGCGCGGCACGCGACAGTGGGATACCCTTCGACCTATGTTCCTATGTACGAGTATGTAGACATATACATATGCACATACTTTGAAATTATTCTCGACAGATGGCGCTCGCGCGTCGCGCTCGCCCGCCTCCTTTGTTAGCTGACACAAGCACTTGGTATTATGCACATACTTTTTTAAATAACTTCTGTGTTTATTGACCGATCGGATTACAATTTTAAGAATACGTAGATATTTTAATGAGCTTTGTATATGTTGAAGTCAGAAAGTTGTATCTTTAATACAGCGCTTATAAATTGAGTTCAAAAACTAAATTATTAATTTGCGGAGGCGGTGGGCGTGGCACCCAATATTTGAAATAAACTTGATCTGCGCCGGCTACACAGAAATGTTCATGCCAAATTTGGTAACTCTAGCTCTTATAATAGCTGAGATCTGTGTGTTCATCTGGTCATCCTTACATCCGGACATCCGGACAGACAGACAGACATGGCTCAGTCGACTCGGCTAGTGATCCTGAGCAAGAATATATATACTTTATGGGGTCTGCCACGCCTCCTTCTGCCTGTTACATACATTTGCACAAAGTTAGTATACCCTTTTTTGATCATTTTCAATGGTCGAAGGGTATAATTATATAACACACATATCCTCGTACCGACAAATACCCTTGCAATATTTGTATAGTTTATTGGTCACAATGTAATTTAGCCCAACAAAAAACTTGTTTGGTTATTGGCGGCCACAGTCAAGCTTTAATTGTATCAGCCCATGAATTTTCCCTGTAATACGAGTTCGTAGCCCAATTTATGAAATTTTGCCATGCTGACTACACACGTGTGCACCCGTGCATTGTCCTGATGGAACAGCACTTTTTTTTTCGCCAAATGCGGTCGTTTCTGCTTCAAATCAATATCGAATCTGTCCAAAAGCTCTGAATAATATTCGCCGGTGATCGTTTTACCCTTTTCAAGGTAATCGATGTGAATGATACCTTGTGCATCCCAAAAAACTGTGGCCATGACCTTGTTGGCCGACAGACCCACCTTGGCCTTCTTTGGTGCACGTTCACCCGGAAAAACCCACTGTCTTGATTGTTCTTTGGTCTCTGGTGTGGTGTGGTGGATCCATGTTTCGTCTACGGTAACGAAACGGCGCAAAAATTCGTTTGGATTGCGGTTGAACATCGCCAAACACTCCTTTGAAATGGTCACACGGTTGCGCTTATGGTCGTGTGTGAGCAATCGCGGCACCCATCGCGCGGAAAGCTTTTTCATGTCCAAATATTCATGTAAAATGTGATGTACCCGTTCAGTTGAGATGCCTACAGCCTCAGCTACCTCACGCACTTTCATTCTCCGATCATCCAATATCATTCCATGGATTTTGTCGACGATTTCTGGCATGACGACCTCTTTTGGGCGACCTGAACGTTCGGCATCACTTGTACTGGTACGACCACAACGGAACTCAGTAAACCATTTCTTAACCATTGAAATTGATGGTGCAGAGTCCCCATAATATTTATCAAGTCTTTCCTTGGTTTCGGTGATGGATTTTTTACGCAAAAAATAATGCTTAATTAGCACACGAAATTCACTTTTTTCCATTTTCGTTAAAATTCACGAGATCGTCTGCTTTCAATGCCTATAAAACGCAAACTAAGAAACGCAGCTTTCTCAAAATTTTACAGTCAGCTGTTAATCGATAACTGCTGACAGGAGCAGTGTTGTATTTAGAGCAGGTGCGCGGCAAATACAAAAAGTCACGGACTTATCAAACGACCCTCGTACATGTATTATATAGAACATAAAGGAAGAGTGTGCTCAGACAGACCGATAGAGAGACACGGCTAACTCGACTCAGCTATTGATCTTGAGCAAGAATATATACATACATTTGTGTTGGGTAATCATTGTTCAATTTGAGGAATAAGTTCGGTCGTTCGTTTAAAATTAATGAACTAGGTCGTTCATTTAGTTCAATCGTTCATTTTTAAACTTGCTTAAAGGTGCTTCAAGCTTTAGCTTTCCCGGCAGCCGGCGGTCGTTGAATGAACGAAGTTATTACTTGCTGTTGGGGTCCAATTATCTGAGGAGTCTATGTTAAAAGAAATCACGAATTTAGTAAGCCTACTTAAATGAATAAATCAAAATATTATGTTTACATTTGCTTCCTGTCGGCTTTCATTGGTTTGGCGCTTTGTTTCCTCCAAAGCTGCTGGGTGCTTATTTTTAAGGTGACGCGATAAGTTTCCTTGCGATCCACCAGCCACACTAAGCACAGTTTTGCAGTATTTGCATTTAGCACTCTTCTCATCCACTGAATCAAAGAAATTCCAAACTTTGCTATGCTTTCGTTTTGAAGCCATAGATACGCACAAACTTGTAAACCGTAGTTTTAAATGTATGCGAAAATTAATCAGCCTTTTCGATAAGCGAACTTTCGAATTAAATGAAGTAAGACCGACCTATCGAACTAAGTGAACTCAGACCGACCTATCGAACTAAGTGAACAACGAACGAACGATCAGGGTAAGAGATCAAAATGAACGACGTGAACTAAGTGAACTATATTGAACTAAGTGAACTAAATTGAACTAACGAACTATATTGAACTATAAAGACAGACCTAGTTCGTTCGTTCAGTTTGGTGAATAGTTCAATTTAGTTCGTTCGTTCACGAACGACACAACACTAACATACATCAAATACTTTGCGGTCCTTCACGCCTGTTTCTGCTTGGTTCATACATTTTCACAAAGTTAGTATAACCTTTTTGAACCATCTTCAATGGTGTCGAGCCGCCGACAATATCCATGGAATGCTTTAAACAATTATTGACCTCCGTTGGCAAATGTACATAGAACAAATGAAGGGCTGAATGATGACGTTTTATTCTATAGGGAAATAATACAATTTGCAAGGCATTACAGGACTTTAACCTTAAATCTAGTCCCAAGTCTACATACCGCAGTTTTTCTTCTCTCACTATTGGATATCGCCAAACGAACTAATCTGACGCGCCAAGTATAGTGTAATTCTTAGTTACAACAACGATAAAAACGCATACAATAAAATACGAAGTCTAAGTGAGAAATTACTTTACTAACTATCGATGGCCAACTTATCCGTTCCGCGGTTTATAAAAAGTTGAATATCGCTATAATCGTTGTGTCGCCCTTGAATGTCTTTGCTTTCAAAATGATGTTTGTTATGCATGATATCCATATCATATACTACAAATTGCAAGTGTATACTTTCTTAAATTCGGCGAATATAACCGTTCCTTTCTATTTCTCATTTTAACAGACTTTCCAATCGATGGAACCTCCTGATATCAACGCAATGATTCAAAGTCGAGAAGGATTCAGCTTTTCATTCTTTAATGCGGATGTCCAGGAAGCGTTTAACAATTTTCAAGTATCGGAGAATCAGAATGGCATTGGTCAAATAGCCAAAGACCTGAAAGAGTTGTATCGCAAGCTGAGGCAGGACTTGAATGAGAATTCGACATGGTCCGACTCAGAGCGGTGTCATCGCTGGGCTCGCCACTTCTATGACTTGGCGAAGTGTTTGTATAAGCATTTCAATAGATATCATGTGTTGGTAAGTGTTAAAGAATGTATTGAGCTGTGTTTGAAGGAGCTAGACAAGGTTTCAATATTAGAGGCGTCAGATGAATTAAAGGATAACGCTGAAATATTTCGAAAACTCATCAAGTCTGAGAGTTTGACAGATAGCAATCAAGAGATTTCCATGGAATATGAAAATGGTTTACGCATTATGGAATCGCTAAAAGTAATTAATACGTTGGAATATAATTGGACAGTCAATCAGGAAAATCCCTCACGAGCTAAAATTCACTGTTGCCATTTGGTCCAATATTACAAGTTGGTTGGTGAAGAAGAATTAGCTGAACAAACAATAATAATACATATATTAAGCCCTAAACAAAATAAGCCATCGTCCCCACAGCGCATAGATGATATAGATGATATTATTTGCAAAGAAATTTCAAAAAACCAAAGTAGTTTGTCGAAAGTTAAGTCTTGTATTGAAAAACAATTTTCAAAGCCTCTACAAAGTTCTGAAAGAGAAATAATCCAGAAAATTTATCTCAAACATTGTCAAAAGTTACTGTTAAAGGAAGTTTCCGATTGCTTGGACGAAGATACAACTGACATTCGAGACATTCAAATGATTTTCCATAAGATGAATAATTTAAACAATTTGAAAGACTTTGAATCTTTAGATTTGAATCCATTTAAAGATCTTCATTATTGGAAGCTCCTAACTAAGCACTGTCATTTGATGGCCAACGAAGACGAACAAGCATTTGTAAAAGATTTAAAAACTCAGTCTTGGAAACATATTATAAATCGGTCAGAATCACTTAAGAAAGTGCTTTCTTTTCTAGACAGTTTTTTGGCACTTTTAAGTTCCTCAAAATATCGAAAGCCAGTTATAGACCAGCTAATGTTAAAAGACTACCTCTATAGCGATTTAACATTTGATAAAGTGATTGACAATATAAAGAAATTTTATAACACCGAATTTGAGGAATTAATAGATTTGTCAGATTTAGCAGAGGAAACCAAACGATTCTTAAATGAGCAGATTAAAGATATTGTTGGCAATTATCTTATTCCTGCAGACCTCAAGGTTGAGGATAATAACATTTTAGTTGTGAAGGCCATGCATATTTTGGTTAGTGAAATTTTCCCTGCTCTGGAAGAATTACTTGTCAATCATCCCAGCATTGAAGAAGTACGCTTTCTTGCGAGCGAAGTGATGTATATTGATACGTGCTTTGAAACTGATGCTTGGCGGGGAAAGAACATAATGATCAGAACCAAAAATTTAAGAATTGTGGATAACGTTGTTTGGGATGTTTCAGGAAAGGATAGTGAGTATACATACACAACGAATGCTGGCACTGGGTGTGATAGACACGGTATAAACGGCAAAGATGGCTATCCTGGGGAGAGTGGCGGAAACGTAGTTATTCGGGCAAACATGGTAGAATGCTTGAAACAGTTTACCATTAAGTCGAATGGTGGTAGGGGCAGTACTGGTCAAGACGGAGGGGATGGTAGAAATGGTAATGACGGAAAAGGTATTACCGAATATGAATTTATGGAAAAGCTTCCGCCAGTAGCTAAATATTTAAATAAAGAAAAGAGTAAAAATCTGAAGCAAACTATGGATTATATTAAAGCTAACATAACTTCGAGTAAACGTTGGCAGGATGTTGAGGATGAATACATATATATTAATGGTATTTTGAATGATGGATGTGAAATAGAATTTAGCTATGACTATCCAGGTGCTTTCAAGATTTGTGATGCTTTCTTACTTTACAAAGGAAATGTGGGTCAGCTAGGTGGCACTGCTGGAGAATGTGGATTAGGTGGGCAAGGCGGCTATGCTGGCGATATAAGTATAAAGATTTTAGAAATTGAACAACACCCCAACTCCATTATTACCATTACACATAACGGAGAGCAGGGAGCACACGGAAAAGGCGGTTTTTTCGGACAACATGGAAAAAATGGTTGGGATATGGGTTATATGGACCATGAGTACACTAAATTTTTTTGCGATGAATGGCCAAAATACTATGGCTCAGGTGAAAAATCTAAAATTTCTTTAGAAACCAGTCACATCAATGACAGGAATCACGTGAAATTTCCTTATAAGAACACATACGTTACAATGATAACATCAAAAATTGAACATACCAAGCTACAAAAAAAAGAACAACGTCAAAATATTAGGCAGAACAATGACTTACAGCATCATGCACGGGCCCAAGGAAAGAAAAACATATTGGAAAGCACAATTAGGGCCAGTTCCTCACCGATAAGTGATCAGCTACGAGCTCTACGCTCAGAGTTTGAGTCTTCCAGACAACAGGCGTCAGAGGCGTTGTCTGATAACCAGAAGCAGGAAAGAAGTACAAGTCAAAAGCAGGAGTTAAAATGGACACGAGTGCTAGCTCGCAATTATGCTAACATAAGTAACAATATAAAAAAAAGGATGAATAAAGAATCAACGGATGCCAACAAGACAGACAAACAGACAATTAATTTCGATGACATGATTGTGGAATTAGCAGGAGATACGTCTCTTGAGAGATGGTCCGGCTTGAATATCATTGAACTTGATTTGAAAACTGTTACTCAGCTGTTTTTAAAGCTGGAAACGATGCGCATAGGAAATCCTCAACAATTATTGCATGTCCAGAGCCTTCTGAATGATAAATATCGATTTGCTATTCTCCAGGAAATATCTAAGCTTTTACGAAACAAGATGCGTGCAAAAACAGATGATATTCAGTTTGGATTAGAACCTGAAAATATAGCTAAGTACTTGACTATATCAAATGAAAAGAGCACTGCTGAAATTGGCAAATATTTAAGCAAGGATAATGTTTTCGAAATCAAGGAACTTAACGACAGCAATATACGTGAACGGGTTTTGAGAGAGTTTCTTAATGAGGTAAAGGATCCCGCTTTAGAAGGTTTGCCACATACAGATCTATATACCAAATTTGATAATCACATTAAGAAGAATGGCCTTTTATCGAAGAGTTATAGGCAACTGTTGGCAATGATTTTCCAAATAAATATTCGGGTCTATGTTAAGAACGAGGCTAATCAATTAATACTGGTTGATAATTGCAACTCTAATGGAAATGAACCGTATTACTTAGCTAATATTAATGACGAATTTAAGGAATTAAACATAAATGAGAATTACATAAAACTTGACGAGCACTGTCGAAGAACCGAACACATTTTGAGGGAAACTGATATGTTTAGGAATAGGATACAGTTGGTTGATTACTTCTCGCAGAAAACATTTCTCAATGATTTGTATTTTGAGAGGTTTCCAGAGGAGGAGTTTCCAGCGGACGAGTCAAACCAACCGGTCCAAGCGCTCATGCAGTACTTTACCAATGAAAAGGCTAGTGAACAGCTGCAGCTGGAAACGAAGCTCAAATTGATCACCTTACCAAGTTTGGGAAATCAGAGAATAATTAATACTGTTGTGAAACGTTTCGCCATTGAAGGCCGTACTGTTTCTATACACGAGTTCAACTGTCTCATCAATTCCATTTCAGAGGCGACTATCAATAAGTGGAACAACAAATCAAACATATTCTGCTGGATAATTAGCGCACATTCACAAAAAGAATGGCTGGCCGAGTTGATTTTACTGCAGATACAAAATCATTTTCAAAAGCTAATTGATCCGAAACTAATAGATCATTTGTCGCGAGTTCGACAAGTTGACATATTGTTATTATTTTTTGTGAAATTCGCCAACGAGTCCGTGTCAATGCAATGCATCATGGATATATTCTATTTGCTCTCTGAAATAAAAAATCGAACTATAAACAATCTTGATGAGCTTGTTTTATCTGAGTGGCCATTTGCATTGAAGTACGAATTTTGGCAGAGATGGGTGCAAAAACTGGCGATCAATTGGCCAACCGGTAGCTATGAGAAAGCCTCTCATTATCTCTTTTCGATCGACAACACATATGGCACACAGGTGACAATAAAGTTAATGGAAATTTTGGTAATGAATAAGGGGAAACTAACGCATCAAATAGTCGAAAAGATTTTAACGAATTTCTATAATGAAACATGGAGTCTAACTGAACAGGAACTAATGATATTGGGGGACCATTGCCTTATCGAACAGTGGATGGAGGATATGCACGATAAGTGTGCTCACCGAAACCTTGAGCAACTGATCAATCTGACGCGAACGAATGCAAATACAACAGAAACTATTGCCAATGAATTGACAAACATTCAAAAGTCTATTGAAATATGCAATTCTCCATCCAATTTAAGCAAAGAACAAATAAATTCGTGGGCAAAGTCTTTCAAGAAGAAAGAAGGGTCTAAAAAAAGATATACCATAGCGACCATAGAAAAAATGCTCCAATATATCGACCGAGGGATTGAACTGACGAAGGGCTTTAGGCTACGCGATACCCAGAAGCTGGCCATATTGTGCTTGCTGACAAACAAAAAGAGAACCCTTGCGCAGGTATCGACTGGCGAGGGGAAGTCATTGATTGTGGTGGCAGTCAGTGTTGTGATGGCTCTCTTTGGCGAACAGGTTGACATTATCACGAGCTCATCTGTGTTGGCACGCCGTGATGCCGAGTGCAATCGGGACTTGTATGATCTATTTTCTGTACACGCATCGCACAACTGCAGCGAACTCATTGAGAAGCGCAAAGATGTCTATTCATCGAATGAGGTTATTTATGGCGACATTTCGAGCTTTCAACGAGACTATTTGTTGGATACTTTCTATGGAAAAAACATAATTGGCTGTAGAAGTTTAGATAACCTTATAGTCGATGAAGTCGATAGTATGCTGCTCGATAAGGGGAGCAACATGTTGTATTTATCGCACAACTTACCCCATTTTGACAAGCTCCAATCTGTTTATATATATATATGGCAATTAGTTAACCCATTAGTGCCCTCGTCAACAACACTGTGCGACAAGAAAGCAATTGCCCATGCAGTTCTAAAGCAGTTGTACGATCTTATAGACGTACAGGATATTCGTACCATCGATTTGGAGCTGAGCGAAGAGGAAATAAAAGCATTGTGGAACAGTCTAATAGGAGCAGGAGTTTTAGGCAACAGAGGTGAATTGTTGAAGGAGAGCGTAAGTTTCGATCAACTGCCCCAAGGCTTGAGACACACAGTGGATGCACTCAATTATCTACTTTGGAAGTGCAGGCAACGGATCAAAGCGATTTCTGTACCGAAACAAATGATGCCATTTATCGAAGAGCACTTGGATGCCTGGATAGGTAATGCCATAGAGGCGTTTCTCATGAATCCGGGCGAAGATTATGTGGTTGATGTCGATCGTACCGGAACAAGCGCGGAACTAGATCCCAACATAATCATACTCGATCGTGATACGGGCACAGACCAATGTAACTCCGAATGGGAAGAGGGATTGCATCAATTTCTCCAACTGAAACACGGCTGCAAGATTTCATTGCAGAGCCTTAAGGCTGTCTTCATATCCAATGTGTCCTATTTCAGACGTTATCGTACTCTATACGGTCTTACCGGTACTTTGGGCTCACAGAGTGAACGAGACTTGCTGAACCAGATCCATGGTGTTGAGTTTGTAACCGTGCCGACAGCAGAGCCCAAAAAATTTGTTGAGGAAATGCCAATTTTATGCCCAACGAAAAATGATTGGATTACAACGATACTAGAGCAAGCCGAAATTAAAACAAAAGAGGACAATCGTTCAGTACTAATAATCTGCGAAACAGTTAAAGATGCCGAGACTTTCTACAATGCCTTTCAGGAGAAACATACTGAAAATGTTCATTATACCTACACACGGGAGCATGAGGAAGTCGCTATCATCAAAGATGAACTGCAACCTGGCCAGACCATCATTTCTACAAATATTGCCGGACGTGGTACAGACATAAAGTTAAGTGAGGAACTTAAAGAGGCAGGAGGACTCCATGTGTGCCTTTCGTATCTACCTAAAAATCTGCGCATTGAGCAGCAGGCATTCGGGCGAGCAGCACGCAATGGAGAAAAGGGATCAGGTCAGCTTATCATTTGGAATCGCAAGGGACAGAAATCTGTAATTAGTATGCTGAAGATGAAAGAGACACGTGATTTTGAAGAACTTTATCGTATTTCATATTTAAGGGCTCATTTTGATAATCAAATAACCTGTGAGGAAGAATGTTTTAGAAAGTTTCAATGTTATTATAAATCTCTAAAGGCTGAGCTAACCGAAAAGGAGAAGAAAATCGCCTCTGACTTACAACAAATTTTACTAGGCAGTTTCTTGGATAAGTGGACCTTCTGGCTCGATGAGCATTGCAAATTTATCAACAAAATAACTGATGAGGATGGAAAGAGAAAGCTCGCCACAATGCTAAATGAATTTTTAAATAAGTATATTGAAGTAAACGAAGAAACCTGGTTAACTTGCATCGAAGGGAATCCTACTGCCATGATTAGGTATGGCAAATATCTGATGGAACATAAGAAAATACCTGAAGCTATTGGGCTCTTCGACCGAATTATCGAGTCTGAACCACATTTTTCAGAAGCCGCCCACTATTATAAAGGCTGCGCTATGTTAAAAGAAAATCAAAATAATAAAATGAGAGCTAAAGAAGAATTTTGTGAAGCTGCCAAGCTCTTTGAGAATCAAGCTCAGATGGCCATATTCGAGGCATCGTGGGTGGGGACTATGAAAAATCCCTTGGATAGTATTATACAGATTGATGGCTTTAAAAAGCAACAGGAACAAAAATTCGAACTCTATTCCATATTCAGTGAGTCCATTGATAGGAACATTGGTAGATTCGTCGAACCGCAGGATTTCCTTAATGTCACTCGAAACGAATTCAATGCAAAGATAATTTTCGATAAATTACTACAACTGGGTGCTTTGAATGGACCGCGATTGCGCAAATACGTTTCCCTTGAAGAACTTGAGTCGATCTGTTTTGATTACTGCATTCCAGCTAAATTATTGTGCGACTTTCTAGAACGCAATGACAATTGGTTAGATGAAAAGCAATTGTTCAATGATCTAAGGGAGGCAATTAAACTACCGAATCGCAGGGACTTCTGGCAGGAATTACTTACTAAAGAAGTTTTAACAAACCAAGTTGAATATGTAACAATCGATATGGCGAAGCTGAGCAAGATCGATTCCCAGAAATTCGATGTAGACTCAATTGAAGTGCAAATACTTGACCCAGAAAACAGTGAAGGAGCAATATTTTTTGATTTAGAGTGGCTAGAACATAATAAGAAAAACAAAGTATACAGAAAAGAAGATATCACTCGAATTGCAGGTACGAATTATTATGAAGCCTTGGTAGATTGGGGAATTATATCCGAAAACAGAAAAGCTAATTTAGAGAATTGTGAAAATAGTTTGGTTAGTTTTTCATCTTTCGATTCAATCAGCCCGGAAGATTTCGAAAGGGTGAATATCAGTCAAACTGAAGCTCACCAAATATTGAAACAACTTGTAGAAACAAATGTTCTGGTAAAGGGCGAAACAAATGAATATCGACTTGCAATGAACATTCGCGAATCTTCTCAACTTTTTTCCTTCGCTACAGTCTATCATGATGCCGTTCAAAGCTTACTTGGCGTATGCTTTTCCTATAGAATCGCATTCCAAAATCTGCTTGCCAAGGTACCGCTAAATATAGAGTACGAAAAAAGATATTCACATCGCAATTTAATTACCGCATTAATGAATAACAAAATATTAGACCCTATTGAAGTCACAATTGGTGATTACAACGCTGATGGCAAACAATTTTATGACCAACTCAAAAATGAATGTACTTCGTTAGCTTCTAAGAAATCTACCGATAATTTAGCGAAGCTCAAACTTAACTGTTTTCAGCAGCTTGCGAATGAAGATACGTGGCAGAAAGTTGTTAGCATACTAAAGGAAAAAAGAGGTCAATTGGAAAATGTTAAAAATTCCACAGTCAAGTTGAAACCGCTATGCGATCAATTAAAAGGTAAACTCGATCATGTGGAGAATATAAATATATTTTCACTGAATGGTCTCGACAGGCTTCTGCATCTGGGTGAAGAACCATGGAGCTGGGGTATGCTGTGGAGAACTGCAGGTGTTGCTGCTCTTGGTATTGGCCAATTAGTAGCCTCGGGTCTCATAGAAATTGTCTCGTTGGGTACCCTGACCCGAGAGGCCGCTGTATTTTATTACGAAGGTATCAGTGATATACTGTTTGCGGTTAGTGCAATTACCAGCGGAGACTTACAGTGGTCTGATTACGGCAAGCATAAAACAGCTAGTTTAGCTTTATCAATCCAAAAAGCTGGATGTGCTTCTTTACAAACAGATTCAGGACTTAACCAGAATTCACTTAGTTCCAACATTCAATATGGGAAGGTTAACAAACAATTCGCTCGAAAATTCAAAAGGGATCTCGCAATGACTGTTTCGTTCTCCCAAATTGAGCAACTCATTAAAAATTATATTGAGTCTATTTTTAATTCCATACCAAAACTTGTCGATGGGGTGATAATGGGTTTACATAATAATTTCGAATGTTTTGAAAAGGCTTATCAAAATTTGGGTGATAACGCAACTAAAATAATCAACAAATTTATTAACCAGAGTCTAGACAATACAAAATCTGAAAGCATCAACAACATTGTCAAGTCTATTAAGAAAAGCGTAAATAGAATTATGGAAAATCGTCCAACAAGTATAGACGATTTTGGCAAGGCAATTCACAGCGAGGTTGAATGTGTTATCACCAGTGACATAAACGAACTTCACAATATCCTTAAAAATAAACTTGTTGAGAAAGTATCTAAATCAAAAGATAAACACAGTCAAGATATATCTGGGGATGGTAAGGAAAATAAAGAGAAGCACAACTATTTTCAATTTAATGAGGTTAAATCTGGGGACTATGAGTCATATAAAAAGACGGTCAATGAAGAGTGGAAATCGTTTGCGGCTAAAATTAAAGTGAAACTATCCGAACTCCTTACAGACTATTTACAAAATTGCTTCAAAACTTATATCGATGACGCTGAATCAGACATACACGATGTTTTAGCTGGCTACAAAACAAATGAAAACATGCAGGAGTCCGAGGAACTAAGGAATTTTTATGTAAATAGTCGAAAATTAAATGAAATCGAGGAGTCAACCATAGCGAAAGATCTTGAAAGAAACTATTACAAGGTATTGCAGAACTTAATGATTACTGCCAAAATTCCAGAACTAATTGCCTGTGCTGACATTATAAAAGATATAATGAAAAATAATTGGAACGGTATTGCAGGTGTAACACTACGTGTTCAGACTGAAAGTAACATTATTGTAAAGTGTTTCTCAAAGTCGACACCAGGAACTCATTCAATAGAATCTAGAAACAAAGTCATAACACTCTATCTAGACGGTAATAGTTTTGATTATTTTAATCGCTCTACTAAACAAGTAAATTGTCGTGATGACAATCAAAGAATTACTAATGACTGGTTATATAATGCTCTATTGTCTGAAATACCAGAGCTTAGATATTGTATTACTCCTAAAGAGTTTCGCAATAAAATAGAAGATCAAATTCGTCACGAGGCAATGATAAAATCGAATGAACAGCAGGGCTGGCTTGCCTTGCCAGGTCTTTTTAAGGATGAGAGAGTGCAGCTCACAGAAAATATAAAAGTCTGTTCAGATTTACTATTGGTTTCCGATCATATTGTTTATCGTTTTGAAAGGTTCTTTGTCTTTGGGGGTAAAAAACAATGGGTTTCCGAGAAATCAGAAGTAGAAAGAAGTAGTGTCACAACTGGGGAAGCAAGACCATATGCAAATCAGAAAAAGTCTCGGGGCACAGCTTTCCTTGCAACACAAGTTATCATAGCTGGGGCACTGAATCCCAAGCTTAATAAAGATTTTCAAAAAGATCTAACACAAGATCTGAATCAGTCAAAAGTCATTCCAAGTTGGGTTAATGTGTGGAATGGTATTGGCTGGAAAATAGATCGGTATCAAATGAATAACTGGAAAAATGTAGATAAAATTGATTTTCAGGCTAACTTCACAAAAAGCCAAGCCACAGAAGTTACACTGAATGAAATGAAAGGTGAATTTCTCAACATTATTCAAGTAGAGCAAAAATCAAAAAAATATTATGGCATTCAAAGAGAGGTTTTCGAAAGGACTTCTGAGTTAATTACGAACATAAGTGCGGAAAATCTTTTTGAATGGGGTAAAAAAGGTTACTTGAGCTATTGGCAAGAATCCAATGATGATCTTTGAACAAATATAATTTTTCACGACACATAAATAAAAAAATATAATATTTAATGTATAACATATACTTTCAAATGGTTTCTTAGCCTCATTATACAATATTACTTTTATTTTGTTTTTATGTTAGTTTTTCAAATCTGTTATCATCTTATGGAAAAATAATTGATGTACTATCAGTCTTATCATTAGGCAAAACTATTTGTATCGCTACTGAAAAATTGAATGTTAAGATTTTACATCAGATTTAATTTCAACATATTTTATAGAATATATATGAATTTGTTTAACAATATATGTAACTTAAAATAAACCAATACACATTTTGTTCATCTTCTTTTAACACAAATTTGTAATAATTATATAAGTTTATATACTTCTGTATTAACACATATAAGAATGTAAACATAATAAAGCAGATAACTGTATTCTAACATAACTATCTTTCTTTTTTAAATATATGTAAATTTATTTACACATGAATAGCATGTGGACATAAAATTTATGTACTTAATATTGATATCTGCGCATGGAGCCGCCGGTAAGTGACATACATACATATGTGCGTAGATCGTATTCAAATTAAATAAGTGCCAAATCGAAAATGGTTTTAAATTTTTTTCACTTTTTCACTCTCTATGTATGTTGCTGTCTCGACAAAAGGCTCTTCTTTTAACGGAACGTGAACCAGAAAGATAGGCTACTTTCGATATGACGAAGGTTTTATACCAGTGCACTTGGCATGTATTTGAATTTTCTTGCTTGCTCAGTTTTAATTTCGAATGAATCGGCTTGTAGGACGCTGTACCTTCA
Source organism: Zaprionus camerounensis (assembly GCA_018904165.1). Taxonomy (NCBI): domain Eukaryota; kingdom Metazoa; phylum Arthropoda; class Insecta; order Diptera; family Drosophilidae; genus Zaprionus; species Zaprionus camerounensis. Next base: position 102,409 of record JAEIFS010000740.1, read on the forward strand.
CAAAATGTTGCAGACAGACTGGCGCCGTACACAAAAATGCAACAACAAAATACATTACAATTATTTTCAAAATTCAATTAAGAAAAAAACTAGAAGAGTCCGAGACTTCTGTCATTCACCTAAATTCATCATAAACCTTCATCATACCTTACCGGTAAAAAAAATTTTAAATAAATCGGTGTTCTTTCTTGTTTAGTTTTTATTTCTAATAATTCAGTTTGTGGGACACTGTACTGTCACAAAATGTTGCAGGCAGACTGGTGCCTTACATAAAAACGCAAGAAAAAAATACATGCCATTTTATTAAATTTTGAAATTCAATAAAATAAAAATAATAATAGTAGAACTTATTTTTAAATTGCGAAATATTTTTAATTGACTTTAAATTTATGAAGAGTCGGTTCCAATGACGAACAGCAGCCATTAATTTGCAATTTACGTCTGTGTGCACACTTAGCATATTCCACAAATAAGACGGCACTTTTGTTGTTATTATTTTATGCATTAGAATGAGTGTTTTATAGATATTATGATTGTCTAGTTTTATATTAAATAGTTTATTTGCAAATTCTGTGATTCTGTCCGTATGTTTTTTCCAGAACACATATTTTAAAATCTGATTTGTATCGACTGTCAGCTGACATCCGTATCGTATCGATATCTATACACATGCAATCGATAGTCCGAGGGCCTTCACGATACTTTTGCATTAGTCCGGCAACCCTACTGCCAGCTGACATGAAACGTTTGTTTTCGTCGCGTTGGTATATATTCAACATTGAATTAATCACAATTAATAAATAAAATAGTGTTATGGCGGAAACACCAAGCACGCCCAGTACACCGGGCAGCCGTGCCGTAGAGATGGCTCGAGCACAGTCCTCAGCACTAGCAGAATTCAAAAAGCCCTTGCCCAGCGAACGTCGGAAAACCAAACCTAAAATCCTAACCGAGGAACGCTACATTGAGGAGATGTCCAAGATCATACAACGTGACTTCTTTCCCGACCTGGAGCGTCTGCGAGCCCAAAACGATTACTTGGACGCAGAATCACGACGCGACTTCATGCAAATGGCTGAGATACGTGCCCGCTATAGTCTCGGTCGTGTCTCTGGTACGGGGATCAGAAGCAGCTCCATTGCACGGAACAATGGTAAGTTGTGTCTCAACTTCAGTTGATCAATCCTTCCTTTTCACCTCCCTCCTTTGCCTTGCAGCAATGTCACCAGCCACATTCGAGACGCCGCTGAGTACAGGAAATGCCAATGCAACGCCACGCCCGGACACGCCGCTCTCCGTGAAGAGCAACAAGAGCGAGCGCAGTGCCGCAGGGGGCGGTGGTAACCAGGCTGCCATATCTAACAAACTGTCGCTGGATTCCTTTCTGCAGCACTACACCAGCGAGGACAATCAAAGTTTCCAGGAAATCATTGAAACGGCCGAGGCGAAGCTGCGACAGAAATACGCCGTGTTCTACAATCACGAGCAACTATCGGCGGAGCAACTGCAGCGCGCACTCATGCTGCCCAGCATTGAGAAGCAGTTCGAGGCGCCTGATCCTTTGCGCAAAATCGAGACCTGGAAATACACGAACATGAACTCCATTATGTATGTTCCCGACGGCGTTGAGCTGACGGAACAGGAGCGTGTCCAACTGGCTGAACGCAAGCAGAGCATACAGCACAATGCCACAAGATTGTCCCAGCCCGAGGGTAACTCCACGAGCAACAGCGAACTCAATGGTGCAACCCTGCCCGAAGTTGGCGTGGCAACAGTTACTCCACGCATTCGTGGCTTTGATTTGCTCCGTTCGCCCTCGCCGCGACCAGGAGAAGCTTTCTCCCCCATCATGACCTGGGGTGAGATTGATGGCACACCATTTCGGCTGGACGGCGGCGATACACCGCTACGCAACACGCCCGGAGGTCCATCGTTTCGCATCAATGAGAATTCCCGGAGGGAGAACATTGCCATTGCGCTGGCGGAGAAGGTCAGCGAGAAGATGCGCAACCAGAAGCAGCAGGCGTTGAACACAGCACGCCGCAACATTGGTTCGCCCTTTGTGCGCTCCAACATGGAGCGTCTGGCGAGCATGTCGCCAGCTGCACGTCGTTTGGCCAGCTCAAAGCTGGGCATGCGCCAACAGACTCCATTGCTGACACCATCGCCAGTGATGCGCAAGCAGAGCAAGATTACGCCTCGCATGGTGCGTCCGATGTCCTCGAGCAGCAGCAGCAGCAGCAGGGGAGGCAATGCCACGCCCACTCTCATCGATACGGGCTCCACACTGACAGATGATCTGCTCAAGATTCCCACTAAACGGCGCAGCGCAGCCGCCGATTTCTTTTGATTGTCCTTCTTTTTATTTAAGTCAATATATAGCCTAAGTGATCCAGTAATCCGACCCACTGCTCCATGTGTAGTTTCTTTTGTACTAATCTTGGCTTGGTCTTGGAGTGCGACTGATGTTTATCTCTGTTGTGTTTACTATGCTTGCCATCCTGTATACTTTTCCCGGCGGATGATAATGGCACAGTGGATGTGTGTGCCACAGCCGCAGACTGAAACATATTCTGAGAAAAAGGTCAAGGAGGTAACGGAGACAGCAACTATAACTTGGTACAGTCTTTATCATACCATGAGGAAGATACATATAGTACACACATATACTCCGCCTCCTCCACCCAAACCAGAGAGTAGGAACAACCCGTTCTGGTAATGGATACGAGATCTTTATGTTGTGCCAGAGTATCCATTTTTATTAATTTTATTCACAAAATACAATATAAGTAAGCCTGCAATCCTGCCTGCCCCATGTGTTTTAATCTCTGTAGTCCACATGGTCCCCAGATTTGAATTTGTTTGCCTGCAATACCTTGACCAACTTGGAAACTGTCTGCTCTGGTGTCAGCATCGTCTTGGATTCGCGCTGCTCTCGGAATGCAGCCGCCAGTGCGGGATCATGAGATTCGGACTGCACTTGGAGCGTCATCTGGGTATCGATGACACCGGGTGCATAGTTGAGCACCAGCGTTTGCTCCGCTGGCTCCTCCTGGGCGAGCACACGGAAGTACATTTCACGCGCCGCCTTCACTGTGCAGTAGTAGCCCATCGATGAGAATGGCTCCAGGGCGGCTAATGTGCTTAGGTTCACCACCAGTTTGGATACGGCGCCAAAGATTCGTATAAACTCGCGGTTCAAGGCGAGAGTCGAGAAGAGATTGACGTGATAGTAGTGTGACAACGTGTCCGTGTCTCCCATTTCACGTGCATGCTTCGAGGTGTCCCCCAATGTGCCAGCATTATGGATGACAATGGCACGTTCGAATTGCTCCACCTGCTTGCCCTGCAGCGTCTCTCCCAGAATGCGAGCAAAGTCTGCCGCATTGGCTGTGGCCAACTCCAGTGAATATTTGTGTACACTCAGTTCACCGTGATCCGCCAGTATGGCAACCTTGGTCTCCTCCAGTAGCGACTCATCGCGTCCCAGCAGCACCACTACCGACCCAGTTAAGTTCACATGGCGAGACAATTGCAACGCCAGTTCACGGCCAATGCCACGCGAGGCGCCTGTCACCAGTAAATACGTTGACTTATTCAGATCCATGTGATAGATATAATGATAAAGTCTGATGGGAATCACAGTCACAATCACGGTGACAATCACAGCTGCAACAGTTGGCTGTAGGCTTGGGACTGTCTCTGGTGACGTAGCTTTCAGGCAGCTTTGGTGAAAGCTTCAAGGCCTACACAAGCGCGCACACAAACACATATAAATGTACCTATATATACATATGTACATATATAGATAGATAAATCAAGGGAGACTAGTCTAAGGCTTAACTAGTTTAATTACGCAGCTTGATTAGCACTTCTGAAGTTGAACTCTGACCTGTTCAAGCTTTTGCACTCGACATGGCATGCAATTCATGTGTATGCAATTTTGTGTACACATGCACACTCATTATGAGTACATTGTTGCTTAACTGCTTCTAAGCATCGCTTGATCCACATTAAGAGGTTATCGTTGCCGTTTAATGGCCATTTTAATTGTTTAATAATTGTACCCACTTAAAATCCCACAACGGCTTCTCTTATCAATGAGTATCGTGAGTGGATTGAGCTCGTTTAGTGGGGCAGTCTAGCGATCTTTGCAAATCCATTTCTTTTTTTTTGCATTTTTCACTCTTCTTTTATTTGTAAAGGCTTTAGTATTTATAACATAATATTATCGGAAATTGAACTGCACTATTTATTCATCAAATATATTGAACATTAAATAAAAGAACTGCTTTTCTTGTCTGACAGTTGATAAGCGTCATAAAACACATATTTTTTAAATTGTATAAACAATTGAAGCGATAGTTTAACAATGTGAGTTCACAAAACAGACAAAAAATTGTATAAAAAATATTAATCGTATATAAATCTTTATTCTAATAAAACATTTTATTAAATAAAAATATATCTTATATATTGTAATTCGTACATTCTTTTGGATGAATAATATATAAATCATTCATATATATTTTTCATCACTAAATACTGAAAAATCTCGCTTATAATCGCTTATTTACGAATAAGTTGTGCACTTGTGAAGCTGTCATCGAAAGCGGTACATTCGTAAACAACATATAGGTACACGTAATTATTTTTTGCTGTCAGGGATACTTTGTTTCTGCTTTTGGGCAACGCTCTCCTTTGTGTATTGTTGCCACCTAGCTTAGAGTTCAACTATCGATATGTGTTTGTTATCGCACAACATTTACACGCTGTGGCGCCAATATTCAAAACGTGTTTTGCTTTTCAGTTGTTCATTCTTTATCGCTACACACTTTACACACGCACATTAAAATTGTTTGTTATTAATTATTTATAAACTATTGATCAGTATAATGTACATATTACGACAGATATATATGTATGTACAATATATACCTCGACTTGGACATATTGGCAGCTTTGCTTAGGCGCTGTTCGCCGGTTTTATGGTCTGTGTTGCCGGGTAGAGATGGTTGCGATGCTGCTTCTTCTTATCAGCTGTCTGACTGGGCTTGTCGTCTTGTGATAACGGGGCTTGTTGCGCTGATAACGATTGCAAGACTGAAACACTGAATGAAGAGAAAGGGATAGCTAGAAAGTCAGTGTGTGACAGAGAGACATATACAAGAGAAAAACATAGTCAGACATAGGAGATGGAGTGAGAGATAGAGGCAGAAAGAGAGAGAAGAAGAGGAATGAGAATGAGACAGAAGCGAGAACAAGATAGAGAGTGAAAGAGAAGTAGAGAGAGAGACAGAGAGATAGAAACATAGAAAACTGAAGAAGAGCTAGAGACAGAAAAAGGGCTGAGTAGCTCTTAAGCAGAACATACCACCCCACCCCACCCCACCCGCATAGTGAAAAACAATCGCTTTGTTTTGTTGTTATTGTTGTTGTTGTTGTTGTGTGTTCTGTTTCCGTTCCACACGTGCACTTTACCAATCTGAGCACGAAAGTCAGCAGCCAAATTTTATTCATATCCGTTAGCAATAAAACAAAATCGAGGTCAAAATCATCGGCCCATCGTACAGTGCGTGGTGCGAGTGCGAACCAGTTCCCTGGTTGCCTTAGCCACGACTGCGTTGCTACTCATAAAACGAAGGTGTCATAGTAGTCGACATCGTGGCCGGACACGAAGGCGATATCCTCCAGTATGTTGATTAGCTTGAGTGTGGACTGCAGTGGCAGCACACGTGGCACAGCAGGTGGCTTCTCCTCTTGCTCTCCCTCTCCCTGTCCCTGTCCCTTGAACAGTTCATCGGGATCAACAATATTTCCGTTCAGATCGTACTGTGTCTCATGGCTCTTCAGTATTCCTGGTGCATAGCTGAGCACATGCACATTACGGCGTCCCTCCTCGGAGGCCATTGCCCGGAAGTACATGTCACGTGCCTTTTTGCAGGAGCACAGCAACGAGTTGTAGACCAGTGGACGCACTTGCAGCGATGAGGTGACATTGACCACCACCTTCTCCACGTTGGCCAGCAGTGGCGCCAGCAGCCAGCGTTGATTAAGCGCCACTGGAGCATTCAGTTGCCTCTGCACATACTCCGTCCAAGCCTCTGCCGTCTGCGGCTCCAGCAGTAGATGAGTGGCAGCATCACCTTCGTTGTGCACAATGATGCTGCGCTGGAATCCAACACTAGAGCAGTTGCTCAATATCTCCTCGAATTGTTGCAGTTGCTGGGCATGGAGTGCCGTAAATATTTGCACGCGCTGCGAACTCAGTTGCCTGATCAGGTGCTGCTCCAGCTCCAGCAGCTTGGCATGGTTCTCGTCCAGCAGCAGCGCCACAGAGCCAGGTGCCAGGCGAGCACACAACTCCTGGGCAAGGCTCTGGCCCAGAGGATTTGAGCTGCCGCTGAGCACAAGTAATGTGCGCACATTTAAGTCCATTCTCTTTGCTGCCATGTTGATGATGCTCCTCCTAACGCTGCTGCTGCCAAGGATTCCCAACGGAGGAAGATGGATGTATAGAAATTAGCCCGATGCGTACACTTGCGACTGTACAATCGTACTGAATCCAGTCCAGCCATTGAGCGCTACTGATCGACTCGGTGCGAGGCTGATAAGCCGCACAGCGCGTGTAGTCTAAAGAAGAATCGAAATAAATCGAATTAAGTAAACGTAGACAACAATGAGGGGAGGGCATAAGCAGGAGAGGGAGCAACGTAGACACCGCAAGACAGAGAGAGAGAGAGAGACTGTGTGGGAGCTGATAGCAAGCCTCGACTCGACTTGGACTTGGAAAAATTGAGAAATAATCTTTGCACATTTCTTGATCAGCTTCACGTCTCATCTCCGCCCTGTGTGTACTTTCCCCGGCTGATGATAATGGGACAGTGGGAGAGCGGGATGAGTGTGCCTTCAGCCGGTTCTGTTGCCGTGCGGGCCATGACCATGACCAGTTGTAATTGCCCAAAGCCGGAGACAATCGTGTGAGCTAAAACACGCGCTTGCCAGCTGATCAATCGTCTTCGTCTTCGTCTTCGTCTTCGTCTTCGTCTGCGTCTTCCTCTTTCCATTCGTCTACGTCATCGTCTTGGTCTGCCTCTTGGTCTGAGATGGAGAGGCAACTTGGTATAGTCTTTATCATATCAAGAGAATGAGAATGAATATAGTACACACACATACTTCGCTTCCGTTTTCCGGCCTAGACAAAAGCCACATCAAAGACAATTTCAATCTGGTTTGGTGAACGAGACGAAATCTTTGCGTTGTGGAATTGAGCTTAATAAGTCAAAACATAAGTGAGTTGCTTTCAGTTTCTATCCAACAAATAATCGTGGCAGATATAGTCTTAGAAGGTAAGCCCTTAGAAGGACTATATATGGTAAACCCTTAGAAGTAAAGCCCTAACAAGGTAAACCCTTAGAAGCTATGTTATACACTAAGTAAATAAACCCTTGGTGGATATACCCTTAGATGATATATTGGGTTAACTGAAAAGAAACTGATGATCATATGATCATATGATCATGCATGGTTGATTGTGGAAGTTAAATAAAAACTTGACTCCAATCTCACACTTCGTTACATGACAATTCGATTCGATTAAAGCCTAATGTCATCATCAACTGCACTTGGCCGACCTGAACGTGGCTATACAGAAGGTCTTTTAGGCTAAACACTTAGAAGATATACTCTTAGAAGATATACCCTTGCAGAATATACCCTTAGAAGTTCAAGAAGATCTGCAAAGTAAAGAAAAAGAAGCAACATAAAAATGGAATTTTTTACAAAAAAGAGTACGACTTTTTCTTACAGATCGAACTTATAAATGATATATGTATATATGAGCTTTATCAATTTCATGTCAGTTTAAAGCCACACCCCTTTGCTAATCGATACAACAAAGTTTTTTGAATTTACATTCCCTATATTGATTTAATTTAAAATTCAACTGTATAGACAATTTATCAACTAATAAAAAGGAAATATACGGGGCAAAGATCATCAGAAGTTGAACAAACTTTTCCCCATTAAGGTGCGGGAAAAGAATTGTCAAATCAGCAACAGATACAAAGAACGAATACTGGATCATGCACATACATACATATGCACATACATATAGTAGGCAGTGTATTCAATCGGAGCACTATCAATGCGAATTATTCAGTATAGTTTCAATGAAAACAAATTACGTCACAGAATTCGCCTCTTCTTTGCTGCCATGCAAATGGGGAGTGTAAACAAAAACAATAAAGAAAGTGAGAAACGTTTGGCTTGCCGAACTTCGTATGCCCTTTTAATTGTGGTTTATTGTCTCACGTCAATTTTTGTGGCAATTTTCACGGAAGATTTAATATAAAGTCTAAAGATATGATTGAAAAATCTATATAACAGAGCGTTAAGTGAAATTTGATATAGATATATAACTTATATAGATGATATTTCTACGAGCTATAGATGTGTTGTGTGTAGTAACTAATATCGTGGTATACATATATGTATTTAATGTATACATATAGTTTGCAGATTTACATACATATATAAGTTCAAGCCGGATACTTAATTTCCAAAAAACCTTTATACAAGAAGTCTTCAAACTAGAGATAGACAGACTACATAACCTAAATTCATATGCAAGCTGATACTGATCAGAAGTATATATAATATAAAGCATAAATTGCTGAAACAGAACACAAATATGTATAATATATAGTGCATAATAGAAATATATATACAAGTTTTATTTACTTTATAGTATAGTAAAATATCAAAAGGAAACTATACAAACTTTATAGTATAGATCAGTAGTTTTCATATATAACACCTATTATACATATAAACTAAAGATTCACAGATCTCTCTCTCTCTCTCTCTCTCTGTCTCTTCAACGACGTCGCAAAGTCCTGCCCAAAATGAATATACCTCTTGTTAGCGCCTAACTAGGTTGATGGCCTCATTCCCGTTGATCGGTCAATCACAGGCGATCACTACGCACAACGCTGGCCTAATTACAGTGCGGGAAGCTTATTAATCGCAGTTCGCATTTGGCAAGTTCTCGAACTTGCACAAGTTGCCAACAATGCCAGCAGCAGCAGCAGCAGCAGCACTAACAGCAGCAACACCGGCAACAACAGCAGCAACAGCAACAGCGACGGCGACTGCGAGAGCGATATGAAGTTCATGGAATTCAGCTAAATTTGCGCGGTTTGTGTGAATTATCAACTCTGAACTATGAAGAGATGCCACAGAGATGCACTGCCACAGACTCGTTTGCCCCTAGAGCACGTGCAGCGGCAGCGACCCTGGCGATGCTTCAAGGGTGCAGCAGGAGAAATGGAAAATGGGAAATGAGAAAGTGTCCCTGTGTGAAGAGAAAACTTTAACTCGAATCGCAGTAGAAGAAGCTGTAGAAGAAATGACAGCGGCAGAGCAGGTAGGGGGTGGGGGAGGGTGTTAGCAGCAGAAGAATGCATCAACAGCAGCAGCAGCAGCAGAAGCAACAGCAGCAGCAGCAGCAGCAGCGCTGCAATTGATGCGCTCATCTCAGCTCGGGTATAAAACGTGGGGGTCGCTGCGGTGTCAGTTCAAACGTTTCACAACCGCAGAGCAGCACGCGACCGATAAGAAAGAGACAGCAGACGAGCAACGAGAGCAATAGAAAGAGATAGAGATACACAGATAGAACACAATGCATGCCTGCAAACTGCTGCTGACTTTGCTGCTGGCGCTGCAGTGCGCCCAGAGCGTAAGTGCGCCTGTGCCCGTGTAGGATCCTGAGTTGGACTTTACTTATGTGTGTTTCTCCTACTACTTGCAGCTACTGGCGGCCTGCGTGTGCTCGGAGAAGGGTGCCGACTACTGCCAGGGCTGCCAGGGACCCACTGTGGTGAGGCCTAAGCCACGATATTACGAACCTGCCGAGGTGAACCTCTCGCCGATCGGAGACAATTGCTGGTGCAGCAAGCAGCTGATTGAACCGGCCCAGCTGCCCAAGACCTGCGGCAAAGTACGTGAGCTCTTTCAATATGTGCAAGCGTTCAACAATCTGATGAGCCGCCGCATGCTCGAGGGTGCCATCGAGGCCAAGACACTGGCGGCACAGCGTCTGGCCGAACGGTTGCAGCGTCTCGAGCAGAGCGATTGCCACAAGAGGCGTGTGGCACCAGTGCCAGCCAGTTATGGCTATGGCTATGGCTTGTGAGAGAGAGAGAGAGAGAGAGAGTGAGAGTGAGAGAGAGAGAGAGAGAGAGAGAGAGAGATGTGTCCAGTGACTAATCCTAGTGAACTAAGCAAAGATACCCACAGTAAACCCAGTTAACCCCTTAAGCACACACATACCCCGCACCCCCCACCTGCACACACCCAGTTGCATAGCAGCCCATCCTCTGCAGAGCTTCCGCATGCAAGCGTTATCAGCTTAGCAACCCAGAGAGCAGCATTGGCCAGTAATAGGCCAACAGCAAGAGCGGGTTGCGTCATCAGCATCATCGTCAGCAACATCGTCATGACATCAACAACATCAACATCAACGACATTGCTCCAGCGACTCATCATTATCATGCCGTACGTGCGCCAACAACAACAACAACAACAACATCATCTACTCTACCCCAGATAGAAGCGTAACGTAAACCGTATTAACTCTTTAAACCGATACCATCCCATCGTTTCCACAGAAGCCACCATGCAAACCCACCTGCGGCTGCCAGCAGAGCGAAGATAGCAGCTACAGCAGCTCCAGCTACAGCAGGTAGTTACAGAGAGTACAAACCCTACCACCCACTTCCTAACCCCCCCGCCCTTCCTTTCCATTCAGCATTGGCTACGCCGCAGAGAAGTCACAGGATGACAGCGCACCCGCCGATCCCATCAGTGTTAGCCTGGCCGCACAGGCGGGCAAGGCTATCAATGTGCCTGAGGCCAAGTTGGCTTATGGCTTTGCACAGAAACCTGTGGATGGACAGCAGAAGGTCTTCTTCTCCAACGTGCCCGAGGAGAATCTGTTCAAGCTGAAGAGCGAGGTGATCACGCTGAAGAAGCGCACCTATGCTGCCAAGCAGGAGGAGGAGGAGGAGGAGTACGCCGAGGAGGAGGAACAGCAGCAGCAGGCGGACGATGATGAGGTGCCACAGTTGACATACAAACAGTTGGGCTACATCCAGGAGCAGTTCAAGAACCCCAAATTCAAGAAGATCAGCTCCAGCAAATCATATGCTTCCAGTGCCAGTGCCAGCTCCAGCGATAGCTATGGCTACGGCTACGCCAAGGTGGGTGACAAAGTCTCCGTCGATTGTGGCTTTAAGCCTGGACGCGTTGCCTCCTATCGCAATGCGCGTCGTCAGGAGCTGAACGGGGAGAGCTATTAGAGTGAGATGCAAGATGCAGATGTGTATATAACTGTAAATGATCGTTTATATGTGTGTATGTACATATGTATGTATGTATGTGCTGTTATGCATGCGCACGTAGTATTAGATAAAAATTGAACTTAAGAGATATTCCGCCCCAAATGTGCAAATATAACTGGATAACAAAGAAACTGGAGATTAATCAGAGTAAATTTGAATTATTCGTTTAATTGATAAACGCTGTATATTTAAAATACCAACAAATCATTCTAGAATAAGCTCAATCGATAGTCATGTTTAATCGATGAGGATACAATTTGAATTGTTTCGATCAGCGTAGCTGCAGCCCGATAGTTACGTTTAATCGGTAAGGACATTAATATCGGATTGAGGATAACATTCAAATTGTTTGCATGCTTTATCGATAAACAGAAATATCGATAGCTCACAATACAAATGCACTTACACAAAACATAAACATACACATATACACAAATAAAATAGTGCATATTTACCTGGAACTGCTGGAAAGGATAAGGGAGAGAGGAGCTGCTTTTGCTGAATTAAGCACTGTCAATGATCTGCCCCATCAAATAATCGAGCCCATCTCTATCTGTGTTGCAGTTGCATTGTCTGAATATCTGCAAAAGCACGCTCAGGTATCAGTTAAAAAAGAACAAACGAATTGGAAGACAGCTGGGGCGATAAGCAAAGAATTGCGATGAATTGCGCTTTTTTGTTAACTTTGGTTTTTTTTTGATTTTTTGCCCTAAAAGTATACAACACAAAGCAACGCGCGCTTTGTATGTGTTTGTGTGAATAACAAAAGTATTTTAGTGCGTGCACACACACACTCGCATACGCATGTGCGTGAAAAAAAAAGTGGAGGCAAGTTAATCAATCGATAGCACTATCGATAGTTACCGCCGTGGCGGCACAGGGTGTGCCCTGCACAAACCAGTTGCGCATCAAACATAAACAAACTGCAAACATGCGAATGTACATATAGCTGTCTCGCTCTCTCTCTCTCTTTCAAGTGCAACATGGCGACGGCACTGAAAGCAACGAATACTGCAACGAACATGACTTTTGACTGAAAACACATCGCAAGTGCAAATTATTTGAAAAGGTCAGCGCAGCCAACAGCAACAGCAACAACAACAACAAGAGGCGCACCAGCGAAAGCAAATCAAAACAGAAGAACAACAACAAGAACAATGCCAGAAAAAACATTGCTCAAGTTCAAGTTCAGCGACAGACGTCGCAGTCGCAGTCGCAGCCACAGCAGACGCGTCGCGCTCCAGACGTGGTTGCTGGTGCTGCATGATGCAGATTGAGCATTGACACTGGAGTCCGAAGACGATATAAAGAATGCGATGATACCCAGCTAGGGGTTAGTAGCCAAAACGACCGATACCCAAGCAGATCATTCCGAGAGAGATCATATTCCAGAGATGTTAATGCTGCACCCGATCCAACGATCTGGAGCGTCGCTGCTGTCAGTGTTGGCGCTGCTATTGGCAGTCTTCTTGGCTGTCGTGGCGGCTGCACCAGCACCCCTGCCCGCGCCCGCACCCGCGCCCTCACCCGTGCAGGTTGTCTATACGGGCGAGGAGGGGTGTGCGTGTCCCACCCAGCTTGGCTATCAGCTGAATGTGCCCAATCCCAGCAAGCCCAAGAAGTACGAGGGCGGCGAGTATGGCTATCGCATAGAGAAGCCCGTGCAGACCAAGGCCAAGATAAGCTACAGCTTTGACTTCACCGTCGAGCAGCCACGCACTCCGCCGCCGCCAAAGACAAAGCCCGCCAAGCTGTACGCCAAGGTGGATCGTGTCACGGTGAACAAGTCAGGTGCGTTCACACATTGCCTCCGCTATAACCGAGCCGTGTTCATCTCCCTATCTCTCCCCCACTTCAGATTGTCGCGCCCAGCAGAAGGAGAGCTGCAGTTGCAGCAGCTGCGCCGCCAAGCCAAGGTACGTACTCCAGCAGTCCAATCCACAGCAGCAGCAGTCAAGTGAGGCCAATGCGATTCGTCGTCGTCGTGATCTGAGCTCCCATGGCGCTCTGCTCCGCAAGCGTCTGCTGCGCCATCAGCAAATGCAGGAGCGTCCGCCACGCTATGTTAAATACTATCACAAGGATTTGGCTGCCCAGCAGAGGCAGGAACAGCAGCAGCAAAAGATGCGTCTGTTCGGCTTGGTGCCGCAAGGCGCGGAGGGGGACGCATCGTTGGCGAAGCTGAAGCGCAAGACGCCCAAGAAGACGACGCCCGCTGTGAGCTCTGGCAGTGGCAAACGCTGGCTGGGATTGGGTCGTCGCCTGAGCAAGCGCGACATCAAGGGTGAGTATGATCTACTGGAGCAGGAGCGTGCCAACATTGATCTAACTGCCCCAGAGATCATACAATTCATGCCGGAGACACTGAATCCCGACTTCAAGCGTGGACCTTGCCACATGAACTGCGGTGCCATAACGGCTACAGCGCCCCCACCTGAGGATGCCAATGGCAGCACAGAGCAGCCTGAACAGCCTGAACAGCAGTCGGAACTGCCGCAGCAGATGCCCCAGGAGCAAGCCATGGAGCAACCCTCCCTGCTCAACTCGATACCAACGAAGCGGGCTGCCCTGGGCTACTACCCACAGCAGCAGATACCCTCCCCGTTGAGTGGCATCTACAAGGAGTACAAGTTCGTGGATGATTCGCAGCTGCGTACGCTGCTCTCGACCACCTCCGTGCCGGATCCCCTAGAGCAGAACTCAACGCCTCTGCAGTTTGCCGGCGACCTGGAGTCGATTAGTCGTCGCAATTATCGGGCACCACGTGTACTAGCTGCCGGCAACGTGGGTGGCGGCTATCCGGTGGAGCATGTGGCCGACACGCAGCTAGACAGCATCATATCGGGCATTGTGTATCAGCATCCCGAGTATGTTGATCTCGATCCCCAATATGGGGGCACGCTCGTCGATCCCGAGCCGGTGCAAAAGAAACAGACAACGGACTTCCTCAAGAAGCTCATCGATGGCCGGCTTGGGGGTTGGGGCTTCGATACGGCCACCGAACCCGAAGCGGCTGTCAGGGCCGACTACTCCACGAAGCCCTCGAAGACATATGGCTTCAATAGCCGCACCCACGATGGCTACAGCGTTGACACCTACAATGTGCCGCCCATAAGCGACTATCTGCGTGCCTGGTTCTAGGCCCCCACCCCCACCTACGAGGAAGAGGAGGACCTTTGTAATATAATATGCTGCACAGAGAGGAGACCTCCCCCGCCTTCCTCTGTGCTGCTCACGTCTAGGCTAGTTGGCTAGTTTTAAATAAAAAACATAATCTATTCAAAAACCAAATCGAAAACGAAAACGAATGCGAAACTGGGAGAATGCGAAACGAGAAAAAAGCAAAAATAAATGCAAAATTCATTGTTGGGTTTTTCTTTTCTGATTCTCTCTTTCGTTCGCTTCTCATTGCAGCTACGACGGCTATGGCTACTAAAGAAGAAGAACAAGAAGAAGAAGAAGACGACGCAAAGCGCACAAGCGGGCGACAATGGGAGACGGACGCGAAATATCAACTGAAATTCTGCTGAGTCCGGCGAACTTGTGGCGAGCTTTATTTAGGCCAGTGGAACAGCAAACGTTCTACTTCTGTGTGTGTCTGTGTGCGTGTGTGTGTGTGTGTTTGTCTCTCTGTGTAAATAACTTCTACACTATTGTAATATTTTGCACTTTTCGCCCACTGTGTCCGTCCGTCTATTTGGACATACTGTCTACGTTTCATATTTGTCCCTCTTAACCCTAACTTACCCCTGCTCCCTGCAAGCCTTGAACTAGGGTTGCCAAATGTATTCAATAAACTCTGCTAGAAATATGCTTCACGTTGTTTTTCTTTTATCTAGACATTTCTAGTTAAGCTTTAGCTTATTTTGATTTGGCTTTCAGCATTATCTCCGTTAAAGATCTCTGTTATATCAGACTAGAGCTGTAGATGATGCTTAAGAAGTACTCAACATTGTACTGTATAGATAGATGTTAATATATATATCACACTATATATTTTATATTTATTTTATTTTCTATTTTTTATTTAATATTTTATATTATATTGATATTCTAAATATCAATCGCACTTTCTCTAAAATTAGTAGAAAATCCCCGATTTAAAACCTTTCTGAACATTTCAGCTTATTAGGTACTATAGTCTATATAGTCTATAGTCTATATAGTCTATAGTCTATATTGTAGTATTCGTCTCTGCTTGAATGAAAGTTGCATCACCTTAAAACGAAACAAAGAAACGTGTAAGCATGCGTTTTCCATCTTAACTAACTGAATCAAAATAAAGTTTGATGGCATATCAGATAAAAAATTGTGAGTGTGGAATCTTACGGAACTTTTGTTTTTAATAACAAAAACTTTTGATTAAATTTAAAAATCAAGGTTGAATTTTTGTCTATCTAAATTATTTTTGGAATTTTGAAGATTTTCATGACACAAGATAATAAAATGAATATAAAGATCACTAGAAAAAGGGGATTATAACAACATATTTTCCTCCCGTAAGGATTCGTTATTATAATTTCAAACGAAGATTTAACAGAATAGAAACACCAGACTTTAACAATGTTAAAAAGCCATTCAACTGGGCTGGCCACGATCTGTAGAACTCGTGCTTACATACGACTTACATTCCGTCCATAAACCCAAAAACCAAAAACATTTTCAACTGAACTTTGGTGTGTAGCACGTACTCTTTGCTGCATTGCTGAGCGAGAGATTTGCTTAGTGGAAAAATGTAACCTATGAATTACCTGGAAGATCAGTAGTTGAATTGATGCTAATACCTCGTACTATAAAAAACTATAAGTTCACAAAGTTCAAACGAGCGAGTAAGTAGCTTATCTTGCAGAGCTAAAACATCTTTGCTGTTAATCAAGAATATATATTACTATAGCTTTACAGATACCTCCTTGCATGAGTTCTTGATAGAAATACAGAGATAATGAAATGATTTCCGTTGCTTACAAGATTCGTTTGTATTTCTCTTGCTTTAAAGAGAATAAGAGGAAGAATTCTACAAAAATGACAAGACAATGTCGGAGTCAACATAGTCTTGTTTCTTTTTGAATACCCCACTAAAAGATTTCGATATACCTTTTTACCTTTTAAAAATTAAATTGCATTTTTCGAAAAGAAGAAAGAACTGTTTTAGATTGATAGATCAGTATATGATGACTAGAAGTTTCTTGTACTAGAATTCTACAAAAATGCCAAGACAATGTTAGAGTCAACATAGTCTTGTTTATTTTTGAATACAAAAGATATCGATATCTATCGATTTCTACCTTTCAAAAATTAAATTGCTTTTATTGTAAAGAAGAAAGATCTATTTTAGATTGATATCAAGATCAGTATATGATGCCTAGAAGTTTCTTGTGCTACTAAATTTTGTAGATCAGTCGATTGGTTCCTTCATAATCACAAATGTAATAAATCTTTATTATTCTCTTTTATTATTTACAGGTGCTTAAAACTTTGATATCGTGAAGAAACCGAACCTGAAGAGGTTTCAATTTAGGATTTGATTTGAGGGTAAAATATCAAAGATTGCTCAACTCACGTTGCATGTGGAATGATCTGTCGAAGTACAGTTGCTGCCGGAAGTGGTCGCCATGTTGGTGGTAGGTACCTTATACCTCATGCAGCTCGAACATAACCTGATGCCATTATGTGCGAGAAGACTCTCCCATTGAGCAGATCTCAGAGACACTGGGAGAGTTTAAGTGAGAGTGAGAGAGAGTGAGAGAGTAGAGAGAGAGAGAGAGAGAGAGAGAGAGAGTACGATCTGGTGACCCTGGGCCGATGGGGCTGACGCATCGCAGCACAGCGAAGGTTGATCGTCGACGACGTTGGTTGATGATGCATCTGATATCTGGGCATAGATCACGTCTGCGATCGACGCCGAGCTCACGCAGCTGGCGGTCGAGTATTTAAGTCCAGTTCGCTGGCAGCGCTGGGTGCAGTTGGACAGAGACAAAACGGAGCGGAAGCCGAAGACGATAGAAGCGAGAAAGCAGCAACAACAGCAGCAGCAGCAGCAGCAACTTGCAGCAACAGCAACTTGCAGCCAGAGAATGGGGGCGCCGAGAGCGAACCGCGTTTGGCTGCCCATGCTACTGATGATCATGTCGCTAGTCATGGCACAGGTGAGTCTCGGTTGCCCGGATGCTGCCAAGGCTGATTGACTGACACTTCCCTCCTCTCCCCTCCCCTTCCCTCCCTCAGCAGAACGAGACTGCCAGCAGCAGCAGAGGAGGAGGCTACGATGAGAGCAACACTCCCAGCAGCAGCAGCAGCAGCACCACGGCCAGCACCAGCACCGATGCAGATCTTGTGATTGCTGGCGATCTCAACAAGGCAGCACGCGTTGAGGAGCTGAGTGGAGATGTGGATACGGAGACAGATACGGTTACCAACACGAATCGTGAAAGATCCACCGACAACTCGACGCCGCGTAGTACAGAAGGTGGCGGCGGCGATGCTGGCGGTGGCCCATACGATGTCATTGATGTGCTGGCCGCCACCAGTGGCGGCGTGGGCAGACCCAAGACAACCGGGCAGACAACGCGTATTTACACCACGGGCGATGTCAATGACGATTTCTGGCTGAAGCATTTGGGGGATGACTTCAAGCATGCGATACATTTGCAGGTGGGGGGCACCAATGAGGACTACAATCGCATTATCAATCAGACCAGCGGTGGGGTGCATGAGGAGGTGCACCATGAGTATCTGCCGGGAGCAGAGCGACCGCAGCAACAGTACACACAGCAGCAGCAGCAGCAGTACCCACAGCAGCAGCAGCAGCAGCAGTACCCACAGCAGCAGCAACAGCAACAGTACCCACAGCAACCCCAACTGCAGCAGCAACATCCACTCCGTACTGGAGGCTATGGTCAGCCTAATTTGGTCAGTCAGCTGAGCCTCGATGGGGAAGCGATGGCACTGAAGCAGAACTATCTGCGACAGCAGCAGCAGCAACAGCAGCGATTTGCGCAGGGCTACGCGCAGCCTTACTTGCCCAGCAACAACAACAACAACAACATTAACAACAACAACATTAACAACAACAACAACAACAACAATAACAGACACACATACTCCACACACCCCACACAGCATACAGTACAACACACACAGACAGCACACACACAAGCACAACACACACCCACACAGTACACACGAGCAGGCAAATCGCGTCGCTACAAGCAGCCCGAGCAGCCTGCGCCCTCGAGCATCATCAACTCCAGCGAGGACACTCTGCACACCTCGCAGTCGCAGGCAACGCCCACCAGCACACGGCACCACCCCGGCTTGCCCGACTCCAGTTCCTCCCTGCGTCGCGATGATGGCGACAGTCAGTTGCCCTTCAAGTCGCCCTTCAATGACTATGGCAGTCGGACGACGCGCGATCTTACCTATCTGCTCTATAAACGGGGCCTCTAAAACCAACGCCCCCCCCCGTCCACCACAACCCACTCCCATTCCCTACTAACCTTAGCATCCATTTAGATATAACACGTTTCGCATTAATGTTAACAATGCTTAAATAAAAACTTATAACTAAGAAAGAATCAAAGAATCTCGATTATAACAAGGGTCTATATCCATAAGAGGCCTATATAGATATAGGATTGATAGATACATAGCTACATATATAGCTATATATATACTTATATAGGATATGAAGATAGATAGGATGGCATAGATATAGTTCAGTTAGATTCACTTGCTATACATACGGCTATAATATACCATAGTAAATCGGTGTCGGGTAAATACAACTCCATTCTTATGAGAACCTTTTCCTAATTATTGCATACTGTGCTTTAGGCACTCTTCTGTAGTTTACTTACTTAATATATTTTACTTAAAATATGAATTTAACAAATTAACTAGAACGAACATATGTGTTAAGCTGTGATATTATAGCTTAATATACATATGTTACATATAAATATTTACCTATAAAGACACCGTATCCTCAGGGCAAGGATATTTTCAAATGTTTATAGCTAAAGCAAACATAATTATGGTATCTACAAACTATAAATATAGAGTATAATTGTATTGTATTTTTATGGCAACTATATATATGCATTTATAGCATGTTTGTAGCTTCATTATAGCTAAAGCAAACATAATTATGGTATCTACAAACTAAAAATATAGAATATAATTGTATTGTATTTTTATAGCAACTATATATATGTATTTATAGCAATTATATAGCTGTAAAGCAGCTTTAGCTGTATACCAATTATAAATATGCAGTACATTTCATCTATATAGCAAACATATATGCAAGGGATATAAATGTATATATTTATAGCAAATATAAACAAAAAGTAAACATATTTATAGCAATTATTACTTTATAAAAACTTTATTAAGTTACAGATTATAGCAAATATAACTATAAAGTATACATATAAATAGATTTATAGCAATTATGACTTTATAGCATAGCAACTATATCCGATTACTTTTCAAATAATATCACGAAAAGCTTGTTATAATACAAGACTTAACAACTTTCTACTCGAATTCGTTTAACATATGAAGCCAATACATATATCTCGTTACTATAAAATACCAGAGCTATAAATCACAAGTGTTAAGAGTAAACCTTTCTATAGCAAACTTGTGCGATTACTGTAGACAGCGAGTTACCTCAAGTTGAAGTTAGACTATATCGAATTAAGACCTTTGTATAGGTATGTACATATGTACATACATATGTGTATATGTACATTATACGTACGTTTGTGTGTGTGTGTGTGTTTGTTTGTTTGTGTGTGTGGTAGGTGGGAGTGTCGCTCCAGTTCCGGAATTGTGTGATTTTTCGTAAGATTCTCTAGAAAGATTTGCAGATTTGCAATATTCGTTAAAGCGCGATAAGAAAATCAGCGCATTCATTTACCGATCTCGAGATCAGTCAGCGATAAGCACAGCCAGCTAGAGAGAGAGATCGAGAGTCGGTTAACCGTATAGGAGAATCCGCGATCAGGCGAGGAAGAGAAGGAACAGAAGAGGAAAAAGAGAAGTCCGAGTAAGACGACGGCCACAACGAAGACGACGGCACAAAGAAAGACAGCACAGCTCACTCGCTACCCAAAGCGATCTTCTGCGAACAATGAGAAGTCTGAGAAGAAGAAGAAGAAGCTGAAGCTGAAGCTGAAGCAGAAGCTACACGACAACAACAAGATGAAAGAACAACAACAACAACTGTCTCTGCTCGGCGATGCAGTGCGACAAAAATTTGAAATCGGAAATGGAAATCGGCGCAATGCAATGGGGGCCAATGGGGGGAATGGCATCGCAAAGATCACGTAGCCGGGGCCGTGGCAGACGCGGCAACGTGATGGCGATATAAAAGCGGATCGCTGATGCCATAGGCCGCTATAAAGAGCTGGCACATCGCCGATCCGACGAGCAGTAGACAGACGACAACTGAAAGCTGACGCACTAAGCACGACGCATCCAGAGCAGAGCAAACTCACACAGACAACATGCAACTTGGTCTTTGGTTCGGGCTTTTCGCCGTCGCCGCCGCACCGGTAGGTTAACCCACCACACCCACCACACCCACCACAACCCACCACAACCCACCACACTTACAACTCAACACCAAACCAAACCCTCCAGTTGGAAACCCCTCGATCATCGCTAGCATTGATCATCGCTAGACAAACAAGCGTCTAATCAAACCCATCTCCCTCTCTCTCTCTCTCTCTCCCGCTCTCTCTCTCTCTGTCTTCAGCTGGTGAGCGCTAATTACGGTTCAGCACCTGCTGGTGGCCAGTACCTGCAAGGTGGCGGCCCCGCCGGTCTGGAGGAGTATGTGAACGCCGCGACTGGTGGCAACCAGCCTTCTGCCAATCAGCTGACAGCCCAGGCTGAGATTCAGCCCTCACCGGAGGAGGCACGTCGTCTGGGACGCGTGCAGGCTCAGCTGCAGGCACTGAACTCGAACCCCACATACCAGAAGCTGAAGAACTCCGAGGATATTGCCGAATCCCTGGCCGAGTCCAATCTGGCCAGCAACATTCGTCAGGGCAAGATCAATGTGGTGTCACCCCAGTTCGTTGACCAGCATCTGTTCCGTTCCCTGTTGGTGCCATCGGGCCACAACAACCATCAGGTTATTGCCACCCAGCCCCTGCCGCCAATCATTGTGCACCAGCCCGGCGCACCACCAGCCCATGTGAACAGCGGCCCACCGACTGTGGTGCGTGGCAACCCTGTCATCTACAAGATCAAGCCTTCGGTGATCTACCAGCAGGAGGTGATCAACAAGGTGCCCACTCCTCTCTCCCTCAACCCCGTCTACGTCAAGGTCTACAAGCCGGGCAAGAAGATCGAGGCTCCCCTGGCCCCAGTTGTTGCTCCAGTCTACCAGCAGCCTCAGTCCTACGCTAGCTCCTCGGGACCTTCGTACGGTGGCTCCTCGGGACCTTCATACGGTGGCTCCTCGGGCCCCTCGGCCCCAGCTGGCAACTCCGACAGCTATGCCGCCGGTGCTGACTCTCCTCTGTACGCCAGCCCAGCGCCCTATGGTGCCCCTAGCTACTAATTCATAGTAGCTTCTGCTGCACTCTTTCCTCTCTCCCCTACCCCCCTCCCCACCCACACACACTCATCCCCCCCTCCCCTCAACACACTGCAAAGCACAGCAACAGAGAGTCGTCCTGCCAGCGTCGAGTGCGCTCTGGCGGATGTTTAATTTAAACATTTGTTTTTTTGAACGCAAATAAAAATGCCCAAATATAAATTGAAAATATTTAGTTCTTCTTCTTTAACACAGCAGGGGGGCGGGAATTGCCAGAGAGATAAGTAATCCCACTCCCAGTTGGCATGAGCTGATCACTCGTTAGTAATCAGTCGAGATGGCGTGCACAACTTCAACCCAAGATCGTTTTAACTGGGGACAATACACAGACTTGGCAAACTCGACACTCAAGAGACGATCTAGTCGGCCTAGCTATAGCTATATTGTACTATCATTAAGTACAGATCGAGACATCGTCATCGACATCGACATAGACAACAAGTGGGCCAAGGTCAAAGACCGCTAAACATCTTAAGCGTTATTTGACTGATCAGCATTTTATGCTCGATCGGTTGCACCTGAAGTCAGCTATAGAAACGAGCAGGGGGGGGGAATGGGGTGCTACAGTTTAGAATGGTTTTTTCTGCTGGCGTCGGCTGCTTGCGAAAAGTTGCACAAAGCTTACAAAACGATATTTTGCGAGACCCAATCGAATGGGAAACATTTGCTGTATATCGCTTTAAGATTCACTGGAACAACAGAGAAAATGAAATAAGATATAATATTGCAGATGATTATGAGGAAACTATGTATATAACATATATAACATATGTGTAATATAATAATAAGTATATAATTCAATATTTTCTTTGATGATTTTCAGTATTTATAAGGATATTTAACGTAAGGTATTAAGTTATTTGCTGATCTTCATAGTTATTAAATATGATGAAAATTACTCTCTATTGAAGCACTACAAGGTAGCTGCTATACAGCGGATCGCATATGAGAACTGAGACGAATAAAAGCTTTGCAACAAATCGTTGTCTTAAACTCTTCAAAAGAAAGGTATTTGTGTGGAAGGGTTGAAAGGGATCAGTGATCTATTTGAAAAGGAATCGATTGATTAGTGGGCACTAATGTGAACTGCAAGTAATTGCAGAAAAGGTACCACAGAGAAGGTACTGCAGGTAATCCAACAAAGATAAGGTACAACAGAAAAGGTATCCCAGGGAAGGTATCATTGAAAATGTATGCCAGGGAAGGTACTACAAAGCAGTTCAACCAGGCGAGGTACCACAGAGTGGCTAAGGCAAAGATGTAACAGTGAAGGTACCACAAAGTGGCTAAGGCAAAGATGTTACAGCAGTGAAGGTACTGTAAGAAAGGTATTTGGGGGAAATATATAAAATATAAGGTTTCGCAGAACAGTTACAGAGAAGGTAGCACAAAGAAGGTAGCCACAGGGATGGTACCACAGAGAAGGTAGCCCAGAAAAGGTGTCACAGGGAATGAACCACTGAGAAGGTATCATAGAAAAGGTATCCCAGGAGAGTTCAAGCAGAGAGGTTATGCTGGAAAGGTATTGTAGAGAATGTATTGCAGAGAAGGTATCACAGGAAAGGTATTGCAGGCAAGTTACAGCAGGGCAGGAGTATCAGAAAAGACATTAGAGAGAACCTATCACACGGAAGCGAACGTAGAGAAGGTATCGCCAGGAAAGGTAGCACAGTAAAGGTATCAGCCGGCAGCGGCAATCAACGAGAGAGAGAGGGCTGCCAATGCGGAACTGGCTGGCCACAGCATTGGTGGCAATCGCAATCTGCGCTGTCGCTTCGTTGCTCGCTCGCTCGATCGGTGTGGTATGGTTACGGTGAAAAACCTCGATATGGCTGAATGGCTTATGTGGCTTATGTGTCAGGGCGCGATGCGCGATGTGCGATGTGCGATGCAATGCGCGAGAGATGGCAGCTGCGGATTGGATTGGGGCAACTGTGTGTGCGAATTGTTGTTGGTTTCTACGTAACACGCCGAGATATGCGCACAGAGATGCGTGCGAGCAATCAGCGTTTGGCCATGTTCGCTGGTTGCTGCTGCTTGGTGTGGGCAACTGTTGCTACTGCAGCAACAGCAACAACAACAGCAACAACTAGAAGAGCAACAGAGATCACGGGCCGTGGCTGGAGCGGAACAGCGGCGAAACCGGCAGCGGCTAACGCGCCGGCAGCGGGCCAAATGTCACGTACCATGGGGCAAGCAGTCGGCGGCAGCATATTTAAAGAAATCTGTGGACGGGCTTAGGCAGCAGAAGACAGCAGACGTTCGCCACACTCGAGTGCGAGAGACGATACGCCAACTGGGACTGGAAACGATGAATAGACACAGCTTCGTTTGGGCGCTAGCCGCCTGCTTAATTGTACGTACTGATCTCGCCCTGATCTCGCCCAGCAGCGGCACATCTATACTACTCTCTCTCTCTTTCTCTCTCTCTTCATTTCTTCTCTACACTGTTCTCTCTGTCGTGCGCTTTCTCTCACACACTCTCTCTCTCTCCTATTCTCTGCAGGCATGCGCCAGCGCGAACTACGGCGGACAACAGAGCTACGGCTCTGGCGGCCAAGAGAGCTACGGCTCTGGCGGACAGCAGAGCTACAGCTCTAGCTCTGGCGGCGATGAGGCCTCGGCTGTTGCTGCCGCTGGTGGTGCCGGTGGTGAACTCGGCAATGCTGGTGGTTTGGGCGATGCCGCTGGTGCTGGCGCCGCTGATGCCTCTGGTGTGGCTCATGCCGGACAGAGCAGCTATGGCTCCGACCAGAACATCCCATACAAGCCGGTGAACACCAAGGGCAACACCCTCACCTCTGCGATCACCTACCCACAGAACAAGGGCGAGATTCTGATCCATCGCCCCGCTCCCATCATTGTCAGACGTCCACCCACCAAGGTGCTGGTTAACCATCCCCCATTGGTGGTCAAGCCTGCGCCCGTTGTGCTCCACAAGCCCCCAGCAATTGTGCTGCGCAAGGTGTACGTCAAGCACCACCCACGTCGCGTCAAGGTTGAGCCCGTGTTCGTCAACGTGGTCAAGCCCCCAGCAGAGAAGTACTTCGTCAATGAGAACAAGCAGGGTTACGGACAGGAGAAGCAGGGCTATGGCAATGGCCAGAACCAGCCAATTTACCGTACCCGCCCCATTGTCGCCCCCGGTGGCCCCGCTCTGCCCGCCTATGCCTCTGGTGCTGACAGCGCTGCTGCCAGCGCTGGCTACCAGCTGCTCCAGGGTGGCAACCATGGACTCTCTGCCCTGGCCAACATTGCCGGTGAGCGCGATGCCAACGCCTACGGTGCCCACAGCCAGCAGCAATACGGCTCCCAGAGCCAGCAATCTCAGGGTGGCTACTCGGCCCCAGCCTACTAGGAATCCTAGTAGCACCCTGGCCGGGACTCCAGCTGCCAGCTACCAGCCACTACCAGTCGCACTCCGACTGGCCCTAGTTACTATTGTTTTTACACAGCTTGGATGCCCACACGGCGGGCGCGCAGGTTTCTTTGCAAACAAATAAAAAACATTTGAAAAAAAAAACATTTAACTTTTATTCTTGTTTCAACATGTTGAATCCTTCTGTCAATATCTTGAATCCTTATTTCAATTCTTTGGTTTTAACTCCAAGAAATAAAGAGGCTTAGACAAGCTGGCATAGTCCATATATAAACGAAACGGAAGATTGGAGAAGCATGTAGAGCTGATACCTTTACAGAATCCATTATTCTATTTCATTTCCTTGTTCTACAATTTGAACAAAATATAGACAATACTGTATCTTTTACTTGTATCTTGTATCCTTATCAAATCCAAAACAGACAAACTTTATACGAATCAGAAGATTAAAGTGACCGTCTGTTTCATCTGCAATTCCTTTTTTTATTAAGTAGAAAAGAATGTTTCCAACTGAATTTGTTAGGAATTTAACTTATTTTGTAACGAAATTTGTAAAAGCTTTGTTTGACTTTGAGTTAACTTCATAATTTACTATAAAATTCAACAATTATCTATATAAAATACTTTAACTTTTATCTTCATCCAATTCAATACAGAAGACAAGAAGCCAAGTCAAGCTTTATACGAATCAGAAGATTAAAGTCACATTCTGTTTCATCTGCAATTCCTTTTTTTTTAAGTAGAAAAGAATGTTTCCAACTCAAGTTTCTCTTTAAGATTTCATTGTTAATATTCGAAAGTGCCGAATTTGACTTATTCATCTTTATATTCACTTCAATAAGTCCGATAATTGTATCATTTGTTTAGAATTCGACTTATTTTGTAACAAAATTTGTAAAAGCTTTGTTTCACTTTGAGATAACTTCATAATTTACTATATAATTCAACAATTCTCTATATAATTAATTATATAATCTATAATATATAAAAATATGGAAAGGAACATTTTGTTGAAGGAATAATATCATAATCTTCAGAAACCTTTTATAAAATCATTATAAATGCTTGTTCCTAGTAACTTTATAAACTATGGCATGTTAAGAGAACTTCAGACAAAGCCTGTATACACGATATCGATAGTTTTCTTGTGAATATCTCTTTCTCTGATAATACAAGTATGTTAATACATCAAGTTTAATAGATGCCCAAGTACAAGTACACAATGCTTACAATGTATCTTAATTATGCTATAATCAAAACGAGTCCACACATGTCAAAATAAATGAAAAGATCGACAACTTTCGGCGTAGCGTCGACAATATTTGGCAAGTCTGAGTTGTCTATAGACATGCCATATAATGTTTCTAGAACTTATTGCTGAGTTCGGTCGGTTGAAGAGCTTCTCATTCGCTCTAGAGGTCTATGAAAATCAGTTTCGCAAAATACTTCCGTGTTTATTTTTCGATCGTGATGAACTTTGATGAAACCAAGTTAGATTGCTCCGGTTTCAGAGATAGAGTGTGGGCTGAGGTTACCAAAAATTCCAAAACAAACATGATCTGCATGTGATAAACAAAGTACAATAATGAAACTGATCATTTCCCCTATGAAGAAGTTATAAACCCACATAGAAAAACTGATTTAATGCTTGGCTAATGCTATACAATGATGTAAGTCGATCTAGAGGAAGAGTAGCTCAAAAGATCGTAAAGTACACGATCTGTAATTAAAGCGAAGTTTAGATTTGTTTGCTATGGACGATAACGATAACCAGGCAATCGATCTCACCTCGAACGCTTTAGATATGCGTGTACAGATTAGAGCGCACGCAAGATCTGATGTTATATTATTAGTGTGGGGCCACCACTGCCACGCCCACACTTTATTAAGGTTGCAACAACATCGAATCTGACTCCAAATTCAACTCGAACATGAATATGTAGGTCGCGCTACGCCGCCCCTTTCTCGATTTGAGAAATCAGCATAAAAATGCGACACTTTTGTGAAACGTTGTCAGTTTGCAAGCAAAATTAATCGAGTGCAAAAAAACACAATAAAACAATATAGTAAAATAAAAAAAAGAGCAGCGCGCACTCAAAATTCCAAAAACAACAATAACAACGAAAACTGTTACAAGTTCAACGTGCGCTGGAAAAAATAGAACTCGACTAAAGATGCGATTTTTCCCACTGTTGCTGCTGTTGGTGTTGATGATGATGATAATGTTGCAGTTGCAACACTGCAGTGCCGGCGCCCTGGTGAGTGTGGCATGGGGCAAGCTTCTTTCCACTCCTTTTTCTTTAACTATTTCTTTTACACCTTCTTTTTTTAAACTTCTGCTTGTTCAACACCTTCTTTAACTACTTTTTCTTCAACCACTTCTTTTTCATCTATTTCTTCTTAAACACCTTCTGCAACTGCTTTTTCTCTAACACCTTTTTCCCCAACGCTCCTTCTTCAACACCTTTAACTTTGCTTTCTCCAATTCCTTCTTCAACTTTCAGCCAGTGCGCAGACGCGATCATCGCCAGACTGGCAATCCCATGACCACCGCCATCCAATTGATCATCAGCATTGTGGGCCATTTATAAGCACAGTTCCAATTCCTAGTTCCAACATCATTCACAAGGTCGCAATATTTTATTTGGCTCTAATACTTGACTTGCAGAGCTGTAGCTTTCTTCATGATCTTCACCACGTACGAGTATTACCAAATTGTTTCAATCATTCACATTTCCCCGTCTCACTTTTTGTGTCTTTAGCATTTTATTTTTACCTCTACTAATTTTTTTTTTTTTTTGTTTTTTTTTTTGTTGTTCTTGATATAGTTGATAATTGTTGGGTACATGAGAAAAAGTTGTGTATTAATAAATTGTTAAAAAAGTGCAAACAGCTTTAAGTTGAACTACGTTAATCGTGACTAAATGTATAAATAGTTTTTGTTGCTTGTAAATGCGTTTACTAATAAAATCGCATAAAATTGCATGACACATTTAAAATTTGTTCTGCGCGATCTGCATTTAACTTGACTTTATATAGATCCGTTACTAGGATACATCTCTCCGATGTATGTAGCTGTAATATATATGCCTGCATATGCGACAGCGACTCTATTAAAATAGTTGCTATACTACATACAAATTTAAAACGCCGATCGAATTGCTTAGCTAGTTGGTTAGTTGGCGATTCTAAAAGGTCGTTGATGATGTTAATGATGATGAAACAATGCAAACTTAATAATATCTATATAATCTGTATGCAAGTGTATGTGTGCGTGTGAGTGTGCATGTATGTTCAGGCAAGGAGGCGCTACGAACTGTTGCCGCCTCAATGTCGTGTTGAAGTTGCCTGCGATGGCGTCTGTTGTGCTGTCCCATTCCCACCGGGGGTGTCCATGTTGATCACCTCATAGGGCGGCATTCCCACCACTGATGGTACACCCTGTGGCGGCGGTGGCGGCACCATGCCCCAAGCATAGGGATTCTGGAGTGAGAAAGATCGATTAGAATACAGTTCAGATCAGGGATTGAGATCGATTAGATTGGGATATGTTAATAAATATAGAAAGGCAAAATCAATGCAGCTGATCACAATCTAATTATTGTAGTCACAACTATTGCATAAGTTAGAATCTATATAGTCTACATAATATAAGCTTAAGTCTATATAGTACTTATGATCATGATTTCTAAATTAATCGTTTGTTTGCTTTGCTGATCTTTACGTGTTGTTAACGTGTTATTCATTCATTCATTAATGCGACTTGCAGCTGTTTGAATACGCTCTACAAAGGTTTAAAACTAATCAAGCTAGAAGATCACTTGTGATCCACGTCATATACCTGAGCACCCTTGGGGGCAAAGTAAATCTGTGGCCGCATCGACTGTTGAGCTGCTGCTGCTGTTGGTGGCGGCGTTGTATAAAAGTTGAATTGATTGCTATTCGTGTTGGGAGACGGCGTCGGCGATGGTGTGAGCATCTGCATCGCATACAGTGCCTGCTGCTGCTGCTGTTGTTGTTGCTGCTGCTGCTGATTGTCCAAGTTGAGGTCATGCAGCTGTTCAGGTCGCTTGTAGCGTCCCTTATTGAATGCAGCGTCTCGTTTGGAACGGCCACGTGATGGCGTCTTGGTCGCTTCTGCTGCGGCTGCTCCTGCAGACTC
The DNA here is from genome assembly GCA_018904165.1 of Zaprionus camerounensis. Taxonomy (NCBI): domain Eukaryota; kingdom Metazoa; phylum Arthropoda; class Insecta; order Diptera; family Drosophilidae; genus Zaprionus; species Zaprionus camerounensis. The sequence continues at coordinate 131,964 of JAEIFS010000740.1, forward strand.
AGCGCTGGCCGAGCTGGAGGATACTGTGGCAACTTCTGATGAGGCTGCTTCCTCATTGTTTTGCTTATGTTGTTGTTGCTGCTGTTGTTGCTGCTGCTGTTGCTGTTGCTGCTGTTGTTGCTGCTGCTGTTGTTGTTGCTGCTGCTGTTGTTGTTGCTGCTGCTGTTGTTGTTGTTGCTGATGATGTTGTTGGTCCGTGTTGAAGTGATTGAACTGACGCATATGTGTGTCCACGCCAATGTTGTAGAGCTGAGGTGTGGGCAGCATGACAGCAGAACGTGCCATCGGCAGCTGTGGAGCAAATAGAAATGGTTGCGTCGCAAAGGGTTGCCCCGACGGATGCGGATGGGAATGAGCCGCTGGTGGGACAGGCGGCTGTGGCACATAGCCACCGAAATGCATGAGCATGCAACCGTTAGCAGGCAATGGGGGCCCAGGAAAGACACCAGCTTGAAATTCCTCTGGCATTGGCATCGGTGCACCCGGCCACGGTGCTGGCGCAACTTGCCCCAGTCCTGGTCTACCGGGCAATGGCATATAGTTAACATACTGCGCAGCTGGTGGAGCTGCAGCGGTTACCAGCTGTGGTCCTGGTCCTGCTCCTGCTGCTGTTCCCCCCACAGCTGCTGCAGTTGGCGGCGTGGGCTGAACGTGTTTACCACGTGAGGGCAAACGCTGATCGCCTCGCTGCAGCTGCTGGTGCTCCTCATGCAAGTCTCCCTGTGGCTGTAGCTGCAACTGCTGCTGCTGCTGCTGGTGTTGATGTTGTGGATGCTGCTGCGAATGCGGTTCATTCTGCAACTCATTGTGCATAGTTGGCATCTGTGGATAGGCATAGGCACAGGCATCCAGCTGCAGATATTGCACAAGTTCACACTTCCTGGCCTCAAAGTATTTGCCAACATCAAAGACCTTTGCCTTCTTCCACTTTTGCATTTTGGGCTTGTGGACGGCAAGCTTGGCAAGCTGAACTCGCTGCATTTGGCGTTGATAACGCACTGGCAAATCCCAAGGCGTGAACTCCTCGGGTGGCATGGGATGCAAAGCCTCGTAGGGCACCTGTAAAAGAAGAACCAGAGACAATAAAGTAAGCATAACGAAGAATGAGCTTTAGTGCCTACCAAGTACTCCTTGCCAAAGTGCTCAACAAAGACAACACAGAAGGATTTATCGGCGCCAATCTTCTGTATGTGGCAGGTGTACAACTGACGATCATTCTCCGTCTGCAGCTCCACGCGACACTTGGCTCCCACCTGCGCAATGATAAGGAAGAGGAGTTAAGCAAGAAGAGGAGGAGGAGGAGAAATATAAGGTATCAAACTTACCTTAAAATTGTAATCATTGACATAGACATTGTAGCGCTTGGCCTCCTTGCGCATATCGCTCCAGCTATCAAACTCAATATTGCGATACATATAGGGATCCAGCGACTTGGCTACCTTGTACGGAAAGGGTGTGATGCCTGTCAAGGGATGAGATGAGGGGAATACCAAACATTAATACACAACTTGAATCTTACTTTAAATCATCGAGCAAGTAAGAAAGCCACAGTCAAAACTGTTTATCTGTTTACAGATCCACCATCCAGTTGCACTTGATCTGCTCTTACCATCATTCAGTAGCTGACGCACGCATGAGATCAGATGCGGGTACATTGGAGGCATCATGTCTGTGCTCCTGTTGGCCATCACATTGTCATACGGCAACTCCTGCCTAGTGCTTGAGCCCGACGTCGAGCTGGAACTCGTTCCCTTGTCAGTCGCCGGCAAAGTGTTTCGATATTGCTGGTGATGATGCTGACGCGTCTTCAGTGTCGCAACATTCTTATGGAAGCTGCAGAGCTTGTAATTCTCCAGCACACACTTTGTATTCTCTGGCAAATCAAGTTCAAAGCTACGACCATCGCTGCACACTATGCGCACCATATAGCCCGAATCGTATTCAAAACTATAGTTGCACCAGTCGAAGGTCTCACGATGCAGCATCGTTTCCACAGCAAAGTCCACGTCGGGTATCTTGAAGAGCATTTTGTAGAGCAGCTTGAAGCTTATAGCTGCACAGAACAGCAAATAGAAATCAATTGAAATTATTAAATTATTCAATAAATCAATCAATGTGTCAATTATATTATACTTACACTGGCAAATAGCCGCCAATTCAATGTATTCTAAAGTGTAGACCGAATCAAAATGATATTCGTTGGTGTTGAAGACCCGGAAAATGTCCTGATACTGTTCGTTAAATGTGACCGTGGTGCCCAGATTGTATGGCTCAAACAGAATAACGTTCCGGCTATAAGTTTAGCTCGAGTTAGCTTCAACTTTTTTCCGGCAGATTCAGGTTACTCACCGATACATGCAGCAAAGCGCGCGCAGCTCCAGCAACGTTCCATATGTTTTGGGTTTAGCCATATCCATCATATAGCTATCGAAATCGCCTCGTACGTCCTACAATTGAAACCATATATGCTATATTATACTATGATATATACAAATATAATTTACTGTACAATATTTCACTATATCATGCAAGTACATAATTTGTATTTATCAGTAATACACGTATACACGCACCTGTTCGAATATACGACGCTTACGAGTCATAAATCGTACGCACTCCAAACGCACCTCGTAGTGCAGCATCTGAGTATCGTACATCTGCTCGGCTATAACCCGGAACAGGCAGGATGCATCCCTTGCCGTATGCTTGCGGTACATGCTGCGACTTTCCAGAAATTGATCGAACGGATCTGGAGCCTGACGGCTACCAGAGGTTATTGGGCGCCCAAGCATTATTAGTCTTAGTTAGCTATGAAGAGTACACTAGAAAATAAGATATAAAGCAAACATAGATATAAATTAAACCTATGCACCTGTATTATGTGTATATGTGTATGTACATGTGTATGCATTCATGTGTGAGCCTACATACACGCACATGCATACACAATTCATACATATATATGTAGAGAATTACGAAATTCGAAGAGTACAAAAATATACAAAATAATGTTTTATTTTCTGTTATTATTCTGTTTCTTTATTCTTATTATTGGAAAACACAACAAAAAGGAGAAAATCATATTGTGTTCATATTGGTAAATTTTAAGCACGCGCTCATCTCTATTGAAGGTTTTCTAGTTGTTTCTGTCTCGCTTCTACATTGTCTTACACAAGTAGCAAAGACCGCCATCTTGAAAAATGTTGGTCGTTCACTTTCTGCAATTTATTTGTCTCTATTTGACAAGAGGCGGGCAACGAACGCTAGAACTTCACCGTTACTTTTCGTTCTGTATGCATGCATACATACATACACTTGCATATACATACACATGTATGTATGCATGCAAGCAAGTGTATGGCGCAAATTTTAAAGCGAAAACAGAATTGAGAATAAGGAACACCAAAATATGCATGTACATACATACATAAAAATATGCATGTATGCGTATGTATGTATGTATGTATTTATATTTACATGTATTTAATTAGAGGTCAAGTTTATCATTGAAAAAATTTCAATGAATATTTTGCAACATAAATAAGATGAAGAAATTACTATTGTTGGATGTACATGTATGTATGTACATGATAAAAATGTGCTTACCCACAATATACAGAATTATTTCCAATAATCACTCAAAATCGTTTGGCAAAACACAAAAATGTAATTTGTTCACTTGTCACCTTAAATTAATTGCGGCAACACACACGTATAGGAATCAAAAAATGTATATGGATGGTACATACATAAAATATATATGTACACAGGTATTTAAAAAACGAAGAAAATATTAAAATAAACCAAGACGAAGAATGAATGTATTTTGCTATTATCCCTTCTGATCTTCTTTATACACTTAAGTATACTAACCGCGAGAGCTTGCACAGACCCAGTCTGTATCCCTTTTGAATAAAAACTGCATGGCGGACAAGGGTCTGGTTGCTACAAGAGGATCAACTATAATCGATTGACAAAAATACTTCATATCGATAGTTCAAAAAATAGGATGCTCATATTTTAGCTCAGAAAAAGAAATGTAAACAGCTGAACTAAAATTAAATAAACAAAGTCCTTACTTAGTGAAAATTACAGGTAATCATCATTAAAAAATTCACAAGTAGTGTCAGAAAGAAAAGCGAAGTACGATTTTATTATTTTCAACACTCTAAAACTACATAGCATTTATTTGGCATGCCTCATTAATTTTCATGATTGTCATTAAGCTAACAGTTACTTCACACAACTTAATTAAATTATTGTATATATTTACCAGGCCATGCAACATCTGTTAAATTCATCGATAACACTGTCATCGATAACACATAAAAACATGCTTTCAGTTGTTTTGCACATCGCCAGCTAAAGCGCCGTTTTTGATTTTGCATACTGTTTTTGTTGTTGTTGTTTTTGTCCCTATTTGTGTACTCAGAATGGGGTGGAAAGTGGCGCCGTCGTCATCGCCGTCTGTGCTTTTGATGAATAGTTGTTGCTGCTTCTGCCTCTGCTTCAGTTTGAAATTGTAAGTCAATGAAGCGAGTAAACTTCAGGTTCGCGCTGTTACCGCGACTAAAGTTGTCTGGAAAAGATGTGAGTGCGCTTCTTCAAATTGTTGTTACATCTTCATTTCGTATGCTTTACTTACTTGTTTATCTTGTAAGTGTGTGTACTTATTTTTGTTGGGTGTTTTTAAGTGTTATACCTATTTCAATGTTTCATTGTGTTGCCATTGTTCTTCATGCACACACGCACACATTCAAAGGCAATACTTTTGTGTTTTTTTTTCGTAACAAACGCGTAACATAACGAACAACAAACTACAACAAGAAATAACAACAACAACAAACGGTCAGTCATGTACATACAAACATACATACATGCATCGTCCATTAAAAAATAACACGTGCTACTGCAACAATTAGCTACATACATGTGTATGTGTGTGTGTACACATACATACTACAATTGCAAGTCCTGCATATGTATAGGTACTTAGGTGGGTGATAGCAGCATTTCATGTGATTATGAAATTCCACAGCTGCAGCGATTTCCCATGTTCCTTTTCTGCTGTGGTAAAAATCAATATAAAACAAAGAAAATAATAGAATAATTCAAGCAAGTTACATGTGCTCTATATATATGCATGTGTGTCTGCACGCGTGTGTGTTTTACTACTACAAATGATAAATCAATAAACCGTTAATCAAGTTTGCAGAGCATCTCTTATCCTGCGGAGCTTCGCTTTGTTTACATGACGGCGACGGCCGCACTTCATACACACACACATACGCATACACGCGCGCGTTTTGGTGTGTGTGCCCGTTGTCTGCCATGTGATGATTGTGAATGAAATGCCGATTGCTGTGTGTGTGTGTGTGTGTGTGCTCGTATGTGCGTAAGTGAGGATCAGTGTTTACTAATTCTTATCATACTTATCGATAAATGGGTCAAGTTCGTGGTGTCAAACACACACAGACACCTGTATGCGGATAAGTACCTAAATGCGTGTGTGTAGGTGCATGTTTCATCACGTACATATGCGCAAAGAGGAACTTGACAGACTGTATATACAGAATTACTAAGTTAAGGTCAAGAAATTGTCTCAATGCCAGAAATTTCACCAACTTTCGCAACGAAGCCCTTTCACCTACACACACATACATGCATACATACATACAAACGCGCGCATGCACACACACCCTCAAAGAGGCAGGCAGACAGGCAAGCAGTGTTGCTAGAAGTAAATCGAAATGTGATCAAATAAAAGCTGGAGTTTGTAGTTGTCATAAAAATAAAACTAAATGTATGAAGTTTTCGGCATTAAAACAAGCTAAATAGAGCACTATCTTAAAAAATAGCTAGATTTGACAAGAAAAAAGCTTAACCGGCATTACTGCCCCGTTGGCAGGAGTGCATGCATGCAGCAGATAAGCAGCTTTGCTGCTCTCTCCTTCTCTCTCTCTCTCGGTCTCTCTCTTTGTCTGCCCAATGAAACTTAATTTTGCCGCCAATTGATTAAACAACAATTGTATTTTTGCCATTATCAAGTTCATGTTGTATTTGTTGTTGTAGTTGCTGTTGTTGCCGGGTCTTCTGTGCTTTCTGTATTCTGCTGTTTTTGTTTCTTGCTGCCTCCAGTTCTCCTGCACTACTACTTATTGGTCTATATCTTATCTAACCTTCGTGTCTATGATAATAAACAGCAGTTCAAATTCTTCTTGGGCCTTCGCTTGTCATCTGTCATTCAGGCGGGACTTAACTTGACTGGGGCTGGTGCTTCTCTTTAGTTCTTGCCTTTCTCTGCTCTTTTCGCTCTGATGCAAGATAAATTTCCTTCTCGTCTGCTTCTCTTTCGTCGCTCTCTTTCGATCGACGGCAGATTTTGCATTTGGTTTTGCCAGTTGCCGATGAACATTGAAGCTTGTCGCGTCAGCAGGAAAGGTAAAAAGGTTTGCACAGTTTTGAATTGTTTGTTAGAGATTCTCAAAAAAAAAGAATAAAAAAACAAAGACGCTGACGCCGCAGTCGACGTCAACCGGTTTAAGTGTTTTTTGGCCCTTTTTGCCTCTGTTGGTTAGCTTCGTCTACAGTGCGTGGCGGGAATATTGAGCACAGTGTGTGTGTGCGTAGTGTGCATGTTGTTTTTGACAGGCCTGTGAGAATATTCCCTTTATATATATTTACTTTTTTTTATTGCTTTACATACAATGTTTCTTTTGGTTCTTTTCTTTTCACATATATTCTTTTCAAAATTTACGCACGCCCACTTGTTGTTGTCAGTGTAGTCGTCGTCCCCACCCCCACTTCGATTCATCGAGGGCATCATGAAGCCGATTAAGAGCAACATTAACAGTGGCGGCGAGAGTAGTACGTCCACAATGCGTCGCAGGCCCATACGTAAGCTATTTATATTATTTGCACATTATTTTGTTTGTTCTGTTTTGTTTTGTTTATCCCCCTCTTTTATTTATAGTAACTCATGTATTTAGTTGTAGCTTAAGTTAAATATATATACATATATATAGAACATGCCTGCATTTTATTTAATTCTTGCATTTAATTCGCTTTAGCTTATCGCATGCTATTTTAAACATTTCGCATGCTACTCAATTACACACGCATCAATTATCGCATTTATCAAAAGTTATTATCAAAATAATAGAAATTATGAATTATTTTATTATACTACACTACACTACACAGATATTGAATTAAATATTGGTATAGAAAGAACAGATATGATATGAAATACCACTTCTATTATTTTGATAATAATTATTATTTATTAGCTATCAAATCCTTAAACTCTGCGTGCACGTGTGTACACACTGCTACTTAAAGTGCTGCCCATCAATGTGGGGTAACATTCATCTGTTGTTGTTGTCGTTCCTCTTGTTGTTGTTGCTGGAGTTGCGTGTTTACAAACATTGAAACCCGTGCGACCCTCTAGTCATTGCCATCATGGGCCATTGACGTCGCTGTCGCTGTCGGCGTTGGCAGCGCATAACGGGGCACTTTGCCGGCTCTGTGACGCATATTCTGCGTCATAACTGTAAATGATTCAAGTGCAGAACAAGGCGACGCACTGCATTCACTGCAATTCACTAATGCCTTCTCTCTCTCTCCCACACACACACTCCCCCTCGCTTTGTCAAGGGTCTGCACGCGCTTATCGTCGATCGTTGCACGCATATGAAATGATAGAGAAATGATCGTTCGATCGTTGTTTCATTTAGGTGACGATTTGTGTCGTCAATGTCACGTGAATTATACGTATGAATATTATATTGTTAAGTTATACTCTATTATGTTAAGTCTTATGTTATCAAGTGTGACCTTTGTCGATACACTATCGTAGGTTGATTTAGTTATCGGAAACCCTATCGATATGATAGTGTTGTATAACACAAGAGAAGTGAGAGAGCGTCACTATCGCTTCAGAGAGCTAAGAGAACACATTGTACAAATTGAAAAAGAGCGTAATATAAGAATAAAAACATTAAAAGGATTATCTTCACAATATACAATATTATTATATTATATAGTATATTTTAAGATCTCGGGGCGTGAAAAGTCTAATTTCACACTGGTCAAGGTAGCGTGTCAGACACGCCTGATCGCATTATCCGATAAATCCTTGATAAACAAGCAAAACTGTTTTAAATTGATAAAAAAAGTTCTACCGTGAATAAGGTCTGTGTCTGTGTCTGATTCGATTCGAGTTTGTTATCGATTTGCTTTAAGTTACTATATTTTTAGATAAGAGCGTGTTCGTTTGCGAAACAGATGATTTGCAGTTGATCTTGAATTTGCTGTTTTATCAGCTGTTTTCGAGCTCTTTAAGCGAACCAGTTGACATTTAAAGCGATTAGTTTGGCTTTTGTCGCTCAGCTGTTAAAAGCTTACACTGAAAAAAATTAAAAATGGGTAGAAGAAAGTATATAGAATAATATTAGTCGTTCTTTTATAAAGGTAGCAGCACAACGGCTAAAAAACATAATATTTAAACGACAACAATTACATTACCTTGGCCCACAATACAAATTCAAATTTGAATAGTTTCTTATTGCTTTTTAATCTGTATTCTTGCCTCCTCATTGTGCAATCAAAATCGAACTTAACTTGGTCCAAAATTGAGCCCCCATTAGAGTGATATATGTATATATTGCAAATAATAACCAATGTATTCGATCAATCTCGTTTCTTTACTATACGATACAGGGGTAAATTTGTATACAAATTCAAATTTAGTATGCTGTTTTTTTTGCGGTGTATGCGCATTCGTTATGCCGTAAGACACAGTAGTTTTAGAAAATAAAGAGAGAGCGAGTGTGTGTTGTATTGAGTGTGCGTGTGTGTGTGTGTGTGTGCAGGTATATAGCCATAATAGATCAAACAGTAGCTGGCCAACAACATTGAAAGCAGCAACAGCAGAGGCGTCGTCGCCAGAGACTTAGTCAACAAATTAGCGCAGATAGCGCCACATATACAAGATCCAAGCGGATGAAGCAACGTGCTGGATGCTGCTCAAGTTGCTGCTGAAATGCCGTAACGCCGCTCTGGACAAGTAACAGTAGCAGAAAATAAATAAGTGAACAGTCCCTCTCGGATGTGCCATGGAAAAGTTTCTAAAGTTGGGTCGGGGTCGAGGTCGAGGTCGAGGTCACAGGCTCGACACCAATTGCGACTATTCCCCACTCCCGAACTGTGATGATAATGATAGCAGTGGCGTTGAAGAGGAGGAGGAGGAGAAGAAAATGCAAATGGGGGAAGAAGGTACGTTGTGAGATTTATAAAAAGAAATGATAGTGACAACAATTCTATAAAAATTCATAATTGTTGCTTGTGTTCCCATTCCTTGAATTCGAATACGTCATAAGGATTTGTAACTTATATCCCTGCTAATGCTAAGCCCGACTGCTACTTCATTATATTTCCCTCGAGATAGTTCTCGACATAAACACTCTCGCTTTTTAACATGATTGAGATTGTTTGTTAGCAAACTGAGATAAGTTCTCTTTCTCTCTCTCTCTCTCGGGGCGCAATAACCTTGAAGCTGTCCAAACTGAAGAGATGCCCATGTGATTCATAATTATCATTGTATACAACATTCCTCTATTACACGCTGTGATAAAAGCTAAGAAAACGTGAAGATTGTATGGGTATAATAAAAAAAGAAAACCAAGAAAGATAGACTATCTTCAACGTTGTAGCAAAGCTTGCATACCATTGCGTATCGTTCGTATAGGAGGTAATAAGGCCAAATATTATAAAGAGTAGATAAGATTCTTCAATGTATAATTGCCATAAACAAATTTATATGCAATTGTCGGAATCATGTTGTTGCTAATCGATAAAGAGATAACTTAATTTACATAATATATATGCTAAATATATGCTTGTTTCATTACACCCACATTGCCATTTGTTAGAGACTCATTCATAATTACAACCCATTGTGTTCTATAATTTGCAATAAAAATAAATATCAATGTTATAAATGTATTGTAGATAAAAGTATTCTTATTAACACATTCAGTCTGCAGTACAGACAAACTGTTGCCTCAGTCATTTTAATATTACTCTACTATATCTGTTTGGTTTATATGTAATAAATTCAATAATATATATAATTTTGATCTTACTGGGTTGAGGAGCAAGTTCCTGCCGTTTATATTTCTTGGCAAAGTGGCTTTTCTGCTCTACAAAATTGTGTGTTCGTATTATATTTTTAAATACACGTTTTCTTGAAAGAAACTTGTAGTGAACTCTATAAATAACAGCTATACACATATATAGTAGTATGGTTAATGACTCTTGGGGGAATATGAAGTATTATATCATAATATCAAACATCATCATGTATGCATTACCTCAAACATATTGTTGCAAGACTTCATTGTATTGACATAATCAATCAGGGGATATTACGCGATATTTTCAATTGCATTCTGTAGATGAGAATAGCCTTGGACGACTGGGGAAGCTGCTAATCACACATTGTGTATAATAATCTTTGAGTCTAGTACATGAATTAGCGTTTTTGTTGGGTGAACCCAATAACCCAACTCATTGCAAGTAACGTCGTCACTTGATTATCAAATGATATCCGTAAATGCTGCTAACCAAACGAGTTTTATAATCATTTGAAATTGACTTTTGGTGCCCCTAATATACTCGAGATCCCCCTACCCCATCGCAGGTTTAAAGGCATCAAGAGGGTACGACACGTGTAAACAAATCGATGTTCGTGTGAATAAAACATATTTCAAAAGGGGTTTGCATTATGCGATGATTATCGTATAGAATGCAACAATTAGACTACCTACTAAACTACTCTGTGTTTCTTGAATTTTTAAGTGAAGAAAAGCTAGGGAATAATAAATAAAACACAAAACAAAACGTTCAACATTTGTGACGTCACACATTGAATATTAATTTGCATTTTTCAGGCGCTGCCAAAATTTGCAAGCATATAAAATTAATGCATACTTTTGCGCGCACTCGATTTAATGTCTACTGTGCCCTTCCCAAAACCACGCTCTGGCATCCCTTTGACAACGGTTTTGTCCTGTTAAGTAAGCAGTGAACTGCTTGGCCTGCTTGCACTGAAGTGCATTCTCAGGACACAATCCCATGTTGGTTGTATAGGACAAATTGCATGCACAACAAGGGGCAGGCAACTGTCAAAAATATTTGGAAGATATTGTTAGGAAGTCTTATAATATATCCTTAAAATACAAATAATTTAATAAATACATAAATAATTAAAAAACAATATCTATAACTTAAAATAATAATATATGAAGCTGTTCGATGAAGATATTTATAGAAAAAATAAGAAGAAAAATAGTTCGATTGGATATATTCATAAAACGGTTCGTTTCAAATGTTTTACCGATAGGGAATATGCTCAGAGTATACTATAATAGGTTTATCTATTTTCTGTATTTTGGCTCTTTAATCTTTTTCTTACACTTTTATTATATTTTCGCAAACTCTGTCATTAGCTATTTCCTCTAAACTTAATTTACTGCTGACAAAGAGATTGTTTTTGCAGACATTTCGGGTTAATTGGATATCTTTACTGCGTACATCTACTACATATAGCAGACTGTCGTTCGCCCTGAACAGAATCTTCAGTTATCAGGTGACGAAATCGTCGTTGCCGTTGAAATTAACAACAGTCATCGACAGCAGCCTGTAGTGGGTGCATTGTAAAGTAATTGACTTAACCTGATAAATTAAAACAATTTTCCTTGAATTTCTCTTCATTGACTGAGTGTCAACTCTCCCCTCCTCCTCCGCAGCTGATTATGGCATGCTGATAAGCGCTTTAGAGCCAGTCAAGAATATTTAGCTTATTACGTCATTTGCGATGTGACAGTTGATAGAACTTCCGAGGAAGACCTAATTGAGACGCAATTGTGTAAAAGTTGTTTGTCCAGAAACGACCAAGAGAGATCATAAATACTTGAAGCCCTTCCAATGCTTTGGATAACGAACTCATCTATACACCTTTCTTATCAATGCCGTCAATCAACAATGTCTGCTTGGCTGATAGACGCAATTTCTTGAATTACGACTCATTTCGGCTATTGCCAATTAATCAATATGATTCAATGTTGTTTTCAATTTCGCTGCAACTACTGCTTATATATACTTATTGTTCTACTACTTCTAGTTAGATACATATGTCACAAATCTTTTCACTTCTACACTATGGGAAAAGATACAAAATAAATCGATGTAGATTTTGCTGTAAGTCAGTGTTTTAAAAGCTCATTTCTTAAAGACTATTTTCTGACAAATAGAACCAAACAATCAAATTAAACAAATGAAAAAAAAAACAATTATTCTCTGTTCTATAAGTCATTAATACAAAGTGCGCAGTTAATGTGCATTATTATACATTTTCTGGCGTGCTGTTAATATATATATATATTACGATATATGAAATTTACTATAGATATATTTAATAGAAATAAAATGCAAGAAGTCAGTTCACAAATGCAGAAAGGATATCAATAAACTATTGTTTTTATATTAATATCCATTATAATAAAAGGGACATGGATAAGAAAAAACTGAAATTGAAGCTTATTAAGAAAATATATGCTTAAAATTGCAGTTTATGTTGAATTATGAAAAAAAGTGTCTTTTTTCCCACTGTGCACTGACGGCATAACAAAGTTTTGATTCCACGATTACGCCGTAAACGACAAATACAATTTCCAGTTGCCCTAGGTCTATATGAAACAGTTTCTAACGCGTTGTATATGAAGTTATTTAATGGTTTCTGATGGCAACAAGGGTTGCCTTTTTTATTGGGATTAGAGAACAAAAACAAATATTATTTATCGCAGATCGCTTTATTGTTTTTCAAAATATATTCCCCATTAAGATCTTTTGCCACTCTGATTTGAGGTATCTCCAAACAATTATTAAATGTATTCAATTTATCTCAATTTATCAATTCAGATGAGTTTACTCTTCAACAAACCCTCTACCAGATAGATTTACTCAGTTCCACTAGGTCTTTAGCCATTTTGTATATTACCTATGATTACTTAAATTACTAACTAACATAATATGTAAATCGGCTGTGATAAAATTGACATCAAACTTCAACTAATTCTACAATCATTTAATGTAAGCGGTAATCAGTTTGTGTACGTGTTAACACTGTGGGAACTATTGTTGTAATTGTTGTTGCTGTAATCTAATTGCGTATGGGTTCCGTATTATATTTGCTTGCTCGAATTGAAGGTTTTGCCGGCAAGGCTATTGTCAAATTACAGTGGTACAATGCAGCAAAAAGTGTAGTCAAATTTATTTACATGTTCATATTCCTAAAAGAAACCAGATTTAAAGTTATTCGTCTAAGATCTGCTATAGATCAGTCTCGTTGTAGTAGAAATATTCCTCAAGATATCGTTTATAAGTAATTTTTAGTTTATATTCGATTATAGAATACAAGATCTATTGATTTTGACCACTGTACGCAGTTGTCAAACAAAGCAGAAGCCCTGAGGCGGCGCTATCGTATCGTAGGCCCAACATTAAGTCACCAAACTCGCGTTGTATGTGCATCACGAGTGCGTATCTATATCTGTCACTGTATCTGTCTCTGTATCCGTATCTGTATTTGTATCTGTGCGCTGGTGTATCCATCTATGTATCTGAGTTGGCGTTTCACATACTAATTAAGGCAAATGACGCGTGTCAATTGCCGTTGGGCTTTACGATTATGTGCGAGTACGAACGTACGACGAGCACAATATGATTATTAACTGGTTTGTTAACAAATCATTGCAGCAATAATGCATGTAAGACTTGAGATACCCTGCACGGCAATTGACTTTAATCTTGTTATGAAACGAAAGGATCTACACATTAAATGTGAATATATGTACATATATCATTGGTAATACTAGAGTCAGTATGACGTAAATATACAGAGAGATTTGGGTTGTTGTTGGACTGCGATAGGGTATAGATAATTAATAAACACCTGAAAGTACCCGCTACCAAGGCGGCAAGAATAACGTGAGCTGATTGTTGGCTTTTCCAGAAGCTGAAAAGAGATGACGCCATGACTTAACTGTTAACTAAGCACCCTATAAGGGGTCTTTGATTAATTTTCGTTCTACCCCGCAATGTGTCGATAAGATTTTCCCGTAAATCATCGCACAAACGTATTGACCATGAACATGTGAACATTTGTGCGTATCTGTCATCCACATCATATCACGTTGGGAATTTCGCACAATTCAATTGACAAAAGAAACTAGACAATTGACAAAAACTAGCACGACTGTGAGATACCCTAGAAAAGAGAATGAATGATGTGAATGATATGAAGATATAAATCTGTTAGAGTTATATAAAGAAACTCCCACTGAATCTTTGTAGTACCACTCTAGATTATCTACTGCCTTATATACCCCAGACAATGGTCAGTTGTTGATCAGATACATACATATATTCATTGCGAATGCTACGTGAGACCTGATAAGCCTATATAGATATAGATATAGATATATATATATATATATATATATATGTATAGCATATATAGCCGACGGAGCTATGGCCTTTTCCAACATTGGTCTGATGTTAACAATTGAGAAGTGGCTGGAACAAGGCTCTCAGCACTCCATACTACAAACACCTTGTGATTGTAATATCTTTATCTGTTGTATCTCAAGTGACTTGGCAAATATATAAATAAAACCAAAAACAAAATTAAGTATTGAAAATTGCACAAAATGTTGACAAAACGGACTGTGAATCTCGCTTTTACCCTTTTGCGTCAGCATCGCACTCAACTTTTGGATTTATTTCGTATCTGGCGATCGACCAATAGCATAATACTTAAGTCGAGTAACAACAACAAATTGATAAACATTATCGTACATTTAGTTGCAACTTTTAGAAATCTGTTAACTTTATTTGTTTGTTCCAATATATAGCACGGATTGGTGGCACTGCTTTATTTAGAGACCTCAGTAATAATGTTGATAGTCTGAAAAAAAAAACTGTGCCATGTATGATAATCACGTTTATGGCACTTGGGCAACGCCTGATATACAATAGTAAAAAATCTAAGAATATCATATCAACACAGTAAAACTCTTGCGACAATCATTAGTGCTTTAACTATCTCTCATCTGTAGTTCTCTAAAAAAAGGGTAATATGTCTGTGCTTGACCTGACTTTCATTTCGAAGTAGTGTTAATAAGAGTTAATAAGACCTTTTTTAAGTCTGCAACTAATTGTGATTCTGGTTCGATATACTTGGATATGTGAGAACTATTTCTAAACGATGTTTAATATAAATGCCTCGTTTTGACATCTGTTACGAGTACATGCTGCAATTTATTACTTATATATTTATGTATTCAGTGTAATAGAATGTGACCTTTTTCTCAAGGTCGGAAAAGAGTAAGAAAATCATTGGACTAGTTATCTTGGCAATTACATAAGAAGAAATCAAACTGTAGCAGACAGTTATGACAGTTATTATCGACTGCTCAAGGGTACACTACTCTTTAGCTCCTCTAATCGAGAATTTGCCGCAAAACTCTCAAGTGTTTGTACTACATAAAGTAGTGTCGACAATGGAATATGACGTGAGAGCTAATGTCACATGTGAGCGAAGGTAGATATTTGGGAATACGAATAAGTATACAACACTAACGTTTTTAAATATGTACATATAGTATAGTAACTACGTACAATTGCCCAATGCAATATAATCTCCGTGAGTTTCCCCGACTAACCGATTAGATTGTCAATAGAAAGTGACAGGCGCGACGTTGATTGCCACTTCATATTGAGTGGAAGGGCCCGTTAAATGCAAGTTGTTGTTGTTGTTGTTGTTGTAGGTGTTGTAGGGTTGCCCAGATGATCCTGGGTATTAAAGTTTCCCTCCCCTCCTGCAAAAACATACATTATTCAATACTGAAAAGTTTCCCAAAACACAATTAAGTGCATGTGTCTAATTGCCTCGAGATGCGGTGCTGAGGGTGAAAAGAGTGGAGGAGTGGAGGAGGAGGAGGCTGGCGTTGTAATAATTCATGTAGCAATTGCACCTGCTTATTTTCTATAGCGTGCACATGTGGCCCGACTGACTATATAGAGGTAGCGGGTCTCGGAATCCACTTGCCCACATATGTATGTATTTAAATTGAGCCGTTTGCTGCCGCAGTTGCAAGTTCAAGTTGAAGGTTGCGATCTCTCTAAGCACTTCCACGGCGAGAAGGAAGGGGATATATAAGTCTGATGGGCCGACTGGGTCCGATGTGATATTGGCATTTGCATTTGTGAGCCCCCGCGCAAGCCGACAATAAAAAATACATTGCAATTGATCGGGCAGTTGATTGACCATTATTCAACAATTTGATTGAACGCTTTCGCCAGCCTCCCCTTAGCTTAGCCTCCCCCTTAGCCTCTCTCCTGGTATCAATTTGTCAATTATCTGTCGATAAACAAATACCGACTAAATGCAATACAATTCGTTCGAGTTATACACTTAAAACTCAACGTCGCCGTCCACTTCAACACGTACTGAAAATCTACGTGTAAGTCCCCGCTCCAGGGGCTTTGAACACCCCCTTAAACACACACAGACACACACACAGACCATCCATAAAGGCAGGGGATCGCTTAAACGAGTCGAGTCACATCAGTTCGATTGATAAGCCTTAAGTTTCTTTTGTGCATTTCCCCCACTGACATTGCCTTTGTGTCATTTGTTGTTCCTCTGGGCCCAGTGAATAGCACAGATCTCGTACTGTGTTATCTACGCCATAAAAAGTCCCCTCATTGGGTTATTTACGCTATAGACACTTGTATGATTGCCCAGGTCTCTCAACCATAGATAGCACTTCCTATAAAAAAAGTGAGTCTGACTAATAAACCGACCATGTGCGTACGCATCACGATACCTTTAAGTTCTAAACGGTTTTCAATTGAAATTTGTCAGACAACAACTTATCGCAAAGTGATCTGCGAGTACTTCAGTTGGAAAGTTGGAAAACAAGCACAACAATCATTATCTGCTCAGCATCATAATGTTATTTTCGTCCTCAGATATTGGAAACGTGAGATGATAAAGGTTTAGCTAAACGTGGATTGTATATCTTGATCTTGATGTTATTCCCTTTGAAGAATGATGCTTTATAAAGTAAACATAACAATATATTATCTCACATTCACTGTAGATTAAAAAATATATAAATATCTTGAATAATCGCCGAAAGTAATAATATTAACTCAATGATCCATCAATCACAATAACAATTACACTCGCAGATGTCGTTTTTATACCCGATACCTAGGAGGCAGTAGGGTATTATAACTTTGTACTCACAAACGTTATATATTCTTGATCTGTGTCCGTATGAACACCTTGATCTCTGAGATTATTAGAGATGGGGCTGCCTAATTTAAGCAACAATATGTCTTAGAATTGTTTCCAAGTAAAGAGTGTTTTAAAATTTAGCCCCCCCTTTCTCTTTAGTAAATCAAAAAAAAATGTATTGCAAACGTTTGTTTTAAAGTTAGAATGTTCATTTTTGGTGTGCACATTAATTGTTATCATGCAAATAATGAGGGAAACTTTAACTGGGATTAGATGTAAAACATAGAAGTTATTAACGAAACAATGAGAGAAACTTTAACTACGATCAGATGTAAAAAATATAAGTTATTTACGAAACAATTCTAGTTGCCAAAAAGATGAAGAGGTTTAGGTTGCGGGCGGGTATACAAAAGTGTAGCATACTCGACTGTATCTTTCGTTTCTTGTTTTACTCTCTCATCTGATTGAACTATAAATAATTGAAGTGGAGTGTATATCCGTGCACGAATCGCGTATCCCGAAGTGTTGACATCGATTTTGAATAACATCATCATTGATTGGCAATTAGACAGACAGACAGAATTGTGAATGGTCATCATTAATGGCGAGCCGAGCTGTGTTGATCTTATTGATCACCCATTGTTGGTCCTCTGCTATTTGTGGCCATTCTATAATTTCGCCAAGACACACACACACACGCACACACCCCCTAAAGATTAGTCTTGTTAAGCAATTAACATTCGAATCGAAATCAAATGAATGAAACAACAAACTCTTCAGTCACACAACATCCTGCATCGATCATTCTTTTCCTCACTTCACTTCACTGGCCTAAGTAAGCAAAGAGAAGAAAATGAAGATGAAGAAGAAGTTGAAAAAACAAATCGTAAAATCAAAAAAAAATTGTACTCACTTATTAATTAAAGCCGCGGGGCATACAATGCGCAAGCGAGATGTCTAGAGAAATGGTCAATCATTAGTGCTTACACACACACAGACACACACACACAGACACACCTACGCATGCATATTCACACACACACACATGGTGTGTGTATCAATTATCCGGATGCGAGCAAACCAGTTTTGTCCAAAATTCATTTTTTTTTTTTTTTTTTTTTTTTTTTTTTTTTTTTGGCAACGAACATGTCGATTTTTGTCGACTCTTGTCGATTGCTGTGATCATTGTATGCTTTTATCAGCAACCCACCCCCCAACCCCCTTCCCCCTCGATTGTTGCTATATACATATATTGTGTGTGTGGCAAATCCAATTGTTGGGGGCAGAGAGTGTGTCGCGGCGCAGTAGAAGTGCGTCATATTGACCCAAAATCTAAAATGCTTTCCGTGTTTTCTCGCTTACTTTCTGAGATGGGGGGGAGGGCATCAGATCTGTGGATTTATGTGTATGCAATAATATTAGTTGGCAATCTGAATGGGGAATCTGAGGTATATGTACAGAGAGTGTAATGCTTGGGTCGTGCCAGGGACGCTTCACGTAACCAGCAAACACCAGCAAAGTGTTAATTTGGCCTCAAAACGCCAGTCCTGATAGAGTCATAAATTAGCTTGGCAAGGAGTGGCAAGCAGAGGGGTGGGGAGGGGAAGGGTGTTAAATGCAGTAGGGGTGCTCATAACTCTTTGGGGCATCACTAATACGCCCCATGCGCTGCCGCACTTCAAATCACAAGTAATATAATGAGTAATGAGCCAACTAACTGTCAAAACTGATGATTCTCAAAGTGACGAACCGTTCGTTCGTTTCGTTCCCTCGTTGATTCGTTTGCACGTTCATTCATTCGGTTCGGTTCGGTTCGGTTCGTGAGTTCTAACGGCACGAACCCTGGCGAGGCGTCAACGTCGCTGTCGCCGTCGCCGTCGCAGTCAACGTTTTCATTCATTGATCTTGTCGTAAAGGTGTTTTTTTGGACTCGGCTATTGCAAGTTGAACTTGATATCTATTGATAGGCCACACGGCGGCGTTATCGCCGCAGGCAGCACTGCCAGCACTTGGGCCACTTCTCTCACTCTCTTGGCCAGCTTATCAACAGCCAATGCCGTCGTCGTCGTCGTCATCGCCGTCGGGAGGCTCGCAGTTTTAGCCAGCTGCCGACGACAACAGAGTCGCAGGTTTAGTCTCTGTCGCTTGGCTTTATTGATTCGACCAGATCGCGACGCTGCCGTCCCCAACAGCAGCAGCAGCAGCTCAGTCTCAGTCTCTGCCGCTGTCGCAGTCGCAGTCTGCGTCACAGCGTAGCTAAATGAAACGCTTTGACGCGTTATAATAACAAGTGTTTGCCGTCTTTGGACATTCAGTGTACGATATCCCGGCGTACGGTGCGGACGACGACGCCAAAAAAAAAGTAGAAGAAGAGTGTGTGTGCGAGAGAGAGAGAGAGAGTGCGCGAACGAGCGACAAAAACCAAAACATATATACAATAAATAAACAAAACAAAAATCCGAAAATATATTATAAAATTACAGTACATTCGGCTCGGCGAACCCTTTTCTCCCGAATTAAATTGTGTTTTTTGTTGTTTTTTTTGTGCCAAAAAACGAAAGAATTCAATTAAAAAAAAAACAAATACAAGTTATTAAAATAGGAAAATTCAAAAAGAAAACAAATTTCCTCAAGTGTAATTGTTAAAAAGGAAGAGAAACACGTGCAAACATAAACAAAATTTGAACTGAGTGTCAGTGCAAAGTTCTGACATTATCGGAAAGTAAGCTAAAAAAATAAAATATTAAAAAAAAAATTTTAATAAATTAAAAAAAAACTTTTAAAAAAACAAAAATTTTAAAAAAATTAAAAAAAAAATTTATATAATAACTTAAAAAAAAATTAAAAAACATTTATATATGCAGCCTGCGCATAGAAAGGCATGCGGAAATCAATGGAAAATAGCAAACATTCAAAAATAGCAAAGAACATTTAAAAATTAGCAGGGTTACCTTCGTAATAACCTTCATATTAATAATAATAACAATATGAAGTGCCAGGCAGGGGGGAACATTTCTGGATGCATTAATAATTGCATTACTAAGCCCTCGTTCTATTTATTTTTCTATCACAATTGGTTTGTTCTGCCAGATTGGCCTCGTCTCGAGTAGTCGAGGAGTTTAGCAACAATCGAGAACATATATTTACTCTCTGCTTGAGATTCTTTTGCTATCATTAATCGTTTTGAAACGACAATGCATTATTTATGGGGCTGCGCGACATTTACGATTTACTCCGATTCCGAACAATTCCAACAGAGATTCTAAAGTTATTTCTATGTTATGGTAGAGGAGACCCCACAACAGATGCATTTTTAACTGCCCTTAGCATTGCAACGTGAACTTGTAAAATACTTAACAAAACTCCAGAAGTTCTATAATTGAAAGTAAAAAAAACTGTTTGAAATTATGAAAAAAAAAGAGAAACAAAACAAAACAAAAAGTGAATTGGAAAACAAATGACCGCAGTCTTTTCGCATGCAACAAAAATATATAAATACAACAATGAGAAACATGCTGACCCCCCTTCTACCCACCCTTGACAGCATAACTAACAAATACAGAGTTTAGTTGAGTTCAGTTCGGTTTAGTTGTTAGTTTGCTTGGGACTTCAATTAACATTAACGTAGGTTGTTGAATACAAAACTTCAAGCTTGCAACCTTAGGATTCGCAACACTCCCCGTCTCCCCAGTTCTCCGTCCCCCCGCTCTGCCCTTTCTTGTCTACAGATCGAAACGCACTCAAACAAAATCCAAATCAAACTCACAAAACCTCACGAACGAAAGGCGACGAAGCAACAATCGAAAAATACCACAAAGCTTTTAATTAATGCATAGTTAATACTAATTTGCCCAAGAAATACATTGAAAATACAAAAAAAAAAAACTACAACAAAACTAAATACAATACAAACTTATACAAAATAATTATTAATTTATGTTGTTGGCATTTCGTTTTCACGGCCAAATTGCATTTGAGCCGCCACCACCGGCACGAACCGTGTCAAACCACCAAGCCGAGTCGAGCCGAGCCGAGCCGAATAGTTTGCCTTACATATATTTCTATAATATCGTATGCATAACCATAATCGGTGGATCGTTGGGGTCGCCAAAGTCAAAGCGGCGTCTGTATTGTTTTTATACTCTTCGACCATTGAAAATGGTCAAAAAAGGGTATACCAACTTTGTGCAAATGTATGTAACAGACAGAAGGAGGCGTGGCAGACCCCATAAAGTATATATATTGTTGCTCAGGATCAGAAGCCAATTCGATTGAGCCATGTCTGTCTGTCTGTCTGTCTGTCCGTCTGTCTGTCTGTCTGTATGAACGCACAGATCTCAGCTATTATAAAAGCTAGCGTTACCAAATTTAGCAAGAAGACTCCTGTGTACCAGGCGCAGATCAAGTTTATTTCAAATGTTGGCTGCCACGCCCACCGCCCCCGCAAATCAATAATTCAATTTTTGAACTCAATTTGTAAGTGCTGTATATAAGATACAACTTTCTGCCTTAACATATACTAAGCTGAATGAATTATCTATGTATTCTTCAAATTACAATCCGATCGAACAATAAACACAGAAGTTATTTAAGAAAGTATAAGCATAAAACCAAGTGCTTGGGTCAGCTAACAAGGGAGGCGTGCGAGAGCGCCATCTGTCGGGAATAATTTCAAAGCATGTGCATGTGTATATGTGTACATACATAGGAACAAAGGTCGCAGGGTATCCCACTGTCACGTGCCGCGCGACTGTTGCTTTTCTTACTGTTTGTTTCTATTTAATTTATATTATTATTATTATTATTGTTTTAACTGTCATTGCCGCCTCGCCAGCTAATTAGCCAAGTTCTTTGGACAATTTCAATGGCTTGGCCGGTCAGCTTTGCGTTTTGGCCCTGCCGCTCTGTTGTTGTTGTTATTGTTGTGGTGCCTTGTGTACTGTGCCAATCTTTGCTCGCCTAATTCAGGCTTCGAGTTGCAATTGGTAAATTGGTCTCACTCAGTGTACTGTATTCCCCACAACAACAACAACAACAATAATAATAACAGAATGCTCAGCTGTTTACTTTGTGTGCAGTTTCTCATTATTAGATTTTCTTTGTTAAACTACGCCTCTGCGTGTTGCTAATGAGCCGGGCCCCGCTCTGTTATCTGACCATACCTATTTAAGGTATTTGGCATCTCAACTCCCTCTCTCTCTCTCTCTCTCTCACTCTCTCTAAGCACTTTGCTCTCTGACTGCACGTGATTGAGATACATTCGGGAGGGGGGGAGGCGACATCTTGAACGTTTAAATTCGACATATATATTGTTGGGAGTAGAAGGGTTAAACAACAATGTGCTAACAGAAGGAGGTATATTATATACATATATTTTGATCAGTGTCAAAGGTTGAGTTGATCACATTCCAATTCTGTATGTATGAACAACTATATCTTGAAGAATATACGAATCAAACCTACCAAATTTGATATGACAATATGTGTTATTATTGCATTTATAATTTATAAAGTTAGTAAATTGTAAATCGCAGAAAACCTAATTGCATGCGTAGTTTCAAAAAGATAGATCATCTCAGTTTGTTTGCAATCGGATAACAATTTATTTCAGAAATTTATGTGGTGCCAAATGTGGTGAATCTTTGTGTAATGGGTATATCATAGTCGAGCACACCCGACTGTAGATATCTGACTGGTCAATATATTTTAGAGAGGGACAACAAACAATATGACATATTATTTCTTAGCAATTATTGAAGATATTGAAGATATGAGCCTATTATCTATGTATGATCTATGTCTATATCTATAGACATATTTCATATTAGATTGCGTGTTTATATAGTAGTAGTAACTATTCTATTGGCAATGTTTATAAATCCGTTTCCTGTCAACAAACGAACTTTCTTCTGTTTATGAACTTTGTTATTCGAAGTTAATCCATTTGAATCTGTTCTGTGATTAGATAAGATTATGCAGTAGTAGTATTTTAATAGTTGGCACAATAAAGAGATCGATTGCTTCACTTGCAATATATATGGTGCATACATATATGCACATTATAGATCGGATATCAACTGCATCTCTTAGCAGGAAGTTCTTTATGCCACACATTAGTATGCCACATAGTACCCATACTCCCACTTGATTGATGTCCACACTCTTCCGTCGCTGCACTGGAAGACCCCCCCTTTAAACTGTGAAAAATATGCGTAAATTTTATAAATTATCTGAACGATTTGTGCTCAGAGTCATTTCGGCTGTGTATACAGACAGTTTTGTTTATGTTTTTTGCTCTTGCCCCAAGTTGAATGACATTTGATACAGTTCCAGTTCGGTTTGATCAAATTTCTCATATATAATGTAAATTACCATATAATATATATGTTATTATATCGTACAAGTATATATGTATATATATATATATATATACCTGACTCTCGTGTTGCATTCGAAGCTTTTTCTCAGGCCGATGACGTAGGTAGTTGATGTCAAAATCCAACAGCGAAAATAATTGTTTGTTTTGGGCAATGAAATGCTACTATATAATTTAATTATATACATGTATGTATGCTTTTTTCACTTTTGTTGCCAATTTTCACTTCATTCTGTGCCATTCATTAATATCGTGGCTGGGTTCGCAAATAAATAAAGTAAAGCTTCAAGCAAATATAATAAAATATCAACGAAATAGTTAGAGAGAAGCCATGGAGAGGGGGGATCAGAATCGATCTATCGATTTCACCTGCGTCATCGGACATCATTTCGATGACTATTTATGAGATATGCAGATGTGTGTGTGTGTGTATTCTGAATAAAATTCACCGAAAACTTGTTGTCAAATAAATTGCAATAAAGTTAAGTAAAATTAAAATGAAATACGCAAACAGAAGAGACAAAAAATAAATAAATTTTCGATAGAAAAAGGCCTTTTGTCTGCAAGGCGTCAAGAATAATATAAACATGAGATATATGTTTGCTCATATAAGCATATATAATATGCAAATATATATAGTTTCAATTAGCATATTGCTTCTCAAACCTAATCGCAGCACACAGTTGCCAACTGAACCCATTTGTCATCATCATCATCGAATTTGGGTGACTTTATTAGCGGAGTTCGTTTACATCGAAATCTTGAATTGTTACTGAAATCGAAATCGAAATTGAAGTTCGTAAGAGCTTCACTTGTTGTTTTGTTTGACCTCTCTTCGTTTTTATGTTATGAAACGTTACGTAGCCGACATGAGTTGCACATTGTTGACAATTAACCGATGAAAAGAGAGAGAGACGAAGAGGCGTAGCAGATCGTTGATCGACAAGAATATATGCAACAGCTGTGCGCGTAATCCGCTTGGATTACTTCACGAGCAGCACGAGTCGAGTCGAGGTGTATGAGGTGTATAAGGTGTACGAGGTGTAATAATGCCCATGAATCATGCCTCAATTTAAACTCTAAGTATCAGTTGGGAACATAATGTAATCTATTAAGATAGTAGCACATGTATACACAGGCATACTAATTAAAAAGCTTTTTACGCTTAATGTACGTTTGTACGTTTTGTTTCATACCCTAAGGTAAAGTGGGCAGCAAGGGGTGTTTCCTCTGATTAAATATTAAATATCAAAAAGAAATAATAATAAAATTGAAAGGCGATTCCCGTTTACTCAGAACCTGATTAATCATGTACCTAATCTACACAATACCATTACCATTAACATATATTAAATGAATAAGAAATTTGCATTATCACATTGCTAGAGAGTATCTTAACTTTGGGCAACACGAACGCAACATCTTTAATTTGTGCAATTTAAAATAATTCGAAAAACTAAAATCCAAAGTTTCACGAACACATTTCGTTTCGTAAGCCGAGCCGAGCTGAGCCGAACTGAGCCGAGTTGAAAGCACGAGGAATGCAAACCAAAGCGTCCATTAAAAAAAAACTATAGCCTGGGAACTATACGATCATCTATGTTCTTATAGATATGCATACGATGAATGTAGTCTAGTGGACTGCGACGGAGACTTAATCACAATAAATAGGAACAAATAGAAATTAACAGAGATACACACACACACACACACAGCTCAGGCACATTTAGCTCACGTTTTGCAAATTAGCGACGACGATGGGTTTCCTGGGGTTAAGCGAAGAGAGTCCGACGACATACATACATATGTATGTATGTATGCGACGACGTGTCGGGGAACTTACTGCGAGAGTTAATCCAAAAATGTTGCCATATTCAATTCCATGTGCGAGTGAAGAGTGCACCCTATTTCTCCTATTTCATTCTATTTCGGATCTCATAACTTAAGTGTCCCAAGCACGTTTTAGAAATAATGACAGCAAAACGAACAAAACTGACAATTTGCTTGTCTTCTTTTCGATCTTTATTTTTTGGCTGAAAGACCCGCAAAAGACTCGTTCTCGGTTTTTATACTCTTTGACCATTGAAATTGTTCAAAAATAGGGTATACCAACTTTGGGCAAATGTATGTAACAGGCAGAAGGAGGCGTGGCAGAACCCATAAAGTATATATATTCTTGCTCAGGATCACTAGCCGAGTCGATTGAGCCATGTCTGTCTGTCTGTCCGCCTGTCTGTCCGTCCGTATATCTGTCCGTCTGTCCGTCCGTCTGTCTGTCTGTCCATCTGTCTGCCTGTCTGTGTGAACGCACAGATCTCAGCTATTATAAGAACTAGAGACACCAAATTTGGCATAAGGGTTTCTGTGTACCAGGCGCAGATCAAGTTTATTTCAAATGTTGGCTGTCACGCCCACCACCCCCGCAAATCAATAATTCAATTTTTGAACTCAATTTGTAAGTGCTGTATAAAAGATACAACTTTCTGACTTTAACATATACTAAGCTGAATGAATTATCTATGTATTCTTCAAATTGCAATCCGATCGGACAATAAACACAGAAGTTATTTAAGAAAGTATGGGCATAAAACCAAGTGCTTGTGTCAGCTAACAAGGGAGGCGGGCGAGAGCGCCATCTGTCGAGGATAATATCAAAGCATGTGCATGTGTATATGTGTACATACATAGAAACATATGTCGAAGGGTATCCCACTGTCGGGTGCCGCGCGAGTGTTGCTTTTGTTACTGTTTTTTTTTTGTTCGTCTGCGATTTGCGATCATTTGTAATCTAATCGAGGCAAGTGTCAAACAAATTCCGAATGCCAATTGAATTTCTATTGGTTGTTCACTGAGCTACTGATCTTTTATAGCACATATAAATTCACGTGCCGAAAGTAAATACACACACACACACACACACATGCAGAAGCAGAAGCACGCTTAAACAAGTACTATATATGGTATGTTCATAGCTCATTAAGCTGTAGCTGTGATAAGATCTTAGATCTCTTTGTGCCTCTTCAGCACAATAAATAAATTTCTCGGCTGTTTGTTATGTGGTGGGTGCCTCGTTAATTATCGAGTTGGTAAGAGTATTTGATTTAACCATTCCTTAATGTGTCTAGCAGAGAAGGTATAAATCAATTGCGAAATATTTTATAGCACACACACAATTGGAAAAAAAAACCAGTCGAAAAGGTAAGCCGAAGATTGCATACTCTCACAGCTATAGCTTCGATCAATTATTCCCAGCGTATCTAAATTCTATAGTTACATATTTGTATGCAGTATTCGATTGTACTTGTTTTGAAAATAACCTAGAGAGAATAACCCATTTTTTTAACCATAAATATACACGATTTTGGCCTCGATCAGATGATCTTCTGTTGCCATAAAATTACCATACAGAACGTTTGAGCTGCTCAATTCTGAGATCATATTTTGCCATATACTAATAATAAGTTTAAATCGCTTAAAATATTGTGAGGTTGTTTGAAGAACATCAACGTTAGCTGTGACAGTTTTATGATGGTAGTTCCCCAATGCAGTGTGAGAAAAGTAACTTAACAAAAACTTATTTTGAGCAAAGTCAAACGTATAAATATCAGTTTCTATGACAGCTACACCAAATAAATATAATATATATGTATATATTTCATTTATAATTATTTCGCTTGCCCAAAAGGTATCTCAATTTTTAAAAACAGAGTTGCATTATATGTTAGTTCGACTGTCCGACCTAAACCTACAGACAGAACGAAGATCCAACAACGGAATTGGGAATTGGAATCGGTGGTGAACTTTAACTTTAACGAGTGCGAGTCAATTGCTTGGATAGCAAGCAGTGAAAATTAAAATTAATGAATAGATTAGAGACAATAAAATAAAATGACAAAATTTAGAAAGATTTAACAGATTTCACGTGTTGTGTGTGGCAGCAATTAGCGCATTAGTCCTTTAGTCGATGTCACTTATGCGGCCCCTCTAGGCACCCTACACAACATACAATATGAGATACATGTGCATATGTCTGTGTGCGTGTGTGTCTGTGTGTGTGTGACTACTTGCTGCATTTGTATGCGTGAGATCGTTTCGTTGGAGCAATTAAAGTTGAAAATAATTACACAATTTGTGCCCGGCGCAAATAAAAAGTTCCGCATTCGAAATCGAATCTAAAGCAAACTGAATTATGCGGCAGATCAATAGCAACACACAATAACACTATCAACAACAGATACAACAACAACAACAACAGATACAACAACAACAACAACAGATACAACAACAACTACTACTACTGATCACATTTGTTTAATTTAGTCGCTCGTCGTCTGTTTGTCAATTAGCCGCCGATCCATCAGTTATCCAACTAAAGACCACGCCCCCACGTCTCTGTGCCCCCCTTGGCACTGCCTCTGCCTCTGCCTCCGCCTGCCTCTGGCAATATGTAAAACAGTAAACGCATTATGTGTTTACTACTATCGCGTTCGCTGACTTTGAACTTGAACGTGGCCACGCCATCGTCGTTGCGATCATTAGAGGCGGTCTCTCTGGCGTATACGTAACGTGCCACACACAGTGAAAGGTGCAATAACAGTAACAGTAAAACAGTTGAGCCGATCATCATCATCATCATCAGCAGCAGCAGCAGCAGCAGCAACTGTCACAGTCAGTCAGACTACGTGAATTTGTCCTGTCCTGTCTTCGACGAGCTGACGACGATCTTGGCATTGTAATTATCGGACATTTGTCGCCATATCGATCGATCTGTATGACAAACACTTGTGCCTGTCCCAGGGCTGCTCTTCAATTTGCAATCGAAATGTTTTCAAATGATAAACGCACTTAAATCGATGACATCTTTGACATACACAATTGCAGGGTATATGATAGTAAATGCCAGTCAATGCTCCCTTAGATTCTTTACTTGTGATTTCATGCAGGCACTGTTGGGTTAAGTGCCAGTTGTAGGTTTTTCCACACCTCTGTCGCAGAGCGATAAAAAAGCGCGTTTCGGCACTTCAATCAACATGTTATCGGTAATTTCCTTTGCTTGGGTTTGGATTGGATTGGGTTGTGAGGGTCTGTGTGCGGAAGAGCGCGTGTCTTTGAGAAACTACTTGTGCTGTATAGTATATATTATAGTATATAATCTGAAGTGCATGAAGAACTTTTGTTTTTTGTTGTGCATGTTGACATTTTCCGAGGGGGATTAAGAGGCGTAGTAATTTCTTAGCTCGATTCTGATTAGATTGTATAGAGTACGAAAGAGAGAAAGGGGGAGTAAGAGCATTTTGACTTTTGTTAGGAATATGAATATATATCTTTAGCTATGCATAGTATATCCACCTCTCTCTCTCTCACTTTCTCTATATAAATAGTTAGATTGTAAGGAGTGGGGCAGAGAGAGGAAGAGTAAGAGAGAGACAGAGAAAAGTTTGACTTTTCTAGGAATAAGAATATATATCTTTAAACAACATACAGTATGACCAACTCTTTCATTATTAATGATTTAGGTAGATCACATGATTAGATTGAGGAAGTAGTAGGAAGTGTGAGAGCTAAGTGACTCTTGCTGGGAATATGAATATATATCTTTATGTTTTATATATATATATATATATATATATATATACAATACACAGTGTTACCATCGCTCTCTCTTGTGCTCCACTAATGATTAGATTGTAGAGAATGGAAGAGTGAGAGCCAATTGACTTTTGCTGAGAATATGAATATATATCTTTATGCTATAAATATATATATTATATATATTTATATATACAGTACACAGTGTTACCATCTCTCTCTCTCTCTCTCTTGTGCTCCACTAATGATTAGATCATTATGATTAGATTGTAGGGAGTGTGAGAGCCAAATGATTTTTTCAGGGAATATGAATGTATATCTTTATACTATACACAGAGTATAATATACACAGTATAACCATCTCCTTTTCTCTCTCTCTCTCTCTCTCTCTCACTCTCTCTGTCTCCATTGATGAATTAGACCATCAATATTAGATTGTAGGAAGTGGAAACGAGAATTGACTTTACAAGGAGTATGAATGTATATCTTTATACTATACACAGTAATACTATCCCTCTCTCTATCTCTCTCATTCTCTCTCTCTCATTCTCTCTCTCTCATTCTCTCTCTCTTATTCTCTCTCTCTCTCTCTCTGTGATGTGGGCGTGTGTGTGTGTGACCGAGTTTTCGAGCTCGCGCCCTGCGCAGTTGAAAGATTTGCTGACCAGCTGACTGGGTGCTATAAATAGCGATCTTTTGTTGTCGCAACAACAATCGATTGATCGCTCGCTCGCTCGGCTCGGCTTGGCTCGACTGGCTGGGTCTCTCTATATCTAATCGCATAACCTGCCAAGAGTCCATAAACTTGAAAACGCCACACGCTCGCTCCACTTGCTGCCAGGCAGTAGTCGATGACGATGACGACTTCGTTTTGGGGGAGAGGGATCTGGAACTGTTTGGGATTAGCTTGACTGCTTTGCGTCGTTTATCGATGTCTCTCTCTCTCCCTATCTCTCTCTCTACCTGTCTGTCTGTCTCGCTTGCTGCAGCTGCAGGTTTTCCACAGGTTTAGCACAATTTCGGATGTCCAAAAAAAACTGGTTACTTTTCGATGCACCGTCGAATGTTTTGTTAATAGTATTTTTTTTTTCATTTCTGTTTCTGTTTCTGTTGTTGTTGTTGTCGTTTAATGCAAATGCAAAGTGCGTGGGACGACGCAAACCCGATTTGAAACTGGTCTGCAGTGGGCAAAAAGTTTTTTGGAGAAAGAAAAGTGTAAAAAACATGATATGATATGAGATACTCAGAGAAACATACATACATACATACATATGTTAAATGTGTACTGTCTATAGAGGCGGAAGTGCAGGATATGTATGTGTGTGTGTGTGTGTGTTTGTTCGGGCAGGTCAGGCACAAAAGTATTGCCATTATAATGTGTGATTTATGTTGAGGTATTTTCCCATTGATTTCCGAATGTACATACATATATAAGATATATACAGATCCATTTACATATATACAAAACATATATTTACTTGAATTGAGAGTTGGAAAAATGTGTGTGACCAAGGTGTTATATTGTTGCTTACAGCCATATCAACGGTCCGGTGACTAAAGCTCTGTTCCCCCTCTCTGCTCCCCCCCCCAAAAAAAAAAACAACTCAACTCTACCCGCCACCACACCACCCACCCGCCTCGAAGACAACACACACAGCACGCACAACAACACTACGAACTGGACACACAGTACACATACTCTGATTACACACACACACACACACACACACACATACACACACCAACAGCAACACAAACAATGTAAAACAGAAATACATATATATTTCTTTTTCGATAACACTTTCTATTCGATTTGTATTCTTCGCACACACCTTCCTTCCCGACAAAAGCCGAACTCGACATATATAGTGAACTATATATGACACACACACATTGTCTCATTTGCATCTAACTTATTAATTTATTACTACTACTACTACTACTATTATTATAGTTATTATTATTATTATTACTATTATTACATTGTCAAAAGCAAAGAAGTCAATCAATTGTGTGATATTTCGATTTTCGATTCTGTTCAGTGATAGTTCCCATTAAGAGAACCACCCCCTCCCTCCCCCCTCCTAGCAAAAGGCGAAAATATGCCAAAACGTTAGCGCAGCATAAACAAAAAAATAAAAAACAAACCTAAAAAAAAACACAAAAAAAAAAACAAAAAGAAATAGTGAAAATCCTTAGGAAAGCCCCTTAATAATTAAACGCATAGAGTGCAGCTTAGTTTGCAGCTTATCGATAGTTCGATAACATATCGACAATTCGACAACATAACAGCAGCTTGCTAATTTATCGATAACATATCGACAACATAACGGCAGCTCGATAATTTATCGATAACATATCGACAGTTCGCCAACATAACAGCAGCTTGCTAATTTATCGATAACATATCGACAACATAACGGCAGCTCGATAATTTATCGATAACATATCGACAGTTCGACAACATAACAGCAGCTCGCTAATTTATCGATAACATATCGACAGATCTACAACATAACGGCAGCTCGATAACTTATCGATAACATATCGAAAATATTGTTTACATTGCGAGCTTAGCTTCGATTTCGTCAATAACTTAATGAATTTTGCATTGTGCCACTGAGAATACTCACACAGACACTTAAACCTGCACACACACTAGCACACACACATACACTCACACACATACACTCACTCACTAAGTCCGACAGAGACGGACAAATGCAAAAATGTCGCTACCACACGAACAGCAGCAACAGCAACAGCAACACAATCACAGCAACACAGACGCAACACACACCAGCAGCAGCAGCAGCAGCAGCAATAACGATCAGACCCCGTCACACTCACACTCACAAGCACAACCACGCCCACCCAGTCCATCCATACCCCCCAATGAGCTAAAGCAGCGCCAGAGGGCGGCGATAGCGCCGCTGAGCGTGCGAAGACTTTCCTCGTATGCCGCACACAATGAGGCCGCCGATATTGGGCCTGATGATGGGGTATTGCCACCGCCAACACCGCCTGCGTCCACAACCATCAATATAAATACGATCAATAACAACAACAACAACAACAATAATAACACCAACAACAATAACAATAACAACAACAATAACAACAACAACACATCACCAACGTCCTCATCATATGCCACGCCACCAACATACCAACAACAATTGTCAACAATGACCACAACAACGCCGCTAGATGTGGCCATGGATGATAAATACAAGTTATTTACCATCTACAATGGAAACGGTGAGTGCGCCGACAAGTGCAACAAGCAGCAGCAACAGCAGCAGCAGCAGCAATAGCAGCAACAGTTGCACTAGCACTAGCAACACTCAGCAGCAGCAGCAGCAACATTACGATATTATTCCAGATCAGATGATTTGCTGCTGCTGCTTTTATTGATCTGAGAGTGCTGTAAGCTGTTGCCCGCAGTTGCTTTCTTTTACTCTACTTCTCGCTCTTACACACACACACACACACACACTTAACTCACCTCTCTCATCCTCTCTTTCTATCTATCTTTCTCTGTCTTTCCTTCTTTTTTAACTATCCCTTTGTTTGCCTCGACCTCTTTAACCTCAAGCTAGCATATGTAATTTTACATTCATAAGACTTTTTATTATTTATCATATATATATATATATATATTCCTTAATTCCTTAAGTCTTGCACAACACTTGATAATCGTACACACATCATAAAAACTTGTCAGATCAATTTGGGAATTCAACTGTGCTATATTTTGAAATGTAAATAACTTCTATGTTTATTATATTTGCCATACTAATTTGGTTGGTTATAATTATTGTACAGACCATAAATGAATTTTCTAGCTATAAAATGACGCTTGCAATTGCTTATAGTTCGATTATTGAGGGCGTTAGAGGGCGTGGACAAATGCAAGACAAATCTTTAGCTGCGTGCAATATTAAGATATATCGTTAGCAAATATAGTTTCCATAACTCTTATAGTAACTGAGATTGACGTGTTTATACCAAAAAACAAATACAGTTAAATCGTCTTGGCTTTTGATACTGAACAAGAATATATAGACGCGCTTCCTTTGTGTCTGTTGGCAACTACCCTATTGAAAATTAAACTAAATAATATATTAAGTTAAGTAACGAAAGTTATAAACCTTGCAGCTAATTTAAAAACAATTAATTGAGTTGAGTGTGTTTATAGTTTATATATATATATTTTATATTAATAACACTAGAAATCAAGTCACATGGCGAACAGATTGGAATTTGTAGAGTATATGTAAGGCATTGCAAAAAGGTCCTCAACAATGGGAATACCATAAGTATGTCTGTATGGCAAATCATAGAGATTCTACAAATAATAATCTATTTATCTAAGTCCAGTATATGGTGTTATAACGCGAGTCTAAGCTTCGTTAGCTCATTCTGCACCGTTCATTTCCACCGTAGATCCTTTATCGAGTAATTCACAAACCTTGTTCACAAATGGAAAGAACCGCTACAAACGCTTGCTTTCAATACTATCTATAAATACCACTTGCACACGGAACTTTTTTGGGATTTTGGAAACAACATGAGAGAGAACACACACATTACCAAAACCATATAAAACAATCGCAATGACAATAAACCAAGCAAATGAATAAACATCAATTAAAATCGCGTTGCCCAGACAATTTTATAATATGGTTACCCCTTTATTTTATTGTCGCACTCGCTCTTAAATCTTTCTTATGCATGTTTATTGTGTGTATGTGTGTGTGTGGAGAAGGAGGTATAGAGAGATAAGCATATAAAATGTTTATTAATTATTGCATGATTCTTTGCTTGCTGTTTGTGTCGCTGTGTGTTGTAGTTGTTGTTGTTGTAGTTGTTGTTGTTGCTGTTGCTGTTGCTGTGATTTGTAATTAATGAACTGAGCTCAAGAAAAGACAAAAAAATAGCACCACCAAAAATGATTCTATAACTCGTTTAACAATAACAACAGCAACAACAGCAGTAGCGAAAGATTCCCCATAGGGGAAGTTGCTTACACCCTCTTCTTCCTCAGTTACCTCTGCATGCCCCACACACACACCCACACACACACACACACACACACACACCCTGTGCACCACTGTAGCAATAAGCATTGATTGTATTGAGAGCCTCTACTAACTGCATCTCCTTCTCTCCCATTCTCTTGTTCTCTTTCTGTTTCTCTTTGTTCTCCCCTTGTTGCCCGCGTTACCCCCCCCCAATTTTCTTAATGCTGCACACAACAACAGACCCCGACAATGAGAAGTTGTCCGGCTATCCACATTCGACACTCGGTTCACTAAGCTCAATCATCACGACGTCCATAGCATCCTCCGAACCAGATCCTGGTGCGGCGGGCGGCGGCAGCGGCGGTGGAGGTGGAGGTGGAAGCGGAGGTGCACCAGGCTCTGTGGCAGCAGATGCCGGCAGCATTGCGGGCGTCAATGGTAGCTCTGAGGAGAAGTTGGCACTGAATCGACCAGGAATCAAGCAGGAGAAATGGACCACAATTCTGCTGCAGGTGTCCATACCGTTCTTTCTGGCCGGCATTGGCACCATTGGAGCGGGCATTGTGCTGGGACGTGTCGAGGTAATGTACCCAATCCAATCTGCAGTATAAATCAATGGTCGCGTGTGGATGGGATGCCTTGATGGGATCGGTTCCGTTCGTCGAACCCCGCGTCCTACGACGCAGAACAGAACAGAACGCAAACGCAAACGCAAACGGGGCTAATAAATCGCCATAAATTATTTCATTGGCATTGCGCAAACTTAAAAACACAAAGATCAGTTAGATAAAAAAAGAGTTGCCAACAATTAAAATGACACGCAAATTAAATAGTAAAATCTAACGACACTCGCAGTCGCAGTCGCAGCCCCGCAGTCGCAGAGTAGACAGACTCATTAAACTTACAGACAAGCAGGCAACAATCAAGCCAGACAAAAGAATTTTATAGGGCCCACAGTCTGGTGGGAGAACAAGTTGGTCGAGGGGAATAATAAAAAGACAAAAGAAGAAAGAATCTCAGAGACAGACACGCCATGCCACGCTATGACACACAGAGCACAGCACAGCACGGCACGGCATAGCACCCACTCTTCTGGCTCTCGACAATTCTTAACGATCCGCAGCTGTTTCTCTGTAGCTCTGAGACCACCTTCTTTTTATGATTTCGCACTCGATTTGAGTCGTCAAACTGACTCTGTGTTAGTAATATTGGAAATAGAACAACTGCGATCTCAATAAAACAGAAGTTGCATTTATGAAATCAGAATCACAATTCTCAGAATCCTTAAATTAAAAACGTTTTTTTTTGTTTTAATATTTCCAATTTCCAAAGCAAATCTAGACGACTTGGCGAGTTGATCGAGAAAGGTAACGAAAAGAGATTCTAGCTTCATTTAACAAGAATTCAATGTCTGCCATAAAACGTGCTGCTATAATCGATTCGCTTAGATGCAGAAACAGACTCTACGTTTTATATAATCCCCAATATAGAACGAAATTCATTATACAGAAATAATTCATAACAGAAACAGAAACTTGAAAATAAAGAGAAATGCAAAGAATTCTCTATAACTGCCATAAAGTTTTGCTATAAACAATTTAATGCTTTATATAATATGCATAATTAAACGAAATTAAATCTTACTGTAAAAAAGTGAAAATAAATAAGCGACAATACTCGATTCCATACATATAATTATAGCTTCTTCTATGAGTTATTCTTTATATATAGAATGAAGTGAGACTTAAGAGAATCGAGAAATCTATATATTTAACGCTGATTACTCACAGCCAGAGACAGAGACAGTTGGAGGTGAATTTTGCTTGCTCTTTATAAATATTTATTCGGCTGCTAATTAGCCATAAATTGTGGTCTGGGGGCCAGTTAAAGGCGGCCCATGCCCGACATAACCAATTTCGACTGCTGCCAGAATGGGAAACAGAATCAAAGTTAAAGCAGCAGCATTAACTAAGCAGGCAGACGACGACGACGAGGCTGATGAGAATCTGTAGGTGACGTCATTGTTATGATTTATAATCAAATTTATGCACAGCCATAAATTGTTGCCAATAGATTTGATATTTGATAGTGCAGGCAGGCAGGCAGGTGGGGCCACAACTAATCAAATATACTATAACTATCATATTATAATAATAATAATAAGACACACACATATACATACATATGTATATAAATATAATATATAATATACTGATTTGATTTGGATCTTTTTGCAGAAATGGTACGTCTTCAAGAACGTTAGCGAACTGTTCATACTGGTGCCAGCGCTGCTTGGTCTGAAGGGCAATCTGGACATGTGCCTTGCCTCGCGTCTCTCCACGCAGGTGAATCTGGGCAACATGTCGGGGCGGTCGAATGTGGTACGCATGATAGTTGGCAACATTGCCTTGGTGCAGGTCCAAGCAACAGTTGCCTCCTTTCTGGTTGCCATGTTTGCAATGAGCGTCGGAGCTGCCATGACTGGCAGCTTTTATTTTGAGAACGCTATGCTATTGACCGCCTCGGCCATGTTTACCGCAACATCATCGTGCTTTGTACTGGGTATGTCGCATTGTGTGCTCGGCTCTGCTTAGCTCAGCTTTGGCTAATCTTCTCCATTTTGTTGTTCACAGATTTTGTGCTCGTGGCTGTGATTCTATTCTCGCAAAAGTATAACCTAAATCCGGATAACCTGGCAACGCCCCTGGCTGCCTCCATTGGAGACGTTGTGTCGATCAGTTTGCTATCTTTTATTGCCTCGCTACTCTATGAGCATATAAGTATGTAGTGCCCTCTCTCTCTCTCTCTCCCCCCCCCTCTCTCTCTCTCTCTCTGACTAACTCACTTGCAATTGTTTCTTGCAGAGACCCATCTGTGGATCACTTTCATTGTGGTCACCTGCTACCTGGTGCTGCTGCCCATGTGGGTTGTTATTGTGCTGAAGAACGAGTATACGCGTCCGGTGCTAAAGAGCGGCTGGGTGCCGGTGCTGTCAGCGCTATGTATAAGCGGGTAAGGGTCACCACACCACCTCACTTTCGAGCTCTACACACGCGTATGATGAAGTGCACTTGGGTGGGGGGTGGAACACGCGGCTGCCTTCTAAATGGGGCCATGATAAGCACAATTTTTGTTTCTATTTTCATCAAGAGAGACTCTATCGACAACTCGATCTGAGTTTGTGCCAATTCATGAACAGCTTTAGCTATAGCTTTAGGTGTGTGTGTGCTAAATTTGGCAACACACTTTGATTGATTGCTTTTATATTTTTAAAAAAAGCCTTTGGCAATTCTAATTGTTAAACACTTGTCCTTGACTCTGACGGTCAGTTGTTAGACTCGCCTTCTCCTCCATCTCTGTCTACAGTTATGTTGGAGAATGAAATATACTTTTCGATCTATTAATATATTGTTAACTTTGCTCGACTCTTTGCAGACTTGGTGGTCTCGTTTTGGACGCCGCTGTGGAGGTATTCAACGGGTTTGTGGTCTTTCAACCGATTATCAACGGCATTGGCGGCAATCTGGTATCAGTGCAGGCCAGCAAGATATCAACGATGCTGCATCAGAGCTCAATTATTGGCATTATACCACCGCACACGAAGGTTGTCGAGTGGCCATGGCGGGCACTCTTTAAGGGCGGTAAGTGACTGTCAAAACAAAAACAACACCCATAACCCATAAATCATCATCAACAATCTTTTATCTATATATATATATATATATATATATATATATATCCTACAGTGCCCTATGCAAAAACGGCCCGCATACTTATCGCCATGTCCGTGCCGGGCAACATACTGTTCATTTTTGCTGCTGACTATATCAACATGAACACAACCACAGTGACGTGGGTATTTATGCTCTCCTATCTGATAGCCAGTCTGATACAGGTGAGTCCCAGAGTGCTAGTTATGGTTAAGGGTATACTTCAATGCGAATCCTTTGCAGGTCATGTTGCTGCTGTACATTGCGCACATCATTGTGCACGCTATGTGGAAGTGGAAGATCGATCCGGACAATTCGGCTATACCATATCTGACATCATTGGGCGATCTATTGGGCAGCAGTCTGCTGGCAGTTGCGTGGCTCTTCACCATGGCAGTTAACATGCAGTACGGCTCAAACATGGACACATTGAATGCGCCCAACTAGCGACGCCGTTCCTCTACATTCACTCTTCTTCACATGGTTAACAGCAGAAAGACAAACAAACAAGAGAACACCAAGATATGCATGCATATGTATGTTGCAATAGCTGTGGGGCGGCACCCAAGTTTCTTAGTTAGCACACACAATAAAGAGTAAAGATAATGCAAATTGCAAATTGCAAGTATATAGACGATACGATATTGCGCATAGAACAATGCAAAATACCAAGAACTGTAACTGTAATGTACCTAAATTCTAACATAGAAACACTCAACGTATCTATGCATACACACAAAGAAGGACACCAAAACCACACAAATACACATGTACACACACATACAAACAGACCTACACCAACACACACACACACACACACAGAGAAAAACCAAAAGAAACCAAGAAACAAACAAATACCTATGCAAATATTTTCAAAATATTTCGAATGTTTAACTGAGGATGAAGAAAGAAACCTTTTATGTAGCTTTCACATGGCTTTTGCTTGTGTTCCTTTGCTCTATGAAGATATTATGTACAATTGTATTGTAAATTTTGGAGTTCTGCCGTGTCAGTCCTTGCTCTGGCCTGGTCAGACGAAACGCACGGCAGGGCGCAGTGTAATATTTTTTAAGGCTTTTAGGACAATATTATACAATTAAAAGGAAGGTCTGCTCCTTGTTATAACATAGGGCAGCTGCAGCTAAAAGTGCATGTACAGAGCATGCATAATAGTGAAACCAAAATAACCAAACGAAATACCGGAATTATTTCTGCTATACATACGTATGCCTATTCTTATATTATATTATTTCATTTGTTTCCTTTGAGCGCAGAGTTAATTTACGTTAAGAAGCAGCTAAGCTACAAATAACTTACATTTAAATTAGTTTAGTTTTAAATCGGCCTACTTAATTTTAATATAATAAAATGTATAGTATTAGCACAGATTTGATTCTTGCAAATGTTGCTTTATAATTTTATACACCCATTTTTTTTTTCTACTATTAGTATCATTTATCCCATGCACCTGCCCCAAGAAAACAGAAAGAGAAAATAAAACAATATCCGTATTTATTAATGCCGCAGTTTTTTTTTATTGTATGTAAAAATGTATAAGTTGAACATTATAAATATGTTAGTATGTAACTATGAAATTGTTTGTGAGTTATGTGAAGCGAACAGGGAAAGATGAAAGACGTTCTGAAAGGAAATGTGATCGATATTTAATTAACATAACAATAATTATAATATAATGTAATAAATTAAAATAGCATGATCATTGTGTAACACAAGAAACAATAATTAAAATTAATATGTTGGAATAAACGATGAAGTTCGTAAACATAGTGGCGTCTTTTTTTATTCCCTATCGTATATTTGAAAGGGCGCCAAACCTGGCAGTAATCGAGCTCGACTAATCGATATTTCACAAAAAATACTGCAAGTAGAAAAATATGTACTGCAGCCCTGCTGATCGTCGCATAAGCGCAGGGTTGATATCGCGATAACGATAACAGTCAAAGAGCGCATAGTGAAGCCATCTTCGAACAAATAAAGGAATTTGCAAAGCAACTGCCGCAATTCTAGTCAAATTATAAACTAATTTATTAAAAATATTAAAATTTATTTTGGTGGGTGATATTGTATCGTCATCATGTATAAGCCGCGACGAACCTCGGAGTTTCACGAGGATCACCGCGAGGATGGCATGAAGCTGCGACAATCAAGGTAAGAAATCAATAACAATAACATCAATAACAAAGAACAATAAGCAAAAATCAATGTTTATTAACAATTTGGCAATGTCTGCAGGTCGCATTTACGGAGCACAAACAGCGCGTTTACCCCGGTCTCGTCTACGAAGCGCAGTGTATCCACGTTGTCCACCTTACCGACACTGTCCAGGAACAGTGTGACGCCGATGCGCCACCGACAGGCTTCTTCCGCGGAGCGCATCGTGGCGCTACACAAGGACAAAAAGTGGGTGCAGGAGCAATCGCAGCTGATTGCCGAATATCTTGATGAAATTATGCAGCTGCGCCCTTTACAAGGCTTTTCCAAAGAATTCTTCAGTCGCGGAGCTGCTGCAATGCGTCAAATCACTTCAAAACAATTTGTCACTGTTGTGAATTCGTTTTTGCAATCAGTTTTCGGGAGTCGCTTCAATGTCGGCAACAATTACATAGAAGACATTACGAACGCGCTGCACAAGCTCAAGTATCCGTATCAGGTGAGCAAATCCTGGCTGATGACGCCAATGACGCAGTCTTCGTTTGGCCATGTGATCGTCATGCTCGATTTCCTGAAAGACATTGCGCCGCCGCTGCCAGGCCAGTCCAGTCAGCACCAGGATGCCGAAGACTTCCCATTTATGGAGAGCATGGAGCAACCAAGCTATATGCACACCACCAATGACTCCATGGCTCTATCGAATACACAAGTTAACCAAAATCGAGCTGCAATCAATGAGGAGACCAGTCATTGGCTTTTCCTCAGTGCTGCCGAGTCGTTTGGCGTGTGGGATACGCAGAACTGGGACGAGTACAATGTCCTGAAGAGGACAGTCAGTGATAAGATCACGCAATCCCTATGCGACATGCCCAGCGTGCAGTCGCTTGAATCTGACTTTGTGCGCCTTGAGAAGGAGGGAAAGCAACTGGAGGAGCTGTTACAGCAACCAACGGACATGCAACACGTCCAGCTGCAGCAGTTGTCGCTGCAGGAACAGCAAATGGCCGACGAGTTGCACAGGATGCAAACGAACACAAAGGAGCACATCGAGAAGATGAGAAACTTGTCCGACAGCAGCACTCAGAATGCCAAAACCAGGAAGCTGCTGGCCAAGGAGCTGCAGCAACTGCAGCGCGAGGTCAAGGCCCAGAAGTGCACGCCCGAGCAGTTCCAACAGATGAAGGTGCTGCTCAGCGAACAGCTGAACGTGCTGCAGTTCCATAAGCGACAAATGCAGGACTTCAAGGAGCACGGCAATCACGAGCAGGTGCGGCTCTCTCGCGCCAAGAAGGATCTGCTGGACAGGGTGGTAAAATTCAATATGCACGCTAGGGACATCGATAAGGAGCAGCTGGATCTGGCGTTGCCACTGCCGCCACGGCAATGTGATATACAAGATCGCACGAGGCGACTGACCAAATTTGCTAAAGTACTTGAGAAGCGAAGCCAACAGAACGAGGAGCGTTGCATGCAGCTGCATCAGATAGAGACCGAACTGGCCATACAAAATGGGAAGCTTAAGGCGGACATCAACGGCCTGAATGCCCAGATCCAGCAATGCGAGCAACAAATGGCTAAGCTGTCGCGACAGTTTAAGGAAAGTGCTGCCCAGCGATCGCAGCATCTACACGAACTGATCACACATAATGCGGAAGTACGTGCAGCTCTCGAGCAACTGCAGCGGAATCATGAGACGCTTGTTCAGCGGTTTCAAGGAAAACGCCAGCAGAACGATGATATCCTCAGTGAGGCCGAGCGAAAGCAGCAGGAGCGCTTGAGAGCACAGAACGCATTCGTTGAGGAATACAAAAAGCAATTGGCACAGGGCGAGGCCATGGTGAAAGAGTTCAAGGAGAGCATTGTCAGCAATAGCAAGAAGATAGTCCAACTAGAGCTACAACTGGAAGCTCTAACGCTCCCTTCAATTGAAGATGAATTCAACGCAGTCCTGGAGCAACTTAACACCAATTCATGAATCATTTAATATTAGTTATAGATACTTATTTTTTTAACATTTTCTAGGTAATCATTACGAAACAACTTCTGCTACTGAGGGGTTACTCCTGCTATAAGATTGGAGTTCTGCCTGTAACCCAGTAAATGTATGAATATTCAATTGCATAATTAATGATATTAGAAGTTTCTGTTAGTTATTTAAAGTTAAGATTCCTTATCGTCTGATCTGATTTTTTTTGTTTTTTGTATAATATAAAATCTAACTATAGCTAAAGACAAATAAGAAAAAGTAAATATGTTGTATTTTGTGGGCCAAATTATTGTAATTGTTGTTGGGTTCTCAACTAGTTATTGCCCAAACATTCGGATTGAACTGCACTTGGGGCACTTGATTAGTTATAGATTGTACTAATACTACTTGTGTATGTAAATATGAGTACGTTGAGTTACTGGTGCGGGAAGGAGGAGCAGTGCAGGGCGTGGTTATCATGCATATACATACATTTAATGTAGTTGCATATATGATAACAGACTTGATCTGTAATTTTACAGGTCAAGTGGGGTTTAGGTATTTAACAGGTCAAGCTCAAAGCGCAGCCCATTTCATTTTTCCCATGCACCTGCCCCAAGTAAACAGACAGAGAAAATAAAACAATATCCGTATTTATTAATGCCGCAGTTTTTGTTTTTATTGTATGTAAAATTGTATAAGTTGAACATTATAAATATGTTAGTATGTAACTATGAAATTGTTTGTGAGTTATGTGAAGCGAACAGGGAAAGATGAAAGACGTTCTGAAAGGAAATGTGATCGATATTTAATTAACATAACAATAATTATAATATAATGTAATAAATTAAAATAGCATGATCATTGTGTAACACAAGAAACAATAATTAAAATTAATATGTTGGAATAAACGATGAAGTTCGTAAACATAGTGGCGTGTTTTTTTTTATTCCCTATCATATATTTGAAAGGGCGCCAAACCTGGCAGTAATCGAGCTCGACTTATCGATATTTCACAAAAAAAAAACTGCAAATAGAAAAATATGTACTGCAGCCCTGCTGATCGTCGCATAAGCGCAGGGCTGATATCGCGATAACGATAACAGTCAAAGAGCG
This sequence comes from Zaprionus camerounensis, assembly GCA_018904165.1. Classification (NCBI taxonomy): domain Eukaryota; kingdom Metazoa; phylum Arthropoda; class Insecta; order Diptera; family Drosophilidae; genus Zaprionus; species Zaprionus camerounensis. The sequence goes on from JAEIFS010000740.1 coordinate 175,288, forward strand.
CATAGTGAAGTAGGGTTGTGTATTGAAATAGCAAACCCGATATTAATATCGAAAAAAATATCGCATAGAATACCATATTATTAGCAAATATCGGAATATAGCCTTAAATATCGATAATATCGATATAATATCGGGGTTTTTAAAAGGTCATAGAAATTTAATTCCTTGCTTAATCATTTGCAATCGTAAGGACTACCAACACTAACATGAAGTAAGAGCCTTTTTAGCTTCTATTTGTATTTTATTTAATAATAATATTTTAGTTTACGAAGTGATGTTATTTCCAGTCAGAAACAACAATTTTGTTAGTTTTTCGGGATTTCTCAATTACGTCACTGTTCGGTCAGCAGCAGAGAAGAGCTTCTCACATAGTACGGATGTGGCGACAATTGGTAGTACCTCAAGTGCAATTTTATAGAGGTTGGCATTTATATCCTAAGCTGACTGCCATGTTTTGGGGGTTGCAATTTGGATTTGATAATGGCGATGTCAAATAGTGGGACAGCTCATCTCTTTAAATCAAACTGGGGCTTGTTTTTTAAGTTGAAGTTTTAAAAAATTCCCGGTTAAATGTGATCAACGCTAAGTGTCCGATATATCGTTTATAATATCGATAATATTCAACATATCGCTTAGGATTTATATCGGATTATATCGAAATTTGAAATTCCATATCGACGATATATCGATATTTTTCAATATCAATACGCATCCCTAAGTGAATCCAACATTATTCCATATTGTAACCATAGCAAACAGACAGCACACACCGCAATCGCTTGCAACGGGAGGCAAACGTTATTTTTTTAATACATACATTTTACAAAAACATACACCCACACACACATACACTGTCGTGCGTGAATTTTTTAAAAAATTTTGTGTTCTGTGTTCGTGTGTGAATATTAGCGAAATTAATTAGCACAACAACAACAAGAGCTTAAGAGAAACACGTACGCACGTCACGCGGCCAAAGATAACGCAAAGAACGCAACAAGAAACACTTCTGGCCAGCAAACCGCAAGCTTTGCAAAAGCGTTAAAAGCAAAAGAAAAAAACTAACAACAACAACATGTCAGCCGCCGATGTTGAGACACAGTCGCAGCAGGAGACGACGAACGGCACTAGTAAATTTGATGTTCCCGAGATCGAATTGATCATAAAGGTGGGTAATATACACTACACTACACACACACACACGTGCATATAATATGCCTACGGTGTATGTGTGTGTTAGATTTCTTTATGCGCGCTTTGCAAATTTTCTGTGTGCTGCACAATAAAGTGAAAATGCTGCTGCACATACAACAACAGAAAAAGCAGCAGCAACAACAACAATAGCAGAAGCAGCGGGCAGCGACGACGCTTTCTTCTTCTTTTCTCACCTTCTACTTGTGTGTCACTTGAAATCTAAAACGTATTCTCATTATGTTCTTTTTTGTTGTTGTATTTTTATTTATTCATCATCATCTTTGTACGCGGACCGCCCCCTTTTGTATTGGGGATCTTTGCTCAGTCTGTCTGTTCTTGCTGTTCTTCTCTCTGGTGCTGCTGTTGCTTTTGTTGTTGTTTTTTTTATTTTTTTTCTAACTTAAGCATCGCGAAAACTGGTTTTCGTTTCGTCTCGTCTTTTAAGCAGCACACACACACACACAGACAGAATTAGGCATTAGTGTGTGTGTGTGTTTGCATTTGTATTGGCCCTGCTAAATACAAAGTCTTGCATTCCATTTGTTGTTCAGTTAGTTAATAACTGCGCTTATCTGCCACACACACATACGTCGTTGCTCTACTCCTCTGCTGTGCATATGTTTGAGTGATTTTGATATTTCTTGGCGCCTACGTCATGCAATCCAAGAATCGAAAATACTTCAACTCAAAGGCAGTTTGTTTGTCAAAGTAATTGTCTTTGCACACACACACACACATAATCAAGGCTCGCTCTTGTTGATTCTATTAGTAAAGCAACAATTTTATTATTGCCCTTTTGCACCACGCCCCAACAACGATGTCCCACTCCTCTAACTTCAACGCCCACGCCTTGTGCGCCGCACCCTTCACAACAGACAGAGAGACAGGCAGAATGAAGTGAATGACTAATGCAGCGCAACTCCTCTAACTGCATTCGAGTTGATATTGTCACCCACCCTGCCTTTGCCTACGTCCGTCATTCTCTCTCTCGTTCTCATAAGCTTTTACTGAGAGAGAAAGTGAAACATGGCTGCCCTGCAAGCGCACCTGTTGAACCTCTCTTACTAATGGCAACAGAAGAAGCATCTTTGACATAATGCACATACACACACACACTCATGACAATTCGTACAATTGCCTGTACTTGCCATTTGTAATCAAAAGGAAAACAACAATACACATTAAATGTACAAATAAAGCATTTGAACAAAAAGTGAAAGTTCAATTCGGTTTGCGCCCAAATACAACATTGCGCCCGCTTGTTGTTGTTATGTTGCATAGATGAAGAAAGCAGCAGCAGCAGCATTCACTCTTCCAACTGGCTACGCTGTGGCGCGACGCGTACACAGAGAGAGGCAGAGGCAACAGGCGAACAAACAAAACAAATGTGTGTTCGCTCTGTTCGTGGTCCAACAAACGAACAAAACAACAAAACACAATCATTGAACGCTAAACAGGTTTTTCTCGTGTGCAGTTTTCCGCCTCCTTGGACAAAGCCAAAGGCCCAAACCACAGCACAGTCATCGCCCACACATACATATACATATACACATACAAACACACACACACACAAAAACAGGCACGCAAGTAACGGCTCAAAACAAAACAACGGCAACAATTGAGTTCATTGTTGTAAAAGCTTTGTATGCAGTATCCACTACAAAACAACAACAAAATGTATCGATAATTATGCTATGCATATTTAAGGAGTTCGATTCATCGCCTACACTTACTCTAAGTGATCGGTAATTGATTGGACACGTGATATCAATACCACAGATGCAGCACAACTTGATTAATGAGTCACGCTCCTCACGATCCACTCACGCGCCCATCATCAGAGCCCAGCACGCGAGAAACTTGTCATGCCATCATTGTTGCTGTTGCTGTTATTGTTATTGTTGTGGTGGGTGGCGTGTGTGTGTTGCATGGATGCACTTTCATTGACAAATCCAAAAGGAACACGCCAAGAAGCAGCAGAGAAGCAGCAGCGCAATGTTTATGTTTATCTTTCTCGCCTTAAAAAATACAAATTGTGTATACAGAGCAGACACACACACACACTCATGAAGAAGATTTATTATAAAAATTACTTAATACTACGCTTACTTTATCGCTGCGCGGTTACTGAAATAGCAATTAAGTCACAGAGAGTTCTGCAAATGAGAATTGACAGGCGCGAGCGTGTCTCAACATGCCATAAATACTAATAGGAGACGAAAGGTGAAGAAACGAAGCGAACGAGGGGGCGAGCGAACGAGTGAGGCCCCCATTAGCCACTTTTACCAATTTAGGCCATGATATGAGCACGAGCACGACGAGCATTCTTCAAGCCTCACGTTTTGTTGCTGCTTCTCCATCCTTCTTTGATTATATTTTTATTTTTGTTCATTCTTTTTCGACTATTACTTCATCATTTTAAAGTCATTTCTTGCGAACGCGCGTACGTTTCCGCTGATAAGATATGTCAGATATATGTATGCATATGTATATACTCACTATCTGCGCGTGTATGTGTGTGTGTGTGTTGAAATGTGCGATCAAGAAAGCGTTCTCAAGGTTGTCATCCTCCCTGCACGCCCTCAACATACAACAGCATGTCTATGTGCGTGTGTTTGCATGTGTGTGCTGCCAAAAAATCTTGCCCGCTGCAGCTGTCAGCATGAACCGGTTCCAAAAATTACGCACACTCAAACGGCACAACTCTCATCACAAATAGTTATGCATATGTAGGGTTGCCATGTTTACTGATTTTGAGCAAGTTTACCGAATTACTGAAAAGATAACTAATTTTTCTGAAAAAAAGAAAAATGTTTAAAAATATTGCACATTCTAAAAATAGTGCGAGCTTTACGTGTACATGAATTTAAATACTATAAACTATACATACATATATAGTTTAAACAAGGAAAAGCGAATATAGGCTTTTAGTTATTAGTTTCACTGATTATTCGCACAGTCCAGTCCGAACTAGTCTAACTAATGTATGGCAGGAGACTCATCTGGCAACCCTAGTTATGCATGCGTGTGCATGTGTACGTGTGTGTCCGTGTGAAAAAATACTTTTCATTTTTATTTCTGACTTGTTGCGGCTGCTTCTGCTGCCGACACACAATTTGTATTTTTTTTCTATATCTTATCGCACTATTATTTCTGTTTAATTGCACTGCAACAACAACAAAAGCAACAAGTCAAGAATCGAACATTGCGCCTTTAAGATGATTCTGCGAGTAGGAGGAAGCGAGAGACACACACACAGAGTATTGATAGATTTGTCTCGCTTCTTGCCATTTCGATAGCGCATCGATAAATAATTTTGAAGCGAAATGGAGGTTTTTTTCTGTGTTTTGAAATTAACGCTTCTATTGCCGGTGATCGGCGATTGTTGTTGGTTTTTTTTTTGCGCTCTTCATGGCCTGCAAATAAGTATGATTTGTTGCTGCCGTCGTCGTTGTTGTTGTTGCGCTGGTTTGTTGGATGCCACTTGACATTTGCTTTTAAGGGGCAACACGTTTCGTCATTTCTATTTTCAAGCAGCAATTGCAATGCATTTTTGTTGCAATCAACTTTCGCGTTGCATCGTATTGGCAAGAGTGGGAGGAGGGAGAGAGAGGGGAATCGCTTTGACCTTTGACGCAGCACACAGGCCATGTTGTACAGTGTAATTCATATTGCAAACGTAATTGCTTTTTAGCCGAGATATGTTTGTATGTATTTTTGTGTGTGTAAACTGAATTGAAGAAAAAATGCTGGCAAAAAGTAATCAGGTCATTTGGGAATTTCATGTCTCAACACACACACACATACATGTACGTGTGTGCGAGTATCAGCAAACACAGTTAATAGCTTTTGCTGGGCTTTTACCGGCTGCTAATGCGACAAGGCACATGTACAATATTTTTGCCGCAATATAAAATAAACCGTTAAAGCTCAAGCGTTAAATGCTTCAAATGACGACGCACCCGTGACGGCGACGCTCCCTTCCTCATTCAAGCGGGGGCGAGGCTTGTTCCATGTATGTCTGTGTGTGCGAGTGTTTATGTTTGTATTTGATGTATATTTGCCGATAGTTGATTATGTGTCGTGTGTGCTTTAATTAAACTATTAAACTTTTGTACACACACACGCACAGATGGAATGATACGCATGCTAATTGGCTCGCATTAGAAAATTAAAGTCAATTGCTGTCAATGTGCATAATTAATGCCTAAATAGAAAAGCTGCTGCCGATGTACTGCGATTATGCGCGGACAGGTAATCGAAGTTGTAATCGACGCAAGTGTGATTACTCATCGATTAGCCGCCGATTGTTACAAGATTTCTATTTTAGGCAGCGACGCGACACGGCTGTAGATGGAGTCGTTGTTGTTGATGCGTTGTGTAAGGTAAACAAACGCACACACATATACATGTGCACTTATTGCCGGCTGTCGTTAAGTCAACAAGTCAATTTGAACGAACAATGGCAAAGAGCTTCGTCAAGATGATGACATCACGTTATTATTTATTTTTCTTTTTACTGGTCAAATGCCACGCAGGCGTGGCTGCCATGTCTGATTGCGTATGTGTGTGTGCGTTTGTGTAGGGCAAAGATGCCGCCGCCGTCGACGGCGCAGGAACTTGGCACTTCCTGGCCCGCGCTAAAATTTATCGATACTTTTTATGATGCGTCAACAACTAATCACGCGACGCGAGAAATACGAATACAAATAACGACGATGATGATGATGTCACATGATTAATATTACAGTCAAAACTCGCCAGAGAATGTACGTTAAGTTTTCAAATCGTGTTCACTCATAGCGGACACACACTGTACCTCTGGCAGAACACTTGGCACGCGATCGTCCATTACCATTTTCCGGCATAAAGTCCATTTTTTTTATTTATATAAACCACCGGCGGTCACTTGACCCGCATTCGAGTATGATAATGATAAACAATAAATATATATGGTATATAGACAAGTTTATTTTACAAACTAATCGCTTGCGACATTCCACAGGCCTCAACCATTGATGGGCGCCGCAAGGGGGCCTGCCTGTTCTGTCAGGAGTACTTTATGGATCTGTATCTGTTGGCCGAACTGAAGACAATCAGCCTGAAGGTGACCACAGTCGATATGCAGAAGCCACCTCCAGATTTCCGAACCAATTTCGAGGCAACGCATCCGCCCATTCTTATTGACAGTGGCCTGGCTATATTGGAGAACGAGAAGATCGAGAGACATATCATGAAGAATATACCCGGTGGCTACAATCTGTTTGTTCAGGACAAGGAGGTTGCGACGCTCATTGAGAATCTGTATGGGAAATTGAAGCTGATGCTGGTGAAGAAGGATGAGGCCAAGAACAATGCGCTACTCTCGCATCTGAAGAAGATCAATGATCAGTTGGCCAATCGTAATACCCGTTTCCTAACCGGCGACACCATGTGCTGCTTCGACTGCGAGCTGATGCCGCGTCTCCAGCACATTCGCGTTGCGGGAAAATACTTTGTCGACTTTGAGATTCCGGTAAGTACAACTCCCCCTGCTCCCCCCCTTCTATATATGTATATATATATTCCACACACAACTCCCTCTAATCATACTTTCTGATCCCCGAATAGACCCACTTGACGGCGCTGTGGCGTTACATGTATCACATGTACCAACTGGACGCATTCACACAATCGTGCCCGGCCGATCAGGACATTATCAATCACTATAAGCTGCAACAGGTAAGGGAGTGTGTTTGCCCCGTAATTTTCCATACTTTCCATACTCATGTTTGCCCCGCCTTCTTTCCTCTCTTCGCAGAGTCTCAAAATGAAGAAGCACGAGGAGCTGGAGACGCCTACGTTTACCACATCCATTCCAATTGATATTTCGGAGTAAAGTTCTATGGAGCCATGCACAGTTATTATTATTATTATTATTATTGTATTTTTTTTTTTGTGTGACAACTTTACAACTATCGAGAACTATCGAGAAAACTATATGCAATTACTTTCAATGACAACACATACTACACGATAAAGTTAAACCCCAAACAGAGCATATGTATATACGCTATATACAATAGGTATATAAGCTTATTCGGAATATATCTATATATTATTAGAATGTATAATGCGATCATGTAAAACTAACGAGCAAGTGTTTTTTTCTTAAACCAGCCACCGTTGCCTTTCTACAACTTAAAAACAAAAAAAAAAGAAGAAAACAACACAAAAAAAACAGCTACGTAATTTTGACTTGTATTTAGAGGACTTTTCGACTTAGTTGCCCGCCTGCTTGTTTATTTTGTTTAACTAATTAATAAACTACATGTATTTGACATACATTAACATAAAATACAACTACAAATACACATATGTATTGAAAACTATTACTCTCGACCCGCCCCGCCCCATTCTTGATTTAAATATCTTCCCCCTTTCCACCCCCTTTATAAGAGTTTTCTTATTTTTATTATTTCTTTATTCTGCGAGGAGCTTTTGTGTTCATAATTATTTTGATGCAGTTTTTTATTTTTCTCTATCTTTTGGCTCCCTGGCGCAAGTTGCCATTTTGTTTGATTATAATTTTTATTTAATACCATAACAAGCAAAAAAAAATTTAAAAAAAAAATAAATACATTAAAACAACAATAAGCATATGCGAAGAGGAAATTAAGAGTATTTTTTGTATTAAGTGAAAAATTATAAATAAAACAGAATAATTTGAAATATATGCGTTTATTTATTTAATTTTTAAGGGTAACCCAAACCCGATGTCATTTCGAATTATTTCAACGGCGGGAACTGAGGTCATAATTAAAACACTGAAATTTTGGGGTTAAAATGATCATTCAGTCGTTCCAATTGGAATTGTGTATTACCATTCACGTGATTGCGCGGAGCATGAAACGGCACTGATGGCCATGCCCTGGTATATTACTAAGATATCGAAGCAAGTTTCGATAACAAAACTGAAATTTATTAGGAACCAGCTACATTCGATCACTAAGCAATGCTTAGTGATTCGATTTATGTTTAGAAAATAAATAATTAAAATAAAATAACGTATAGAATATTTAGAAGCTTCTCAAGGTATTTATGTTATTTATTAACTGAATTTTTTATTGATTGTAAAGTAACAACGGCTATAATTATTTATTTAATCATTTCGAAAACTACGTTTAATTTTGTTAGTTGCGAGAAGAGATCAAATTGAAAATACATTCTTAAATAAAATGGAATGAATTATTAAGCTCGATGTTTTATTGTGCATACCTTAAATTCAAATGAATGACTGCATTTCGATGTTTTTTGATGTTTAATTATGCATAAGCTGCAAAACATTGGCTTAAACTGGGAAATATATGAATAATTATAGAAGTGTTTTATAAATTGAAATAAACGTTTGAAAATAAAGAGTTTTATGCACCGATCGATGGCTCGTAGTGAACCAGTCCAGGTTCATCCCACGTTCCACCTACAAGTGATATAACACCTAATCGCATGCGCCCGTTTGAAATTTCGTTCCAAGCGCCTCGTGTATTCTAGTACCAAACACGCGGGCACACTTATACGATGGCGCTTTTAGGTGCAACTCTGATTCGCAACATTCACAAGTCGTCGGCAATTCGTTTTGCTGGGTCCGCCATTTTACCTAAAAAATCTATAACCCCAGCTCGAAGTGTCAGTAACGGAGGTCAGTTGCAATTTGGATTTCAGTTTGTTCGCGAATATTCTAAGGGATCGAAAATGAGTACTTTACCAAGAGTATTCTTCGATATGACCGCCGATGGCGAGCCCGTCGGCAGAATAATTATGGAGGTAAGTTTTCAAAAAAATACATATTTTTCCAGTATTTTTATTTTGCCTGGAATTTTTTTTTTATGCACTTTTGACGTGTGTACGTGTGTGTGTGTGCATGTACATGCCGCATATCTATTATACACGTGTGTAAATAAGCTAATGGAAAAGTTCTGACTGCGTATAGTATACCAAACACGTGATTAACTTTCCGGCATATTGCAGTAAATTACTCGATAAATAAATGTATTATTCCATCGTTGCACATTTGGCGATGCATGTGTGTGTGTGTACATAAATTGGCGTACTTAAGTGGCAATTACCATTCTGCCACCTTAGTATGAGCTGTTTATGTACATACACATCTGCATGCCTATATGTATGTACATGTGTGTATATATGCATGTATGCATGCCGCTAAATGTAAAGTGAGAAAATGCTGTATACATATGTATATGTGTTCTCACACTTGTATATCTGCAAGTACGCCAGTATGTGTACTAAGATAGCACAATTCGAGTAGGCCGATTATATTTTTAGTTGCTGCTTTAAATATATGCTAAGTATTAAGCTCATATCACACACAAAAAAAGGCGAAAAAAGAATAGGAATTAAATGTGAAGTGGGGGGAGAAATGCCGGCATTTGCATGTGTGTGTGCGTGTGAGTATACACAAATCAATACACACAAATTTAACCTCAATTTTCACACGTAGAAAAGCTTGCCAGTGTGTGCATAGGTATGAAAGGTGTATATGTATGTATGCATGAACTCGGTAGTAAACCCGTTTGACTTTGACGAACGAACTGTATAAAGAAAGAATAAATTCATACGATGATGTAATGGCAGCTTACGTCAATTTTGATATTTTAAATCTATAATTTAGTTTTAAACAAAGTTGCTGACACGCCACCTCCAACACTTCCCCCCTTCCCACTCTAGCTTGCAATTAGATTGTGTCTTGCATGTGTGAGTGTGTACACACCAGTAATGTACTTATGTACATTTGGTATTTTTCCGACCAATGTTCCCACACACACACACACGCAATTATTTATACATGTTTGCACTGGACTTAATCACCTCTATATATATGTATATGTAATATATTTTTTCTATATTCTTTTCAGCTGCGCTCCGATGTTGTGCCGAAGACCGCCGAAAATTTCCGTGCCCTGTGCACCGGCGAGAAGGGTTTCGGCTACAAGGGATCCAGTTTCCATCGCGTCATTCCAAACTTCATGTGCCAGGGAGGCGATTTCACCAACCACAACGGCACTGGAGGCAAGTCCATCTACGGCAACAAGTTCCCCGATGAGAACTTCCGCCTGAAGCACACCGGCTCCGGCATCCTGTCGATGGCCAACGCTGGCGCCAACACCAACGGATCGCAGTTCTTCATCTGCACCGTGAAGACGGCATGGCTGGATAACAAGCATGTTGTGTTCGGTGAAGTTGTTGAGGGTCTGGATGTGGTCAAGAAGATCGAGTCATATGGCTCTCAGTCGGGCAAGACCAGCAAGAAGATTGTTGTGGCCGATTCTGGCTCACTTTAAGATGGGCTGGCAGCACCCCCCAGTACTACCACTCCCCTTCTTTCTGTTAAGACGAAACCCGTTCGCATTTCTTTATCCAACAATTTTTTTTACCAATTACTGTAATAATATGAAATACAATACATATTTTCAATAGACACCACGCTATAAATGTTATCAATGTTCTCTCCTTCACCACCAACACCAAGAACGAACGAGCGAACAAACGATCTTCGTTCTCTCTCTCTCTCTCTCTTTTTTCGCACATTCGGGTAGATGAATCGCATATGTATGTAGTATGTGTATGTGTATGTGTTGTGTATGTATGTATGTAGTAGTGTGCACCTTGCAATGCACCCTTTGTAATTGTTGTAAACATGTAAGCTCGAAAAACAAATTCAAAATGAAGAAATCGCTGTCATTGTGGCACGAGGACAAGAAATGAGATGATTTATTCAAAAGCAAACAACAAATTGTGAATTATCCAAACGCGATTATACTGATTTATAATGTATTAACTCAGTGTGTGCGCATTAAAGTATCGAAGGGGGGGCGAGGCGTGGAGGGACGCCCCCATCGGCATAGGCCGTGCGTCTAATCTGTTGTATTTTTAATGCATTTAACACACTAACCAACTCGACTGCCTGCTTTTTGAAGGCCTAATATTCCATATATACTATATGTACCATATATACCCTATATATCGTATATACCAAATATACCCCTAGCCAGACAGAGACACACAAACCATACCCAGAAACAATACAAGACAAGACCGAACCGAATCGAACCCAACCGATTTATGTGATTAATACACACGACTCTACACATTGCAAACGGGGCCTGAGAGGCTGAGATTGTAATAAGCGATAAAGCCATAAATATTGATAATAATTGAAATGTGTTCTATATCTTATTTCTACCGAATAATCCGACTTAATAGTTTCGTCTTAATAAACTGAAACTAACAGAAAAGAAACCTCAACTCAAAACTGTGGAATGCTTTATTTATATGTATGTGTGTCTATATGTATATCTTTGTAAGACTCTTGTTTATTGGAAGAATATTTCAGCACTATATAGAGTGGCATATAACAGATTGTACTCCTGCTCGTAGGCACTCACATGTCGCTCCGTTATCGCCACCGTCTGCAGCAGCTTCTCATCGGGATCGCCCTTCAACGGGGAGTTCTTTGGCTTTGGGTTGTTCTCAGGTTCCACGATATCCTTGAGCTTGGAACGCTCTGCGCTCATTTGCTGTGACACTGTCTGATTCCAGCCAAGTTCATGGAACTCTCCCAGCTGATTCAGCATGCTGAGTATATAGATGAGGCCGATGGCGAAGCCATCCTCGAATAACGAACACTTTGGCTGATCCTTCTTGTACATCTTCAGTTTCTCCTTAACCCGATAATCGATGTAGTTCATTATCAGTGCCGGCGTAATCAGAAAGAAGGTCTTCAGATGATGATTGTGTGGATTGCATAGGAATGGCTGGAAGCCCTGAATCAGCAGCTGCAGAGTGAGATGTAGAATGATTAGTATATCACATAGGCAAGGCAACTTGCCTTACCTTGAAGTAATTGGTACAGTCCGAGTAGCATTCTTTGAGATGCTCCACACTCTTCTCGTACTCCCTGATCGCACCCTCCGTGGACTTATCGAGGCTTGTGTCTGCAGAGCGCACGAATTTGCTGTTGAATCTGGACATGAAGGAGCGGCTGCGATAATTGGCATTCTTGCTACCCGACTGCAGCAGACGCACGTAGCCCACGGCGTTACCTGAGTACCGGGATGGGAAACAAAACCGGATTAGATACAAATATATCTCAAATAATTGCAAATTGCAACCACAATATTCAGGCTCCATGATGACATCGCAAGCTCTGTCTGTGTATCTACATATCTATTATACATTATATACAAGACAGTGACGTCATATTGTGCCATTTTTTATATGTCATGCATCTAAGGTAGCAACAGATTCCATAATTAGCACAGTTTGGAATGAGTAATCACACAATATGATGATGTGAATAAAGATGAGATGATAGAAGATGAAACTCGATATTCTTATATACTATATATGTAGGCATATTATATACATGCATAATACATCGTGCAGATTCTCTAATTAACACAGTTTGCAGTGACAATTTAACACAAGATGATCTACACATATCATCTTATTATATATTAATGTATATACGAGTACTTTACGTGAAGATATAGGCAAGAATCAATTGCATCATAAGAAATTGAAATCTAGACATTTTCAGCGACATTCTTTTATAGTAACATTAACATTGTATAAAACATCGTGCAGATTCCAAAATGAATACAGTTTGTGAACAGAAGTCAGACAATATGATGATGTGATCAATGATGCATCATTGAAGCCGAGAATCGAATTAGATTCGACATTCTTATATGCTATGTATGCATATAGATATATAAAACATCATACAGATTCGATTGCGGGATGAGAAGTCACATAAGCTGATATCTATATCATCATAATATCACATATCAAACATATAAGATGCTGATGAAATGCAGAAATGGAAAATCTAATTCCATTTTCAATAACATTCTTCATAAACACACGCATAATATTGTACATGCATACATTGTGTGCATATATTGTACAGTATGTCAAGAAACACTTTACACAGATGTACATAACATTAACATGTACATATATATGTGTGTGTAAAGAGTTGACTAGATTAACCGTAGATAAAACCCACCAACTTGCGTGATAACTTTGCGAAATAGATCCATGTAGGTTTCGCCATTGTTGGATACGCCAAGTTTGCGTATCTTCTTGATGAAACCCTCGGCCCGTTCGTAGGGATAGGATTGATATGGTTTGTTATGCTTATGCTCGGCATGATAACGATATTCCTTGAGCAGACGTGACTTGATGTGCTCGTCGTGCAGGAACGTGGAGAATGTGTAGAACTTCTGGCGCAGAAACTGATAGATGAAGTTCACAGTGGTATTAATAATGCCCGTGCCATGGGTCTGCACCGAATTGGCCACATGACGTGTGCCAATTATGTCGAGATGCTTGTTCCGACTCTGAATCTCCACAAACAGTTGCAGGTTCATGTTGTACGCGTAGCTGGAGGCAAAGGTGTGAATATTGCGCATGATTTGCAGCACATCGATGCCCTGGAAACCAAAAAAGAGAATTGATTACTGGATGTCAAGTCGAGATCTCTGCCCCCGTTTTATTGCTCACCTGATCGATAATCTGATTGGGCAAATAGTCATCCACAGGTCGCAGCTGCAGCAGTTTATTGGCCAAGTGACGCATCTTCTCGTATGATTTCCAATCGTGCGGTGCAATCGTTGTCAAATTGTAGAACGTGGCCGTGAAATAGTTCTCCAATTGATCTGCAAAACTCAGAGGAGATTAATAAAGGAATAACGAAAAGGAGAGAGAGAGTCTTCACCATGTAGTATATGATATAGTCCTGCCTGCTCTGCGGGTGCAATATTGATGCACTGCCTCCAGTCGATGGTGTGCTGCGTGAACGGCGTCTCTTGGCTGATAAAGAGATGCGACAGCGCCTCCACACGCAATAGATACTCCAGGTTGGTGCTCAGGAACTCTTGCTGCCAGTCGAAGATGCGCTGAGATTGCACACCCGCCTGCCCCTCTCCCAGCTTGAATATAGCCAGATTTTTATCCAATTTGTTGCAGACTGCCAGAATGTTCTAAGATGCAGAATGAGCATTATTTTTATTTAATTGAACCTGCAGATGGGGGTGTCTTTTTGTCGTACCTGCAGTACGTAGGGATTATGCTGTTGTTGCACGTACTCCTTGAGTGGCGCATCGGAGAGGCATAATATATTATAATTGTTGATTAGATTCGTCGAATCCAATTGCCACGATGCATTCTTCTCGAGCCGACAAAGATTGCTGGCCCGCTGTGTGATGGACTTGAGCAGCTTCTGTTTATCTGCCGCCAGCAGGCGATCCTGAGTGCCAAGGAATTCGCTTAGCACCAAATTGATGATGGTCAGACGGCGGTTGCTGGGGCAGCCCCTTATGGATTTCTCCGACAATTTAAGGGCTGTCAATATGTTCATTTTGCGGCGCATTAACTTCAGCTCCACAATGCTCTTCTTGGTCAACTGGAGCACGTGCAGGACCTTCTCCTTCTGCCATTGCAGCACTGAGCTGAGGAAGCGCGTGCAGAGCAACTGATTGCTAGCGAATGTCTGCTGCAGAACGTGAAGATATTGCAGCAGTTTGCACATGGTGAACAGCGTTGACTTGCTCAGGGGAGTGGTCAGGGCCAAATGTCGACGCATGAGGGCATCAATGAGGCTGCTCACTTGGCCAGCATACTCCTGACCCTGGAGACTCAGCTTGGCAAAGTTCTTCAGCTGTCCCTGTAGCCCAGCTGCGAAGACTCGCTGCATGGCAATGGACCACAGTGTGATCTGTGTGCCCAATTGACGGCATGTGCGCAGATCACACTGATTGAGCTTCTCCAACGATGCCTGGTATTGCCTGTGGCAGTCCGCCTGCCTATCCGGCATCTTTAGCAGCGTCTTTGCGTGCTTGCTGAGAAATGCCTGCGGCGACCAGAGCACACTGTATGTGAGTGGAATGCGTTGATAGCGCGACAAGGATTCGAGGACATTCTTCATCAGTTTGCCATCCAGCAGTATGCCCAGCTTGTGCAGCACGCAAATGAATCCGGTCAGCTGCAACAGTTGCCGTGGATTCTCATAATTGCGATACTCATGCGATTGATTCCCCTCAATGCAGTTCAACAGTTTGCGGATAAATCCATTCGAGTGTTGCGTTACGCAAATTACCCCACTGTCCTCCAGATTGATTTGCTTTTTCGTCTCCAGCAGATTGTCCAAGAAGATCTACAGCAGGAATTATCATTCATCATCATCTATTCAAGATCTGCTTAGCTTCACTTGCCTGATAGATGTTCCCGGCGAACACAGTGTCCAGATCGTCGAGGGATGTTTGGAGTCCATTGATCTCGAAACTGGAACAGCTTGCATAGGTCTCGCTACTCTTGGCAAGCGTTTGCAGCCACTTCTTGTAGAGCGGCCAATTGGCAGAGAGATTCGATTGCTCTGTGATCTCGTTAATGCAAACAAATTGCTCCAATAGTTCAGCCATTGCTTCGAAAATGATCTACAAAGGGAGGTGCGATGGATGGAGAGTTGATGACGATAGTTACATAGGATGGGACTAATAGGAATCTCTTACAAACAAATGCGCCTCATTGATGTCGGAAGATGTCAGGTTGACATAGGCAGCGATCTGCAGCCACATGTTCTGGAGCACCAGCATGACGCGCTTGAGCAGAAAGTGCAACTGGCAGAAGAAATCAATGGCTGAGCTCATCTGGTGCAGCTTTGTCTCCAGCGAGGCGCCACTGGAGGAGTCGCCTTCAATGCGTGCACTGATGTTCAGGTATGACAATTGCAGCTGCTGTGCCGTCCTGGTCAGATCATTGCACTGACTGCACAGATTGGCCAAGGTTGTTAGCGGTTTATTCGCAAGCAGCTCCGTTTCCGTAAGTCTCATATTGTGCCAGATTGTTACCTCGGTATCAACATATTTTATTTCTATCGCCGGTGCTATGGATGTTAATGTGCTCTGGTCAATGGAATTATTTGAAATTTGTTTTCGTAACGATTTCAGTTTTTCATCATGTTCCTCCATAAATGCACCATAATCCTTGAGGATGTCTTCGGCGAATATAGCTTTATAAATAGGGCAACCAATTCATATATATAAATCATTTAGAATTCATTTTGGGAATTGCATACATACAAAAGGAATTTTGCTTCATTTTTACTCAATCGGAAATTCGAATAATATTTTGATGTTTCTTTGTTATTATTCATCGTAGTGATGACATTTCT
Source organism: Zaprionus camerounensis (assembly GCA_018904165.1). Taxonomy (NCBI): domain Eukaryota; kingdom Metazoa; phylum Arthropoda; class Insecta; order Diptera; family Drosophilidae; genus Zaprionus; species Zaprionus camerounensis. Next base: position 191,711 of record JAEIFS010000740.1, read on the forward strand.
GGAATGGGCGACACTATCGATATACAATAGCCGATATACATATATTAACACTGTCAACCACACATGTATTGTCAAGTACACTTTTAAAACAATAGTTCTGCGACTGTTGGATCTCGTTAAAAAGCAACCATTTAACATAACTATAAAATAACTATATATAACATAAGCAAAGAAGATGCTCTAATTCATTTGAAACATTATTCATTAATGTTGGCTTTTTCTTTTTAGCTTTCATCAAGTTTGTATTAATCAGTAGGTTAAGCGAACTTTTAAAGACGTTATAAAATGTTAAAACAACACATGGAGTTCTGTTAACGCTGAAAAGAGCGTGTGGCATGCCAAAAAATACTGTCAATAAACGATAACGAAAATTCTTATACACTCTGTTAACACAAGAAAGCACTAAAAAAGACAAACTTTATTGGTCATGCTTGTAGAATTGACTAATTAATTAATGATGAACTGCGCGGTCAATTTAAGCGTATGTAATATTACAAATAAACTACATGAAGGGAACATCGCAACTGACAAAACTAAATGCGCTCCTATATATGTACATTGGTTATAAATTCTAAAGGTTTCGAACACTTTCTCAAAATTTAATCAGCCATTAAAACTTTTATTGTATGGAAGTTTAATTGTGTAAATAAAATTCAGTTTTAACTGTTTTCCTAATCTTTTAAAATTTTGGATTGGTCCATTTGTCGAATACTCGATCTTCAATGCGTCATCTCATCACTATCACCTAGCAGAATCCCATTACAGAAATACCAAAACAAAAAATACCAAATGCGATACAAATGTTGAATTATTGTATATTTTAATACATACATACATATGTGTGTAGCAGCAGCGCAGCTACCCAACACAACCAGTGAGAGTGAGTGAGGGGACGACGAAGACGGCTCGCCAAGAGTTACGCACTGAGTATGTGCTGGCGGCGGATAACGGCGGACGGACCTAAAACAAAGTGTGTGCGCGTGTGTGTGTTTTTCTCTATTTTCTTTAGTAACAACAAATATTAGTTAAATCACTAAAGTATTTTATCGAATACCAAACTGCAGCGCATTGAGCAGTTCACTTGTGTGAGTGCAAATTGATTTGGAGTAAAAATGTCGAACTCGAATAAATACCAGAGAGCAACAAAAGCAACAGCATTTATTTTGCATCCAAAATGTCTCACGTATCCATGTGGGCGGCCAGCAGCAAAAGGGGGGTAGAGAGGGGGAAAAGTATTGAAAATGTTGAAATATAAATTAACAATCATAAGTAATTACAACTACAAACACAACAATGTATAACTGTTAAAGCAGCAGCAGTAGCAACAACAACAGCAGCGCTGCGGCAGAGCAGCCACCACGGTCGTTTAGCAAGCAGCAGCAGCGCCCAGAAGACGACGAAGAGCAATACGAAAAGTAAAACAACAATAAAGCTGGCCATATTCACATACAGCACAAACGCAAGAAAAAGAGAAAAAAACAGCATGTTGTGAGCTAATCAGAATCAGTGAAGGGAGGCGGGGGCGCGCAGCGACAGAGACAGAGGTTTCTTTTTTGTACAAACATACTAAGTGTATGTTCGTGTGTGTGAGTGTGTATTTTGTCTATTTGATGGCAAAGGAATTGACAATGAAATACAAAAAACATAAAACGAAAAAAATATTAGTGGAGAATTATTGCAATAATATGAAATTACATGTTATATTCTTTTTAAAATACGCAAAGCGTCGTTGTCGCAGTCGCAGTCAACGCGACGTCGTCTCGTGGTGTCAACGTCAACTCCAACCGAACGATTCGTGCACACACGCACATACTTGCATAAATATGTTTGCATGTGTGTGTGTGTGTGTGAATGGGTGTGCAATCGTATTGTGTCAATGTGTGTGTGTGTGTGGTGGGACTCATTAAAAGGCGCCTCCTGTCGTCAGTCTGACAAAAGTGGGTTGCGCCTGCTGACCAGATTGTTGTTGCTGCTGCTGATGTTGTTGTCCGATTGGTGCTTGGCAGGTGTTTCTTTTTTGTTTGTTTGTTTGTCGTCCCTCTTTGTCGTCGTTCGCCCTTTTCAATTTCGTTTTCATTATGAAAATTCTTGACTGGCTGAAAATGAGATTGAGATAGATAAATTCAATTCGAGAATTCAAATCTTATCTTCCCCATTCTCTCTCTTCCCGCGTTGCCGTGTGCCGTGGTGAATAGCAAATATTGATTCCATTCCACCAATAGCAGCAGCAGCAGCAGCGCAGCGACAGAACTCAAGAGCAGAGGCAAAGCATCATCAATGAAGTGTAGAATCAAAGTAAATCAAAATAAAAGCAACAACATAAACAAAGTGCGCGAATAAACAGTTAACAATAAGGAAAAAGAGAGAGAGAGACAGAGAGTGCATTACGTCCAAGATGACGGACTTTGTGGAGCTGTTAAACAGCATGTCGAGTACATTCAACAGCGACTGTGCCACAAGCACAGCCGAGGGCGGTTCGCTGCTTAATCTCGACTTGGCCGAGGATAAAACGGTCAAGTGGCGAAATTTGGCAAACAATCAATTTGCCTGCAAGGATAAGGAGAAGAAGCAGAGCCAACAACAGACAGAGAAGCAACAGGAGGCGGCAACAGAGACAGATAACGAGCAGCAGAAATTGCTCGATGCGGATGTTAAGTTAGAAGCAACGACGCCAGCAGCAGCAGCAGCAGCAGAAGCAGCGGTGGCGACTGCAGCAGAGACTGCGTTGCCAACTCAAGGCCAGAGTCAAAGCCAAAGTGCCGATGCCGCTGTCGATGCCGGTGCCGGCGCAGATGCAGTAACTGCAGAAATAACCGACGCAGCAGTAACGCAGAATGCAACAGCGACAGAAGCAGCGATGGAGACTGCAGCGACGTCGACGGCAACAACAGAGGGAGCCGCAGAAATTGTAACAGGGAAAACAACGCAAACAGAAGCCGCCGACGCCGTAGCAGCAGCAAAAACAACAACAACAAAAACGGTCATCGCAGTGGCAGCGTCGACGTCAGCGTCAACGCCTAACGAAACGACGACGACAGCAGCAGCAGCAGCCGACAATGAAAACGATGGCGATGACGAGTGCAAATCCGAAGGCGAAGTCGCAAAAGGCGATGGCGGCGCTAGCGCTGACCCAACAACAACAACTATTGAAAAAGAATTAAAAGGAGAAGAAGCAGCAGCTGCAGCAGCGACTGAGGAAGAAGAAACGACAACAGCAACAACAACTGCTGCAGTCAAATTGGAGCAGGAAACAACAACAACTGCAGTCGATGTGCAGGCAATACCAACTGCGCAAATTTCTGCAGCAGCTGCTGCCACAGAAACTACAACAACAACAACGATGAAGGAGGTAACAACTACCACAACAAAAACAACAGCCGAAGGCATTAAGACTGAGACAGAAATTGAAATGGAAAACGCACCCAAAGAGGAATTTTTGGAGGAGCAACAACAACAAAAAAAAGAAGAGCAGCAACAACAAAAAGAAGAAGATCAGCAAGAACAAAATGGAAAAGAACAGCAACAACAAAATACAGAAGATAAGCAACAACAACAACCACTGCAAGAGACAGAGAAGCAAATTCAGCTGACTGCACCGCAGTTTGAGTCCAACGCAGACGCCTCAGCAGCAGAGGCAGCAGCAAAGGCAGCAGCAGAGACAGCAGGAGCAGCAGCAGTAGCCGAGTCAGCCGAGGTTGTCATTTCATCAACAGGCGAAGCCGCCACAGACGCAGCCTCCCCAACGCTCCTGCTGCTGCCGACGACGACGACGTCGGCGTCGTTATTGGCTGTCGTCGATTCTCCACTTGTTGTCAACGCTGTCGACGTCGCTAGCGGCGGCGGCGCCGCTGACGCAACAGTTTCAACTTCGATGAGTGCTGTCGCTGCTGTCATCGACGACGTCGTTGAAGCTACGACAACAACAACTACAGTAATAGCAGCCGATAAAAACGTAAGTGTATTGTGTATGTGAGGGTGTGTGTGTGTAGGCATGTGTATGTGACTTCTTTGAGGTTTCGTAGTTTCTTTGATTTACTTTCCAACTTTTCAACTTTTACCAATGTGGTCTAATTAAAAGGCAAACTCATGAAAACTTGATAGAGGCAAGTTAAGGGCGAAAGACAGGAAGAGTGAAAGAGAGGGAGAGAGCGAGAAAGATAATGAGAGTGGCTGAAGAACGGGAATTCCCCCTAAGCGATTCGATTATTATGCGTTCCCAGAAATGTTTCGCAATGCTAAACTGTTTCTGCAGAGAGTGAGAAAAGAGAGAGAGCACTCTATACACCCCTTTGGGGGTGGTGAAGATGTGTATACATTCAGGGAAAATCTACATATGGCCACACAAAATTGCATAGCTATTGTCTCAAGCAAATCAATTTAATTAATATTTTCGACAAACGTTTATCATTCGGGGAGTTGCCAATAAACTTTACATACATATGTTAGAGTTATGTGGGAACTGAAACTTATGTGTATCTAGCTCAGAGAAAGAGGTCACAAAGAAGAAGTGAAGAAGAAGCTAAACTAGTCTAATTTGTATTTTATTAGTATTAACATATTTGCCAAGAATCCTTTCCAATCAGAAGTATAAATGAAGAGAACAAAACGGAAAAACAGGACAGCAAACAATAGGTTTTTGGTTTCTTATGTATGTATGTATCTATGTACATTAGAGTTGTTGATTTGGATTCGTTTCAGGGACTGAGTTCATTTTAGTTCATTTTTCAAAGAACTATAGTTCAATCATTAGTTCGTTCGTTCGAGTTTTTTGTTCATTTGGTCTTTTGGTCTTCGAGTATTTTGTTCCTTCGGTTCTTTAGTTCGTCGACAGTTTGCGGATTAGATCAAACGAGCTTAGTCTAAACTAAACGTTGCAACTCTAATGTACATACATACATACATACATATACATATGTCAGATATATCAGATAAGTGTAAAGTCTCATCAGAAAACCAGTTAAATGGCTCAAAATTAGTAGGATTACTTTAAAATCACTAGATATGGCAACAGTTTTTTATATACAATTATAATATTATGTAAATAATATGAGTTTTAATTATTATTGTTATGTGCGTGCTGTATTCTGTATCTCTTTCTGTTCGTTTTTTTCCATTCAATTTTATTAGACAAATTGATAGACCAGGATAACGATTTGCATAGATATAATGGGGTATTAAGTCGGGTTTTCAAGCAATTCAATAAAAATTGGCTAGACGAACGAATAAAAGGCTAGATTTGTCTGGAAATGGGTGACCTGATAATGATATATGGTGTACTATATAAAACACATACAATGCTTACAATATATATGTACATTGTATACTATATACTATACATTATATATAATATATATTATATAAAGCCGCTCAGTGATAAGTGTGAAACCTTGAAGATGAATCTATATAGGAGAGATATGTTAATCAGATAAACTGAACTGTTATTTGTATAGTTCAAATTCAACTCTATTTAAGGGCATAGCATATATTTAGTTCATCATGTTTAGCGTATTATAAGGGTGTTATCGATAGTTTGTAATCGAGCTGGCGAAGATTATAATTGTTGTATGTCTGTTGTTTTGTGTGTGTGCCACAATAATAATTTATTAATGCTGTAACAGGTTTGGGGAATCAATACTATAATGACTTTGCTTTGCACATTGCTCCCTCTTTCTCCTCTCTTCCTCATCCTCCCCTCTTCTTCTGCCTCTCCCCTGGGGGCAATCGTTCATTCAGCAGTGTCAAGTGCTGCTTGAATGCATTGAAGTATGGATGAATGGATGAAATGGTTGCTTGAATTTATTGAGTGTTTACAGTGCGTACAGCACTTGCAAATGTATATGTGTGTGTGTGTGTGTGGCAAAGCATCTTGTTGAATGGGAATTTTCCTCTTTGAGCTTTGCCACGCGCCGCTTAAGGCGCAACTTTCCCCTCTGGCTGTCCTTCATTGTTTAAGTTTGGGCATATGTTTTGTAAGAGACGTTGCCAGGGCAACCAGGCTAGGACGAACTAGGAAGGAATGTAAGTCTTTAAGTAAACTAGGATTCGCACTAGAAACGAGAGAGCAAGAGGCAACACGCTTGGACACTTGGAAGGGAAGGGAAGGGAAGGAGTTCGTTGCTCTATTGACAATATTTTCGTATTACTTTTAATTGTTTTGTTTGTTGCCCTCTCTCTCTCTCCCTTTTACTATTCCCTACGTCTCTCCCTCTTTCTCTTACTACTCGTTTCTCTCTCTCTCTCTTTCTCTTTTACTACTCCCTACGTTTCTCTCTCTCTCTCTTACTCCCTACGTTTCTCTATCTCTGTCTGTTATTCATTTTCATATGGAACAAAAGTTGCCAACGGTTTGACATTGTTTTAATTCGTGGTCGGGGCGGGGTGAGGTGTGTCTAAGGATGTGCACCTGCTGGCTGTATGTGTGTGACAATTGTGTGTATGCGTGTGTGTGTGTGTGTTCGTGTGTGTGTGTGTGTGTAATTTTTGCAAAGAACTTTCTCTATTAATATCTTTGTTTTTGCACAGGAACAAAATGCTGCAGGCAGCACGCGCCGCTTGCGTCGCACGCCACGACCCACAGACACACCCACGCCCACACCCACAACGACAACACCCACGCCCACAACAACACCAACAACAACAGCAACAACAACGCCTGTAAGCATCGATTCTGAGCAGGATCAACAACAGACAGAGTGTCCCATTACAGAGCCGCCACCCACGTTGCCCACAGAGTGTAGCGAGGATACAGATATCAAAAAGGAGTCGGAGAAGTGCACAACAGACGCTGCTGCTGTTGCTGCTGCAGATACGCCACTACCAGCAGCAGCAGCAGCACCAAAGCGCGGACGAGGACGTGGCAAGAAGCTTAAGCCACATGATGCTGATGCTGCCCCAGTGGAGGCACTTACAGAGTCAACTTCCACAGTGTCCACACAGACTGCAGCAGTTGCAGCTGATGAGGCAACAACTTCAACATCAACAACGCCAACCCCACCACTGCTGGAACGCAAGGCGGCGGGGCGTGGCAAACGCAAGCTGCCAGAGGAGGAGCAGCAGCAGCAGCAGTTGGGGGATTTATCCGCACTGATTGTCAAGACCGAACAGGATGAGAATGTTGTTGCTGCACCCAGTGGCGATGGCAAGCGCATGCGACGCAGCGTGCGTCTGGGCAATCGTCAGGATCTCTCTGCCGCCGCATACAACTGGAGCAGCAACTCAGCAGAGGAGCTTATCAAAACGGAGCCACTGTCGACGACGACGACGACGGCGAGCGTTGAGCTGCTTGCAGGCCATGCTCTGCTGGATCCGATGTTGTCATTGCTGGACGAGAAGACACCGCCAAAGAAGCGTGGGCGCAAGGCAAAAACTCCCTCAGCTGCACTGCAGCAAACCTTGCCACATGCCGCAACAACAACTGCAACAACTGCAATGGCAACTGCAACTGCAACAGCAACAGTTGCTGCCCTGCCGAATGGCAACAAGCGAGCAGGAGGGGGAGAACAGCAGCAGCAGCCGGTGCCAAAGCGCTCGAAGCGACGGATTAAACCCACCACAAAGATACTGGAGAACGATGAGCTGCGCTGCGAGTTCGAAACGAAGCACATTGAACGCATGACACACTGGGAGGCAACGGCAACGGCGGCGGAGGCAGGTGAGGCAGGTTGCCAGTTCGAGACGCCGCCACTGCAGCAAACATTCAGCGCTGGCGGCGGTTCAAACTCATCGCGACAAAAGAGTGATAAATCCGATGGAGGTGGCAGTGGCGGTGGCGGTGGGGGGGAACATCATCCAGCGGGCACGAGTGCCATAAAGAAGCGTCTGTTCTCCAAGTCACAACGTGATATCGATAACTCTGGCGCTGCATTGCTGGCATTGAGCCTGCAACGACCATGTCCCGATCTGGAGCAGTTTATCAACGATATCAAGGCAGCCAAGCTGAATGCAAATCGTTCGCCCGAGGAGCGTAAGCTGAACAAGAAGCAACAGCGCAAGCTGGCCAAGCAGAAGGAGAAGCATCTCAAGCATTTGGGACTGAGGCGGCGCAACAACAGCGAGCAGGCCACGGATAATGATAGTTCCAACACAGACAATGAGGAGTTTGTGCCCACCACACGGGTGCAGGTGGGCAAGCCCAGTGTGACGTTGCGACAGCGCAATGCAGGCAAGGAAGCGCGTCAATCCCAGCCTCAGACTGCCACGCTGCCAGCAGCTGCGCCAGCGACAAGCAAACTGACACGACGTGTGCAGGCAGCAGGAGCAGGAGCAGGAGTACGTGGTGCGCCTGGTGTGCCAGTGGCGGCAGTGACGCCCTCAACCACCTTGCAGCAAAGCCAGCTGCATTCGCTGAACAGCGCCATATTGGCTAGCAACACTAGAGATGGCCTGCTGGTTGTGCCCAGCACCTCATCATCAGCTGCAGCTGCTGCCCCTGTGAAGTTCATCTGTTTCTGCCAGAAGGGTTCGCAGTACTATGCACGCAATGCACCCGATGCCTCCTTCTGCTGTGCCATCGACAACATTGATGAGCAGAAGATTGGCTGCTGCAATGAACTCTCTGCCGAGGTGCACAATCTGCTGCGTCCCAGTCAGCGTGTGGGCTACATGATACTCTGCGATGAGCACAAGAAGCGTCTGCAGGCGCATAACTGCTGCGCCGGCTGTGGCATCTTCTGCACCCAGGTGACTGCGAGAGAGTGGAGAGAGAGAGAGAGAGCAAAGAGAGACTAATATTCTACCTTCTTTTACAGGGTAAATTCGTGCTCTGCAAGCAACAGCATTTCTTTCATCCGGACTGCGCACAACGTTTCATACTCAACAGTCCCTATGACGATCAGCAGCAGCAGCAGCCTCCATTGGCAGCTGGCGGTGGCCCCATGCTGGTGCTAAAGTGCCCGCACTGCGGCCTGGACACGCCGGAGCGCACCTCAACTGTGACCATGAAATGCCAAACGTTGCCCGTTTTTCTGCCCGCACAGAAGGCCAAAATGTAAGTCTCCTCAACTTAGTTGCATCTGTTTCTTCTTCAGCTAATCTCGAACTAATCTATTCTACAGCAAACCCGCCAAGTTGACAACGTCGGCACATCTAGCGCAGTTCGCCAATGCAGCCGGCAACTCTAAGAAATGCACTAGCAACACCAACACTACCAAGGCAAACAGTGGAGGTGCAGCAGGTGCAGCACGTGGTGCCAAATCGAATGGCACGCGTGGCAAGGCGACTCCTAGCTGCTCGACCAATGGCAATGGCAGCGCACTGAATGTGATCAACTTTGAGCAACTGATACCCGAATCTGTAATGAATGTGGTGCTGCGCGGTCGCATGGTATCCTCCAGTGGACGCGTCACAACGGAATTCAATTCCCGCGACATGTTCTATGCCGTGCAGAACGATGATCTCGAGCGTGTTGCTGAGATATTGGGTGAGTTGTGGAGGGATCTTCTACTGACCAAAGGGAACTTTATGTAATGTGCTTCTTCTCTTCTTAAAGCTGCCGACTACAATGTGGTGACGCGCATGCGTGAATTCCTCAATGGTACCTGCCTGCATCTGGTGGCCCACTCGGGCACTCTACAGATGGCCTACCTGCTGCTCTGCAAGGGCGCCAGCTCGCAGAACTTTGTCAATATTGTGGACAGTGAACTGAAGACGGCACTGATGTGCGCCGTGATGAATGAGAAGTGCGACATGCTTAATCTGTTCCTGCAATGCGGTGCCGATGTGGCCATTAAGGTAACATCAAGCTCTGGTCTATAGCTAGTTGTGAATGCTTGCTGACGCTCCTTCTCCTGCTTCTCCTTCTTGCAGGGTCCCGATGGCATGACATGCCTGCATATTGCCGCCAAGCAGGGCATCTTGGAGGCTGCACAGCTCATTGTGGATAGTTATCGTGCCTCGCGCAACATTGCCAGCTTTCTGAGTTTCGTGAATGCGCAGGATGAGGGCGGCTGGACTGCAATGGTGTGGGCAGCCGAGCTGGGACACACGGACATTGTGAGGTGACAAGACTCTCTCTCTCTCTCTGTTGTACACAAACTTGTTTTAATTCTGAACTTGTATACCCTAGCCTGCTGATCAACAATGATGCCGATCCCAATATATGTGACAATGACAACAACACCGTGCTGCACTGGTCCACACTGCACAATGATGGACTGGAGACTATAACGGTGCTGCTGCAAGCTGGTGCCGATTGCAATGTGCAGAATGTTGAGGGCGATACGCCACTGTAAGTAGCAGGCAACAGGAGTGCAGGAGAGACCCCCGTTGGGGGATATACATATGTATATGTATGTGGGTATATTTACTTAAGACAGAAGCTTAGCAGACTTCTCCGACTCCATACACTATATATATTGTAAATCAGCATCAAGAAAGGAATCTAATCATTCGTGTCTGTTGGTATATTGCAACGTTAACAAGTCTGTCTGCCAAATTTCTCATGTATTATTTACGCACATGAAGTTTATTTTAAATATTGAATATATATATAGATAAATACTATATACCCTCATCTGCAAAATTACAATCCGATTGGATAATAAACTCAGAGGTTATATAAGTTAACATATCCTATAGTTCTGAGCAGGCAGAAGTAGTGAGCCATGACCTGCCAGGGTGTAGTGTATCGCAACGTAGTCTGTTAGTTTTAGGGAAGCCATAAGCTGCAAGGTTAGGGTAGCCTTACTTACTGATTGTTAATCCTTTCTATTCATTCCTTTACAGTCACATTGCTTGTCGGCACTCGGTGACGCGCATGTGCATTGCCCTAATTGCCAACGGGGCGGATCTGATGATAAAGAATCGTGCGGAACAGTTGCCCTTCGACTGTATACCCAATGAGGAGTCCGAGTGCGGACGCACTGTGGGCTTTAATATGCAAATGCGCAGCTTTCGTCCATTGGGACTGCGGACGCGTGTCGTCTGTGCGGATGCATCGAATGGACGGGAACTGCGTCCCATACAGGCAGTGCGCAATGAGCTGACCATGACGGAGCATGAGGATGAGGCCGATGCATTGATGTGGCCGGACTTTAAGTACATTAGCAGCTGCATTATTTTGCAGAACTCGGTGCAAATCGATCGACGTGTCTCGCAGATGCGCATCTGTTCGTGCCAGGACAGCTGCAGCAGTGATCTCTGCCAGTGCAATGGCGCCTCCTCGCAGAACTGGTACACGGCCGAGAGTCGTTTGAATTGTGAATTCAATTACGATGATCCCGCGGTGATCTTTGAGTGCAACGATGTCTGTGGCTGCAATCAGGTGAGGCTAACAAAGAGCATCTTAATCCCTAATCCCTAATTGAATGTTCTTCCTCCTTCAGTTGTCCTGCAAGAATCGCGTAGTGCAGAACGGCACGCGAACCCCGCTACAGATTGTCGAATGCGAGGATCAGGCCAAGGGCTGGGGCGTCCGTGCGCTGGCCAATGTGCCCAAGGGCACCTTTGTGTCCAGCTATACGGGGGAGATACTAACGGCGCCTGAAGCGGATCGTCGCACCGACGATAGTTACTACTTTGATCTGGACAATGGGCATTGCATCGATGCCAATTATTATGGCAATGTCAGTCGATTCTTTAATCATTCGTGTGAGCCAAACATATTGCCCGTGCGCGTCTTCTATGAGCATCAGGATTATCGTTTTCCCAAAATTGCATTCTTTGCCTGTCGCGACATTGATGCCGGCGAAGAGATCTGGTAAGTGCTGGAAGAGTGTGGACTGCCCTTCTATTCCTTCTACTCCTCATACTCCTTCTACTCCACATACTACTTTTACTCTTCCTACTCCTTATATTGCTCGTACTTCTACTCATCATATTCCTATTCCTTATACTTCAATTTCTTCTCCTACACCAATTCTTACTCCTTCTAGTCCTACTCCTCATACTCCTAATCATCATACTCCTATTACTTATACTTCCTTTCCTACTCCAACTTATACTGCTACTCCTACTCCTACTACTACTCCCACTCCTTCTCCTCCTACTCCTCTTACCTCTTACCTAACTGATAAGTTTTGTGCTTTGCTGTTTCAGCTACGATTATGGAGATAAGTTCTGGCGTGGCGATCATCGTGCCAACGGTGGCGGTTGCAAGTGCCTCACGGCCTCCTGCAAATATGCTAAATATTCTGGCAGCTCGAATGCATCACCAACAGAAGGCACAGCAGCGGCGGCGGCGGATGAGGATCCCCTGGCAAGCTCAACAACAGATGCAGGCGCAGGAGCAGCAGCGACGCAAGTTCTGTTCAATGCGTGCATATAAGTGTAGACTTTAAGTCGTAGCTTAAATGATTCCAAATTCACAAACATGAGCGCGATAGGGATAGAGATATAGAAAGAGAAAGAGAGAGAGAGAGGTAGAGATAGATAGTGAGAGATAGAGACGCGGACAACATCAACATGACTTTCTTGGCCAAGCCAAGTTGCCAAGCATTCACAGACAGTAAGAGCGCCATATTATGTATAGAATGAATTCAAAATCCGGGCCAACAACAACAACAACGTTATAAAGAACACAGCTGTTGTAGTTGTTGTTGTTGTTGGCAGTGGACTGCCAAATGTTGCAAGATTATAATTTAGTTTAATCATAGTTTGTTTATACCACAAATACGATACACACGATGCATGTGTAAAGTAGATTGTTTTTGTTTTTGTTTTCAATTATATTTGAAATATTTTGAAATATTTGCATTGTGCAATAAGTTAATTGAATAATTTTAAATACACTCACATACATATACACATATACATATGTACATATATGTAGATGTATAACTACTTATACTACACATACATAGGAAATTCGTGTACTTAGCTGTGTCCTTCTTCATCCATTTTTGTATCTGATGCAAATGTGTGTGTGTGTGTGTGTGTGTGTGTGTGTGTGCAGTATATCTATATATATACATTATATATGTATACATAACAGAGAGCCGCATGCATTATGCAACGAGTGTTTATTAAGTATATGTTAGTGAATGAATGACTGAGAGTGGGAAGTGTTAATAAGACACACTTGACTCTTATTCATTTATTCAAGCAGATCTCCAATACATATACATAACATTGCAACGCGAGACACAGAGAGAGAGAGTGAGAGAGAGAGAGAGAGAGAGACAGAGAGAATTCTAGTCATAAGAAACCATACATTGTATGCGCATGTATGTTGTAATACAGACAGACAGACGGACGGACGGAGACAGCGCGTGAATCAAACAATAAATGTAAATGTACAGTTACGTTGTATACATTAATATTATTACTATATGTATGTGTATGTGTATGTGTCAATGTATTTATGTGTTTTTGGGAAATGTCTAGCCGAAGTAAAGTAGACGAAATTAGCCTTTAAATGAAGTCAGAAGAAAGTTTAATGCAAAATTCCCGATTGATCTGTTCTATGTAGAATGACAACAGTTTGTGTTGAATAAAGTACTGATAGTCGTTAAAGGAAACACACACACACACATACACAGACACACGCACACACACACATAGGCACAACTAGCTTTAAACTGGTTTTGTGAAGAGATTTTAGCTATTTACCCATAATTTGTTTTGTAGTTTATTAAGCTAAGCAACTGTAGCAGGCAACTGCTGCTCCAACAGTTGCTGCCACAGCGTTGCAGCATTTAAGCTTTGCGCCCACGAAAGCCACAAGTGCCTCAGAAGCTTTCAAAGAACCCTCCTCAGCCCCCCGCCCCCCACACACATACACAAGCCACGTCTTGCCCGAGCTAGACAAGGTACTACAGGAATACACAACTGTAGAGTTGAAGAAGTAGAAGAAGCAGCAGAAGAATTCATTGACTGCAATGCATTTTTATTAGGAGATGTGACCGATATCGACCACTGTAGCAACAAAAACAAAATTTCTTACTTCATTTCCAGTTCGAACCATATCTTTGCGTCTAACGAATCACATCAGATAGTAGGAAACATGATAAGCGTATAGGGGTAATTTAATTTTAGAATATATACATATTTACAATACATACGGACATATGTACATGCTTTAACTGTATGTAGCACGTGGGTCGATTAGCGTTTATGCAAGGCCTAGGAACTTAGTGGGGAGTGTATGGTGTAGTAGACTTAAGTCATCAATGCTGAAAAATGTATTGCATACAACGCCCGCCCCTTTTACACACACACACACACACACACGCCCACATATATTTAGCTAATAGTTCTATGACATACATTAATGTATACTAATATTTTTTATTAACTGAGTGGGAATATCATCATCAGCATCATCAATTGAGCGCATTGAGATTTGGAGTGTTCCTAGAGATCACAATAATTGGGTAGATGCATAGATACTATATATACTAGATATATATTATTGTAAATGTTTAGAGCCCAAGGCGAGTTGGACGAGACTAAACGGGGCAGTTATTGCGCTCCCTCTCGCACACACTTGGCCAAGGGCAGCATTTCTATACGTAATTTGTGTACCATATAAGCGATATTTACACACTTATTAATATATATATATATATATATATATAACGGTTTCGATGATGCACCACATGTAGAAGATAAGTAGTCACACTCATGTTTTTTTTAATTGTTATATCGGTATGCGATTCTTTGTTTTGGTTATTTTATTTTTATTTCGATTTTATTAACAATTGCATATTTACCATACATACCTTCTATTGAGTTTATAGTTCAACCGTAATGATTAGTTGAAATTTGAGCCCAATAATGTTAAACATAAGTCACAGTATATAAAAAATCAAATAAATTGTAATACAACTGAAATTAATGTTTTTAATTGTCAAAAACTATGAGTGCCTCTAATTTAATTTTGAATTTACGTCTTAAAAATCAAATAAATTGCGCTCTAAATACATTCTGTACAACACTGTTACCAGTGTTGTTTATGTTTGTTTGTTTTTCAATCAGCTGTTTTGCTACTGGAGCTGGTCACACAGTTTCGTGAATTGTATGTTTTGTAATTTTGAGGTTGGTTTTGATACTTTCGTTTTACTTGATATTTGTTTTTATTTATTATTTAATCGATACATATTGAAATACAGATATTACGCCTGATTGTACTTAGTAAGCGCAGCGGTAAACTGGACTTGCAATTATAAGAAGAGGACGCATTATACAGAAGTTGCGGCCAAATCGACAGCGACACAAAATTGAATCAACAATCAAAACAAAACCACTGCCCAGATGAGTTTCCCCACAAAATCGGAGCGTGCCAAGTGCTGGTCCACGCGTGACGAATATTGGCAGTGTCTGGATGACAAGGCACCCAAACACAGTTCGACGAGCGGGGAAAAGATACCCAATGTCTGTCAGCAACTGCGCAAGCAATTCGAGCAATCCTGTCCCGGTCAATGGGTGAAACACTTTGATCGCAAGCGGACCTATGAGCAGTTCAAGGAGAAGATAGCATCCGGCTATGACCCACTGGACGAGCGCAGCAAGGCCGAAATTCCGAGCAAGTGAAATATTGCCGGTAAAGTCGGTGCCGTTCAGTTAATTGTTACGCTATATATGTAAATCATTTTTTTTATATTGTTGTAGTAAAGTGTAAATAAAACAAGTATTTCGTTACTACGCTATTTCATAATCTATTATTATAAATTCATTTATTAACGTATGTCCTAAGATTGTTTTATTTCAAATAGACAACACCAGTGTGTACACATTACACTTTTAAATTTAATTACTTCTAATAAGTTGAACGGGAAATGTTTTGCAAACAACACAATTTAAACAGTTGTTGTTTTTGACAAATAATTTAAAAATTAATGAAATTATTAATTCAACTAGAAAATGCAATTAAAAATTCAAATATCAGTGTGTGCACACACCAAAAACTTTTGAAACCGAAAAGGTGCTAAAAATGCACGAAACGCATTTCCTTAAACGGTCAAAGCAGCCGGAAAGTTTTTGGAGTGCTAATGCCTTATAATTAAATTTAATTCGAAGCGTGTGGTGCAGTTAACAAGCACTTTTTCGAATTTGTCAAAACCTCGAAATGGAGTCGATTGCGTTTGGTGTATTGACGAGTAAGTAAATGGCTATATTCTCAGAGAGTACAACTATTAATAAAAACAAGCCTCCACTCATGATGTTGCACAGTTAGCGATACATGCTACCAAGAACCGGCGAAGGATCGCAGCGGGCCGCGGCTGGTGGAGCTGATCAATGATGCATTTGACAATGCGGTAGTAATCACAAGCGTGCTACCGGATGAGCGGGATCTCATACAGCGCGAATTGCGCAAATGGATCGATCGCAACGATGTGCGCGTCATAATAACAACAGGTGGCACTGGCTTTGCGCCGCGTGACGTCACACCAGAGGCCACTAAGCCACTGCTTGATAAAGATTGCCCCCAATTGACATTGGCTATCGCCTTGGCTTCGCTTCAGAAGACCAAATTTGCAGCATTATCGCGAGGCCTCAGTGGCATTTCCGGCAATACTTTGATCCTCAATTTTCCAGGCAGTGTGAAAGCGGTGGCTGAGTGCTTCGATGTGGTACGCGACCTGCTGCCCCATGCCCTGCACTTAATTGGTGATAATGTGCCGCTCGTGCAACGCACTCACAGCGAAATGCAATCGGATACGACAAGCCCCAAACTGTCGCCAGTGATAGCGTTGCAACGCGATCATGTCTGTCCACATAAAACCGGTGCTGGCAACGATGTCGATCGAAATTCTCCGTTTCCCATGTTGCCGGTGGAGTTGGCCTTGAGCACCATCCTTGGTGTGGTGCAACAGAACAAAAGCATTGTTCACAAGTTGGTGGATATGGGATCCCCCATAAATATACCACCATTTCGGGCATCCATCAAGGATGGCTATGCAATGAAGTCCACCGGTTTCTCTGGCACCAAACGTGTCATCGACTGCATTGCCGCCGGCGACAAGGTAAATGAAATATGCTAACTTACTGGTGGTTTCCATTTGTAACCAACACCCAAACTGGTATATGGTATGATTGGTATTTCAGGTGTATTTCGAAACTGGGTGTGGGGAACCTGACAGTGCTTATATGCTGTTTACACATGAATTTCCTTGCAGATAAACCCACATCCGCTGCAGGAGGACGAGTGTTTTAAGATCAATACGGGGGCACCTTTGCCGGAGCATGCAGACTGTGTGGTGCAGGTGGAGGATACTAAATTGCTGCAACGCGATAAATATGGTGGAGAGAGTATGGTTGAAATTCTGGTAGAGCCTAAGGCTGGCCAGGATGTGCGGTAAATTGTGCCAACATGGCGCAGATATAGATACGTATTTAGTTAATAAATCTAAACTGCTCTCATTCCGCACAGACCAATTGGCCACGATATGAGCAAGGGCAAGAGAGTATTCCCCGGCTTTGACCCCTCGCCAGTGGTCACCAAAACCATATTGGCCTCTGTGGGCTTGCAGCTGCAACTGCGTAAGCCCAAAGTGGCCATTATCTCAACTGGCAGCGAGCTGCTGGCACCAGATCAGCCCACAGAGGATGGCAAAATCTTCGACTCGAATACAACAATGCTGGAGGAACTGCTTCTCTATTTCGGTTTCGAATGCATGCAGCAGAAAGTGCTGAGCGATGAGTGAGTGTATCTGCATGCAACATGGAGCAGCCAACTAATGTGTATCCTCTATTCTACAGCTTGGACACTATCAAAGGGACTCTCTCGAATCTATTCGATATCGTAGACTTCGTCATTTGCAGCGGTGGCGTATCCATGGGCGACAAGGACTTCATCAAGCCAGTACTGGAGCAGTTGCAGTTCAAGGTGCACTTTGGACGTGTCAACATGAAGCCCGGGTTGGATTTAACTAGCTAACTGTGTGGATTTTGGATTACTTTATTGATCTTGTTGTGTCTCCTATATATTACTTGCAGCAAGCCCATGACCTTTGCCAGCAGAGAGAATAAGTATTTCTTCGGACTGCCCGGCAATCCGGTGTCTGCCTTTGTAACATTCCATCTGTTCGCTTTGCCCGCCATACGCTGGGCAGCCGGCACGGAGCGTGCTAAGTGTACGCTTGCCGAGATTCAAGTCATCGTAAGTTCTAGCTTCATTGTGAAATTCAGGTCATTGTGAAATTCAATACACACACACACACATTTGAAGTTCTGACAGGCGATTGAGATTCACTGGCCAAATCAATCAACAGTTTGCATTCCACTCTGTGTATATTGTCGTCACTAATAGTGCCTTATCACCTTGGCTTTTTTTTGGAAAGCGCCGTGTAGCGTTATCTGTGCGTACCTCTCCATAAGAGGTGCTCAAAAGTCTTCCTTTCCTATTGTGATTTTACACTTTTTTCTTATCATGAGAAACCTAGCAAACATGCGTAGTAGTTGACTTGACGAAGCTTGTAGATAAGCTAAAGTATTCAGATAAATGATGTTCCCAAATGGGTTTATGGTATAGAAATGAATTGTACTTGTAGTTTGCACTACTTAGTGAGGCTTAGCCTATTTAAAGCTGAAGTTTCTTGTGCTTCTTTAATTGTTCAGCTACTCAATGATGCCATCGATTTGGATGCTCGCCCCGAGTACGTGCGTGCGTCAGTGAGCAGCATTGGAGGTCAACTGCATGCACTTGTCACTGGGGATCAGGTAAGAGACGGATGCAACTGATCCAGCAATCAGATCTTGACTGTATCCATGTCATTCACAGATCAGCAGTCGCCTGCAGAGCATTGTGGGTGCCGATGTGCTAATTCATTTCCCAGGACGCACCAACAACAAACCTCAGGCACAATGTGGTGATGTCTTCAAGGCGTCGATACTGCGCTATGACTTTATCTCAAAATACGAATAGAATGCACATCAAAAAAAACATAACTGACAATAAAAAAGGGGGAAAAGAAATGAAAGTAGCCTTTTTTATTATTATTATCATATACGATATATTTATTTATTTATATATGTAAATGTATTTCATGATACGTTCTTTTATTGTGTATAAATCGTAACATCTTCTACAGCAATATATACCGAACCAGGCAGGGTCTACAACTGTCTACAAATCAAATGCAGCTAATTGCAAACTTGTCTTTATAAAAAAAGTACAAAAAATAATAATAGTAATAATAATGCATCAAAAAAATGTTGATATCAAAAATAGATTACAGATAAGGTTAGCCAGAGAGCTTGAAGACACATGGAGAATGTTGTTGTAGTTGTTGTTGTTATAGTTGTTGAAGGAAAAAGGAAAGAGAAGGGAAGACAGAAATAGTGTGCGGGTTACATATGTACAGAAAGTATTGTAAAAGGCACGCAATAATAAGCTCCAATCAACTTGACTGGCTCCGTTTTCGTTTGTGTATTTTGTTTTGGATATCCGACTCCGATTCCGACTGCGTCTAGACGGTCTGCGTGGCGGTGGCCTCACTGGGCCGGTGGAGGCGCAACGAGGAGCGGCATGGCAACGTGAATTGATACTTGTTGTGGGAGAGCAACGCGTAGCGCTGCTGCGGCACATAGTCCCAGAGTGCCCGTTCGATCACCTGCAGAGCGCTGGCACTGAGCACATCTGCCGTATACTGGGTGGGTGCACCGGGTACTTGTGACATTGCTGTTGAGAAAAAGGAGAGAGATCATTGTTTGTAGCACAGGGGGTAATCCTTCGATTTCTAGGAGAGATGCTGCACTTACTCTGGGCAACTGGCGCCTTGTATAGCGACTCGGCACTCATGCCACATGTGTCGAGTGCAACAATGTTAACGCCATACGGTTGCAGTTCCTTGCGCAGCTCCTCGGCGCACTTCTCCACGGCGACACGGGATGCATTGAATGCGACCAAACCATCGCCACCCATGCTGGCGCCGGCAGTGCTGCCACCCAGGTATAGTAGACGACCGCGTGTCGGACGCAGAAAGCCCACAAAGGCCTTGGCCACACGCAGCGTGCCCAATATGTTGGTCCTTAGCATCTGCTCCCATTGCTGCACATCCTGCGACTCAACACGGCCGCGATAGACACTGCCGCTGGTATTGATGACGGCAGCGATGCCACGTTCATTGGCATTCAAATGGGCGCCCATGGCAATGGTCGCCTCGCGCAGCACATCCTCGCGTGTCACATCCAGTCGCATGGGAATGATGGTGCCACTAATGGGCTCCTCACTGTATTCGCGTATCTTCATCCAACCGCAGAGCAGTTTGGCGGGCAGTGAGTCACGTGCTTCCTTCATGCCGGCAAACACGCGGCATCCCTTGTTCGCCAGATACGTGCACAATTGCAGGCCCAGTGCTGTGTCCGCGCTCGTGACCAGTACCACGCGGCTCGGTGGCACGACGGCATTCGATGCCGCATGACTCTCCTCACGCACCTTGCATATCAGATAGATGAGCAGCGCACCGGCGATCGAGAACAGCGCCAGCAGCTGGAAGGCCAACACCAGCATGGTCATTGGCTCCATTATGGCATTTCTGTGGGCAGAAGAGCAAGCAATTGATTAGGGATCATTTGAGAATACTATTTAAAAACTTTATATAGAACTATAAATAATGCAACCTGTTGCGACAATTTTCAATCATGAACTCACATGTTTTATTACAATTTTCAATAGGTATTCAAATATACACACATACATATAATAAAATATTACTTATGGATATTCAGATTTAATTTCAATAAAACATTTAAATATAAATGTGTATATTAATATTTAAATATGTGTATTTTTATTGTTTTATCCACACTCACGATCAGCTGTTATCTTAATACCGTTAGAATTACAAAATCAAGCGCAGAAACGTGCTAAATTTAACCCAAAAAAAAGATTTACAGCACTTTTTGGCAAATTGGATAACGGATTAATTCCAATTGGAATAAACTGCACAGTGTTGCCAGAATTCTTGCGCAACGAATTGGCAATGTAGGACACACTATTAAAAATCGAATTAAATAACTGATTTATCTGTAAATCAACTAATTTTGAGTCTATTTAGTGATTTTTAGGAGAGATTGCTGTGTAGAAAATAAAATGCACTTTTTAAAACGAGGCAAGCTGTTTGTACATATGAAATTAACAAATTAAACAAAATACTAATTTCACACGAGATCAATCTGGTACCTTAGAATTAACAAAAGAATTCGGCAGTTCTTAAGTGGATTATATTATTATTTTTGAACCGTTCCCTCTGGAGACTTGCGGAAATGAGTGGGTGCACTTATCGCTTGAGGGAGCATTGTTATCGCCATTTAATTGCGCAACGGTGCCGTAGGCGGATATAGTGCTGCTATCATTGCTGCAGAGACTACTCTCCCTCTACCACCCTCCACACCTCCTCAGCTGCCACCTGGGCGCACATAAATACCACAAATATGGCAAACCCATTTCCGCATGTCAACGTCGTCGTCGTCGTCGTCACCGACGCCGGCGTCATATGCTGCCATGCGTTGCAGCCGCAGTGAAATTCGCTGCAAGGCAACGAAGAGCGACCGGAACCTGGTCGAAACTTGGTTAGAAAAAAGCAAGATGAAGACGGAGACGGAGAGGAGAATGCAGACGAAGAAAGGTGGCATGCAACTGCAGCCGGAGGTCTGATTTATAGATTTATCTGCAGAGACAGCAGAGACTCAGGATTGGGGCTGGGCTTGGATTTCGGTTACGGTTTCGGGTTGTCGGCGTTGCAAACAACTTTTACTTCGACTATGTGAAAGAGTCGCCCCCGGCAGAGAGGGCTACCGGCTGCGTCGTCGTCGTCGTCAGTTTTGACGCGTGCAGTGAAAAGTCGAGAAGCACGTAGACATAATTTATTGCCAAATGCACGAAGCTTGGAGCTGGACACGCACTGCTGACCACGTGCACTGGCGTAGAGGGGGGAAGCTCGTTGTGGATACAAACATACATACATAGATCGTATATAGTATATGTATATCTAATATATGTATACACACGTATGCAGCTCTTCGTATATGGTCCGACGGTTAAAAGTGAAGTCTCTTTCGATTTCTGTCGAGGCATGAGAGTGGGAGAGCGGGAGAAAGATGGGGACGGGGGACTGTGACTCCTCCGACTATGACCAAACTGTCGGACGGTACTAACTGCCTCGTAAATTGTAAAAAATTTGAAGAAAAACGCGCAACAATTAAGCGAATCAGATGTGAGGCAAAGTTTGCCAACTATTTATAAAACACATTACGCCTGTTTAGTTTACTTGGCTAATGCAAACCTTGTGTCGCATCGCAGTCCGTCGTTGCACACATGCACACATACATACATACATAACTCTTCAGTCATAATGAGGGTAAATGCAGCTATAAGTTACAGATGATATTTAATCAAGACACGCACTAGTCGCAGTTAAGATTGTTCGCGATATTATTCGGGTGCGTTTTCTGCATTAAATGTTGCTTATGCAATCCCCACAAATGTTAACAATCACTAAAATTAGGTAAAACTTGCATACATTGCTCGATATTTCAGGAACAGCATCGAAAATTGATAAACTACTTTGAAACAGAAATAAACTCCTCAATATGTTAACTAATTTATATTGCTGCCTAAGTAAACTTGCACAAAATTTCAAAATATTTACATTTCATATTCAAGAAAAATAAGTGAAGTTTAAACTCAAGAAAAATTCTAGATATTTTAGAAATTGCAGTAAGTTTGAGAAAACTGTAAAAGATTTGCATAAATTCCTCAACAGAGATTTCTTAAAAACCTCTTCAGTTTTTGAGGGGTATCTAACTAACCTGACTACCGTAACCGACTCCAATCAAGCTCTGATTAAGCCAAGAATAATTTGCAAGCCTGACTTCCATGTCTTGTTTTTTGAGTTTTTTGGCAACTTCATGCCGCATGTGGCACTTGGTAAGCTGCCAGAAGTGGTCGCTGCTAGTGCAACCAGTTTGTGTGTTTGCGGCAGTTGCAACTGCACACTGTGGCGGCGACCCAGTTCTGTGGCAGTTGCGCAGCTGGACTGAACCAATTCCCAGTGACCATTGCGATGGCATTAGAAAAATGGCCACAGCCTCGAATTGTCCATTAACATAACGCGGCGCATTGCATAAGGCCAACGGCCAACTGGCCATTGGCAATTGGCGACACTGACGCATGCTGCGCGTTGCATCAACGTTGCAACGTTGCCTGCCAGTTGCCAGTTGCACGATCTGACAGCTGTCGCTTGTTAGTTATGTCAGCTTACGGCAGTTCTAGCTAAAGCGGAGAGTCTGTTCGATCTATAAGTGATGACAATAAGTGAGGAACTATCGGATAAATTTAGCATTTAAATTGTAGGTTAGATACTATCGGATAAGGAAGGGGAATACATACGATATACAGCTGTGTTCATAAATATAGCAGTGCTCATGAGCAGCAACTTTAAACTTAATTTTATATATCAAAAAGTAAATGAATGTTCACAAATTCAATTTTGTTTTAACTTTGTGATTATTTTAAACAAAAATAAATCAATTTATTATTCAAAATGTTAATTTTTTTACATTATTAATTTAAACAAAACGTGCTGTTTACAGCTGTTCATAAAAATAGCACTGAGTAATGAAAACAGTGGAATTAGTTGAAAAAAACATTGTTAAAATCCAAAAAACTATTTTAATTTGTTTGCTTGGGATAGTACTTAGTCGTGTACCCATTATTTTTTATTACGGCCCGGCATCTGCGAGGCATAGAATCCACCAAGTCCTGGCAGCGCTTGACAGGGATCAGCTCCCATGGTTTTTGAACAACCTCCCAAAGCTGCGATCGAGATGTTGGATTTGCATTTGCAACATATCGATTAACATCTCCCCATAGGTTTTCAATTGGATTTAAATCCGGAGACTGCGCAGGCCATGACATAAGACATGTATAAATACTGCATACTATTGTACATACTATGCAAATCAGTTTGTAATCGGATAAGGGAAGACTTTATACATGTGAATATCACAAGTAAAAACTTATGGCATCATTTAGGAACAATCTGACAAGGGAAAGTGAATATGTACTGTATGGTATACATTAAATTCTGTTTATAAAAGGAATTCACGAACTATAGTATAAGAGAAAAGGAATATATACTATATATATTTGTATATATACTGTAAATATCATTAAAATCGACGCCAAGTTCTGCACAATTGTAAAGGAATAATATTAAATATAATTAATGAATGTAAATTGTGAATATGCCCATGAGATCTGTTAAAATCCAAGAGGTAAATGCATTTAAATCATAAATAACATCAATTCAAGTTGTGCACGTTGTGTTAAGTCACGCAGTCACGCGCCCATCTCTAATTCTAGACAGACACTGCAAATATCACCTCTCCCATTGCGTTAGCCGCGTTAATTGAATTGACGATTGGCGATTGACACTTGTCATGACAATCGACAATCGACAATCGCAAATTGACAATCGATATGCAGTTAATAACGCAATTATGCGCATTGTTGTGCATTGAACTTGCGGCATGTGGCAAGTGCAGTCGACAATGAGACTGTGTCAGTAATGAGCAATCGCCTCAATCATCTCAATCAGACTTCAATCAGACTTCAATCTGATTTCAATTACGCGAATTGCGAATACTTGCGCCTGATTGCAGATCTCACTTGGCTGAAACTGCAGCGACTCTTCGATGGAATGCCAACGGGTTGCAATAGTTGGCAAGCTATCGACTGCAAGTTGCAGTTGCAGAACGTGCTCCCCACGTAGTTTTAACAAATCTACAATCTACTCATAAGTCTAACCCACGCAAGATGATGTTTATCAGCATGAGATCAACACAAAATGAATGCAATTTGAGCGAAAGTATGGCAAACTAATCGGAATACAACTTGATATCATAGGTTATCATATTATATCATGACTCTGAACCACTTAAAGCTCTGTTCATTTTGTAGTTGCGTCTATCAAACTCAGCAGTTAGTCAACGGTCAAAGTATTCAAAATATAGTACCTTAAGCTGAAAATAAAACAAAATAAACGGAATCCAACTTGATATCATAGGTTATCATGTATATGATAGGTTAATCAAGAAAACCCACTTAAAACTCATATCAGTTTGTAGTTTTGCACCAAATTGAGCAGTTAGTCAACTCAAAGTATTCAAAATACCTTAAGAAAACCCGATACGAGTCGAACAACTCTATATAGTGTAGCAGGCAATATAATCTTTATTTTAGTTCTTATTTATTTATATTTTGTAGTAGGCAATATAATCTTTATTTTTAGTACTTCTTCGTACCGACGCTTCGAGATCAAACTTCTAAATCGATAGCTTTTATTTATCGTACATTGCATTGGATATATCGATATTATACATGGTTGCTTTCCTTTACAATAGATCGATATCAAACAGCTGTTATTCCATACGATAGTTAATACAATATGTGTTTATCTTACACTTCCCTTTCCGATAGTTCAGCTAAAATGAAAGACATATGCATGTTGTTTTTATAACTGCCAAGACTTTGGCCCGCCACTCCGCCTCAACTTGGCTATAACTAGTTTGAGGTTAAGTCGAGCCCATTCATTAAAGACAACTACCTGCTTCAGTGAATGTTGACTGTGCTCGTTGTTGTTGTTGTGTTTTTGATGGCAACACTTTATTTGCTTGCCAATTCGCGCACAGATGTATTCATGCATATTCATGGATGCGCATGTGAATCGCACTCACATAACTCAAACAATTGCTGAACTGTTTATTTCTTTATGCTAATCGACGCTCGACAAGCTCGCTCAAAAGTTAACGCTAATTGAAATGTTTTTTTCTTACTTTAGTTGGGACAGCTTAGGCCATTGTCTGCCTTGCGACAAAAGGGAACAGCCAGGTAGAGAAAGAGAAAGAGTAAGAGAAAGAGAAAGAAAGACAGAGATAGATTGACAAAGGGCCTGCGGTCAGGGAAAGGCAGTTAGATGAATAATGTAGCTAAAAGTTAACACTCACTCAAAGTTGGCTTGACTATAAAGTGGAAGTAGAACTACAGCTTCAATTTGCTACAGCTATAGATACAGACTTAGATTAAGATACAGACATGACTGACATGAGTGTCTTGACTCTTTGCTGTGCCAGTTCAGTTCAAGTGTGGCTTTTAGTTTAGCTAATTTTCTGCACAAAGTGCGACTCATTAAAACAAAAAGATACAAATGTATCTGCGTGGCTGTCAATGACTATACAGTGTCAGGCACTTAATTAGATACATATATAGCTCGACACAGACTTCAATCGCTGTTCTTCTGGTTAAAACTATGCATGCTTGAAGGTGAGTGTACAGTTACAGGGTATCTGGCTGTCATTCACTTAGTCGGCACTTGCACATCAACTTTCTGTTTAATGGCACTTTAATCTATCATCGATTCAAGTTGAATGAGACAGCAAGCGAGCAGGAGAGAGAAAGAGATGGGGCTATAAGAAGAGTAGTAATGTTAATTAAATGTGTGTATGTGCGCGATGAGTGTGCTGAGTGACGCTGCGTATACGCAATGTACGTATGATTAATAAGCATCTTCTGCCTGATGTGGATGTGGATGTGAATGTGGATATAGTTAGTTGTGCATGCTGCGCGACAAGGCTGACATATTTGGGTTGAATGTTAAAGCAACAACAACAACAACAGCAACAGCAACAACAATTGCTGCTGCTGAAATAGCCACAACAAATCGGCAAATGTCGCAATTAACATATTTTATAGGCATGTGTGTGAGTGTGTGTATGTTTGTGTGTTGCTAACACACCCTGCACAACATGGCTGCCATGAAGCCATAAAACAAAAAAATAAACACACTCTCAGGCACGATACACGATTTTGACACGAAACAAAAATCGTTTGTTCAACTGATTAAAGCGGCAAAGTTATGTGGCCCCAAATTCTTTCCTCGGGGTTTAAGAAGAACAAAGAGAGAGAGAGACAGAGAGAGAGAGAGTGAGAGTGCGAGAGGGAAGAAATGGAGAGACTGAAAAGAGTTAAAAAAGGTAACTAACTGATTTGCTGTACAACTGATATAACTGATTAACCACCTCTAAGATATCTAACTGATCTTTCTTCCTCTCTCCAGTCTCTCTCTCTTCCTCTCTCTGTTTGTTTATATCTCTCTCTTATATTACAGTTTTAGTTTATTATAATGATAACTCTAATATACCTACAAGAAAGATGGAATATTGTTAGACTCTCTTCAGGCAGGATGCCAATAAATCTTACAGAAATCGTTAACATTATCCAAGTGATCCATTAAACCAACGGCAACTGTACCAAATTCATGTGAAATGGAGTAAATAGTTCGTGCAGCTCGATATCTTCCAATATTTATATAGATACATATAGTTTATTGTCTATATTCAGCTGCAAATTCAATTGTAATTGGTCTTCCATTGCAATTCCATCGCATTATGGTGTAAATAGCGAAAATCGCTCGTTAAATGTGGAAAGTGAAAAACTCAACAGAAACCTCAATGAAAACCGAATCCACAATCCACAATCCAACCCAAGCCGAACCGCAGCGTAAATTGCACTTGCAATGCGGCAGGTATAAGGTATTTGCTATGGTATACAGTATACAGTATACAGTATACTGTATACTGTGTACTATACACGGTATATGGCATATGGCATATGGTTATTTGGGCTCGGATTTGCAATAAGACTGTGGTATCTAGTATTAAAGTCTCGGTGTAGGTTTTGCCTCGCACGAAATTGGCTAATTGCCATAATTAAAGAATCGATGCAAAGAAAAGATAGAAAACGAAACGTCTGCGATGGAGAGAAAGAGAGAGAGAGAGAAACTTATTATGATCGCAGCAAGCGAAACGAAACGAAATGAAATAAGAAACTCAAGTAGCCCAATTAATTTGCACCTTCAGCTACAACAACAAGAGTGGCAATAGAAAAAGTAATAATAATAATAAGAGCAAGAAGAGCTTGCTTGGCTCAACTATTTGATACCCTGCATAGAAGTTAATCTGTGCGTTCTATTTATGTAGAAGTAACATTATATTTTATCATCATATCATAGCTTGATTGAGTTAGTTTACTTTTATTCTTATTTGTTATAAGGCCAAGCCAAATAAAGTATTGCAAGTTTTACTTATCGATGAGTTGCCAAAGTTAAATATAAGATTTAATTCAAAATTTAGTTATACATGCCAGCCTATTGTAATGAGATTAAGACAACTCAGGCTCAACGTTCCATGTCTAAGCTTACTTTCAATAAGGTTACAGAGTATTTAAATTAATGATAATATTGACTGAGTAAAATATAGTAGAAGGTTACATTCCAAATTAAACCTATGTAACCCTTGTAGTTCCAGAAATCTACGAGTTTATATTCACAATATGATGTTATGAAGTAAAAGAAAGACTAAGAATCAATGTATTCTAGGTTAGGCTTACCATTTTATAGGGTATTCAATAGGGTAGGGTATTAAATGAATGCTCTGGTTGTGGTAATGGTAACAGGTGCAACAGGTGCGAATGAGTTGGCGAACCAGCCCGAGCACTCGACTGTCCAGTCAACACATTTACATATGCCGAGTATGTCTATAAGTAGTGCAAGTATCTCTATCTCTCTCTCTCTCTTTCTTGACTTCATATCGTTGTTTCTGTTTTCTGTTTTGGTATTTTTCGATTTTGGGTTTGGGTTTGGGTTTGTTTTGGCCCGTTCGATGTTGGCGATTTCTTTCGGTTTAACACATTTTAGACACGCATCGCAAAAATGGGCGCCGCATGCGACTTACGAGCGCTAATTTTGCCCAGCCCCCGTCCGTCTAACTGGCCCCATCTGGCACCTGTCTACTGAGTCAATATATTCTCTCCTACTCTCTCTCTTTCTCTCTCTTTCCAAGCTCCTCACATGGTCTTCAATCATCCCTGCTGAGCTTGGCTTGTGTGGCCTAAATACGCGTATCTAAAGATGTTGAAAATATGCAGAAATCATAAACAACTTTTGCTCTCCCTCTCTCTTTCTCCCTCTTTCTCTCTTTCTCCCTCTTTCTGTCTCGCTCTCTATGTAGGTGTAACCCGATGTTATGAATACGCAATGATTGCTTTAGGTTTTTGGCTTTCGTGTACCATTTTCGTCGCTTGTTTTTGTATTCCGTTGGCGATGCCACGCTGACACGACGCGACGTCTCAGGGTTCGCCCCCGCCCCGTCCCCCTTAACGTCCTATATGTAACTGTCCCTGGCCGATCGATATAAACGTGACCAGCCTAGACCAGACTGGACTTGATGTTGTCGTAATTTCATTGACTTCGATTGTTTTGATGCCCTCGCATAGAGCAAGGGAAGGTATATAGGTATATTATAAATATATATATATATATATCTATATATATATATATATATATATATGTATATATATATATATAGTAGATAGATATATTCAAGATCAATAGAGATACATATCTGCCCATCATGGTTCATTGCAAAGATAGAAAATATGCTCAATATTGTGAACAGAGCTTGTGCAAGCAAATGAAGAAAAGCATTCAGTATAAACATGCATATGGTATATATATTCATGATCAATAGAGATATCTGCAACCAATTAATGTTCATTGCAATGAAAGGAGGATAACGTGAGCTGAGCTCATGCAAGCGAATAGAAGAAGGCATAATGTAAAGACATACATATGATATATATTCATGATCAATACAAAAATCTAGAAATCTGGTAAAGAATGGCTATTCAATTGGATATTACTGTACACAAAGACGATCAAGCTGGCCTCCGAACAATGGACGACATTAAGTGTTAACATACATTGTATATATGGTATATATATTCATGATCAGTTGAGATATCCGCAAGAAATCAGTAATCAATTGACAATACTGTGCACTAAGTTCGGTCAAGCTACTTTCGAACTAACGAGGGCATAAAGTGTTAACATACATATGGTATATATATTCATGATCAACAGAGAGAACTGCATTTACTAGATTAAGCCTAAACAGCTTCTAGAGCAGTTTTCTACTTGTCAAAAATCTTCGTTCTCTTTTCTTTTAATGACTCTCTTAGTGTACCATACTATATTTGTTATTATAGTGCATATAGTATAGTCGGGCGAGTCAGTCATGAGACATGAGGTTCAATTGCGTGTTTCAAGGTGCCGATGACGACGACAATCGTATAGTGATTATGACGATGACGATGACGATGATGACGATGCTGTTTGTTGTCGACTCTCCCTCTCCCTCCAAGCACTCTACTTGTTCGACAACAGCAACAACAACAATAATAACAACATAAACATGATCAGCGACAGCAACAACAACAACAACAACATACAGTCGGCAATTTTCACCAAGTTCGCTGAACTCTCTAAACAACATCAACTTTTGTAGTCTTCGTCTGTCTTCGCATTGTCTTCGCTCAGCCGAGATGGTAAAAGTGAACATCCCCTTCCAGCATTCCCGCATTCCAGCCTTCCCCCACTATCCTCTTTCCCCCTGGGTACCCCCTTGCTGTCCTGTAAACGGCGACATTTTCAAGTTCAACTGCTGTGAAATATAATATGTAAAAAGTACAAAAAAAACGATAGATATAAAAAATAATAACAAACACAAAATGATTGAAAACATTTTCAACGCTTTCCATTGTCCCCAAAGGGAGGGGGGGGATTAGATCATCAGCATTGTCGAGCTGAGCTAAGCGCAGGCGGCGCGCGATGACGGCACGCGGAGCAACCCCACAAACGAATAACAAACGACGCTTTACAGATGACTGAAGACTGTTTACAGATGACAGAAGACAGTCTACAGAAGACAGCGAACGACAGGGGGGGAAGGGTGTCATAGAGAATAATGTTCACATGTCTGTTCATACATTATATAGCATAGCCCGAGATCCAGAGCAAGCTTAATTTCACTCACTTTAAATTAGAAACCCTGGCAAGCAGTTAAGTATGTGAGGTTATGTAAGTGAATTAGCGCACAATTTGAAGGCTGACGCTATAAAGCCTTAGTAATCCAAATTGAACAACAATCAAAGTGACTAACAAAGAACTTTCAAATCAAAACAAAAAGCCATTACAGCTTTGAGGTTATGTATGGAGATAAGCAACGTTGTTAGTTATGTCTTAAGAATTATACAAGAGAAAATAGAAAGATAGCCGTAGAATAATCAGTCAATTACACTCATTAATAATGTGAGGTTAGGTCTGGAAAAAGCTAACTCATTGTGTGACTAAACGAAATAAATGTGGACATACACAGTTATTGTGGTAATTACTATTAAGAAGGAGATATAATAACTGGGTAAACAATCATTTCGATTGGAAGTGCAATTATTTATTGAGAATGTGAGGTTATGTATTAGTTGCAGTATGCAAGTGTTTGAGAATGTGAGGTTATGTATTAGTTGCAGTATGCAAGTGTTTGGCAAAGACAAACATTGTGTGCCTCAATTGAAATTAATAACCGTATAATCAGTGTGAGGTTATGTGCTGTGGAGTGCTATAACAAATCGAATAAATCCTGTGCTAAATCACACTGCACACTGTGACCAAAGCGATAGAGAAATTAGTGCCAGGCATGGGCCCCCTAATGGGTTCCCATCATCGGCATAATGCATATATGATGATTGCATATGGCATATGGCATACTATAATCGGCTTATGCCATGCAATTTCACAGAGTCTTCAGGCTAATACGTACTTCGTACATATGTATGTGTGTATTTACTCATACATACGTAAATATATGGCATGTCCCATACGTCACAGCGCATCGCATCGCATTATCATTATCGCATATGAAATTTGATGAGGTAATATTTAGTGGCGGCGAAACTAACCCTCCTCCCCCCACCGAACCATAGACGACCATACCGAACCATTTTCACACGCTTCTCGTGCCGCATTTCTTTCAGTTGTTGTCGCCCGATTATCCCCTCCCCCCTCTCTCTCTCTCTCTCTGTCACTTGTCTTGGAATTAAGTTGTTTTTTTATGTGTCCCCCTTCCCTTACCAGCACCTGCCTCTCTATTTGATTTAGAGGCGTTTTATTGGCCAACTTGGCTGCTGTTTAATAGTTGTTGTTGTTGTTATTGTTCCTATTGTTGTTGTCGTTGTTATCTTAACTGTTGTGCGTAAATTTGATCATTTTGACTAGTCGCTTAATCGCCCATTACCAGATATTACCGCATTTTCAGCGCCCCTCAAGCGCTTTCTCATGTTAATGATCTCTTTTACGATATTCGATTCACTTATGCAAACTATCAAATGAACACACACACGCACGCACACACAGAGAGATAGAGGGAGAGAGAGAGAGAGAGAGAGACACGTACAGTCTGCGGAACGGAAACCCGATTCTTAATTGCCGGATTCTGATACTGTATTTATCATTGCATAACTGCGACAAAAGCTAAAAAAGCTCTGTGGGCAGAAGAGGAAGCAATTGATTAGGGATCATTTGAGAATACTATTTAAAAACTGTATAAAGAACTATAAACAATGCGACATAAATGTGTGTATTTATATATTTAAATATGTGTATTTTTATTGTTATCTTAATACCGTTAGAATTACAAAATCAAGCGCAGAAACGTGCTAAATTTAACCCAAAAAAAAGATTTCCAACACTTTTTGGCAAATTGGATAACGGACTAATTCCAATTGGAATAAACTGCACAGTGTTGATAGAATTCATGCGCAAAGGAAAGTCAGAATTGTTGCAAATCGAGTCGACTTGACTCGACTCGATCGGAAGATGATCTCTAAGAACTCACTCTGCATTGCTTATGGCGCTAATTAATTTAATTTAATTTAATTTAATTTAATGTATATATATATCTATATATAATGGAATATATATAATTCCCTTAATTATTAAGCGATCATTATGAAACGTGGAGCAAACTTGCATAAAATACCATGTAACCAATAGCAAAAATTTAAGTTGGAATTTACCAAGAAATGCAGTTAATATAGAAGAATTCCATTTTGAGTTGCTTGAGTAATATGAATTTTACAGGGTATAAAAAGCGTTGCCCGCTTGTGTACCAATTATAATTGCAGTTTAAATTTGCTTCGGCTATTTTCTGTTTTCTTCTTCTACATTTTCATTTTGCTTATTGTTTTGTTTATTTGTTTTTCTTTTTTTTTGTTTTTTGCACTTTTCTTGAAAATCCATTGCAATTGCAGTTGAAAAACTTAACGCTCCATTCAGCTTTAAAATTGCTTTGTGCCACTTTCAGTCGTTTTTTTTGTTTTTTGTAATTGTATTTGTCTACCTTCTATTTTTGTTTCTACCTTCTTCTTCTTCTTCTACTTCTTCTAGCTAGACTGTGCCATTGTTTTGAGTGCTTTTTTGTACATTTTCTACAGTTATTGTTGCTTTTGTATTTCTAAATCGTCGTCAATTGCATTTTACAATGAGCCAACTTGGCGTCGAGCAGGTGCAGCCCCAGATACATAGATGCAGGCAGTCCCAACAGGGGCACCCTTCGATATGGATAGGGCACTGTCCCCCATCCGCTTTGGCAGTCTACCAGAAATGCCAATTTTTCTCAAATGTCACGTTCGCTGCGCACAATTTTTATGTGTTCGCATTTTGTAGGGGAAATTGAAAAGTATTTCAGATAGCGAGAAACTCCCAAGTCTATAGAGTATACTATACATGAATATATAACTCATATACCATACTATGTATGGTATGGAGGCTTGAGTTCAGTAATATTATGGAGAGCAACTCTAGAGGTTGATAATGCAAAAGTTCTTTGGTAATATTCGATATACTATTGCAGTTATTCTATTAACATTATATATGCTATACTATATTGGATATGTGTACAAAGTATAGTAGTTCTTATGTTTACCATATCGGTAAACATAGTATAGAAGTTCTTTACTTTATAACATAGTATAAATATATATAAATACATATGTTATGCTTGCTAAAGTAAGTAAGTCTTGCATAGCTGTAACTTGCGCATTATAGCGATTATTACAGCCAAACTTAGTAGCTTGAAAATGTCATATATCTTCTTGAACTCTATGAAATTTACTCAAGATCGGCGCACTATAACATATAGCAATTGGAATAGCAAAGCGTAAACAAAGTGCGTAAATTGCTTTTGGTTTTTGCGTGCGTTGCCAACTCGGGGCTGAATGCCGCGCATTGCCAACACACTTAAAAAGCATGCCTGCCACAGACACTGCACCTCCACCCCTCCCCCCCCTCTACACCCTTGTGCCACCGTCGGCAACAACGAAAACAAAACTGCGCATGCGTGCAAAAATTAAATTGAAAAGAAGCGAGCAGAAAAACGAAATTGAAGAAAACAAATCAGACAATGGTAATAAAAAACACTTTCAAAAGCATTGCAAATATTTATGAACAATCAAAATTTGTTGTTGTTTTATTATTGCTACTACTATTGTTGTTGGCGAGTACGCCGCAGGAATTTAAATTGTTTTTGTTGCTTGTGTTTTTCAAATTTGTTTTCCTCGCCTATTATTGATTAATTATAAATTATTTGTTGTTTATTGTCTTCTTCTCTTCTCTTGTTTGCTTTGCCAAATTCGAATTCGAATTCGATTTCCATTTGGCTACAGCAATGCGGATTCCGAATATGCAATTCCAAATCCGATTCCCATTTTGGTATCGGTATCGGTTTCAGTTTCGATGTGTCGATTCCGATTCCGATTCCGGGAATGGATTCGCAACTGGGCGCCTCCGCCTTGGGGGCATCCACTCAAGCGTCCTACTTGTTGTTGTTGTTTGTGGCTGTTGTTGTTGTTGTCTGCCAATTATGGAGGCACAGTCAAAGACTTGATTCGATTTGAAATTTCACTTTTTTCTCGCTTTTTTCTTTGGCTTTTCTCTCTCTCTCTCTCTCTCTCTTTCTTTCTCTTCACTAGCTGCGTTTGAACTTTTTTAGATACTCGCGTACAGCGCAGGCTGCACTTGCCAGTCTGGGAATAGGATGATTTGCACTATGGCAATGGCTAATGGGCAGATCCGCTCCAGCAACAGCAGCAACTGCAGCATGTGAGCAGCAGCCAAGCAGACCAAAGTTATAATTAAAGCTTCGCTTTCACCTCGACCAATTGTCGAATACTTAGGAGCGTTTACTGACTGTGCACTACCCGCAGCAGCCAGTTAGAATGGGCGCGTTATGGTTTCGGGTGTTCTACACTAACAGATACTCTGTGCATGCATCGATAACTTTGACAATTCTCAAGCAATTGTAATGTAATAAAGAGAGTATAGATCTAACAACCTTAAGGCAATATATACCAAAAATCAGTGCATTATCTTTCTTAAGTCTTGAGTTGCATACAGCTGACAGGACTATGAATTGCGCTTGGTTCAATTAAGATTGGGTATGAATACGACTGTGTGCATACTTCGATAACTCTGAGGTTACTTAACCAATCTTAATGAAATTTAAAGAGTATATAGCTAACAAAGTTAAGATTTACTAAAAATCAGTGCAATATCTTTCTTAAGTCTTGAGTTAGTTTAACTTAGATTGGGTACTGCCTAACCCTGCTACCCTATAAACTTTCTTTTCACCTGGGAGTTTAAGTTATTTATTGCTCTCAGGTTAAGTTGCAGTTAAGAAGTTAATTACGCTTTGACCATGCTTTGTTAAAGGGCTCTGCGTTATGTGTAGACCCGCAACCGCCTCCCCATACTCGATCATCAACTTGCTACGCCCTCTGCACGTCTTGACGAAGAAGAAATCTGTCAATTCCGCAGAATCAACGCAAGACACGCATGCGATAAAGATAAAGCTGAAGATGTAGACGCAGATAGAGACAGAAACACACACATGGCTCTGCGACAAGCCCACAACGAGCAGACATACTTTATAAGGTGTGCGCGAACAGATCTGTTGATCTTTAGCTGCTTTGCAATGACCTCAGCTGTTTGTTTATTGTTTTGCTTTTTCTTAATTCTATTTTTTACATCTTTTTTCCTTTCCACTTCTTTTTTTTGTTAGTTTGTGTTCTTTGCATTCGTGCGTGGAATTTCTAAGAGATCTTAAGTGTCTCGCTTTGCTGTCGAAGGAAGTAAGAAAAGCGAAAAGGCAAGAAAAGGTCGCAGTCTGTGTCGGCTGTGAAAAGAAGATCAGAGTTCATCCATATAACATATAACAGCTCTCTGACTTGATCGAATAATGCGCTGACAGGCGAGACAAATGGAGATGGATGGAGGTCTACAGGCAACGCGCAGGAGTTGCTAAATGTTGGTCAAGTGTTTAAGCTTTTTTACGGTCTTTCAATCTGACCTTATGGGCTGCAGAGTTTGTTTGTATTTTATACAAACAATAGATACCCTGCAAGTCGATGTACAGCAAATTATGAGTATAGCAAGTTGACTATCTTAGGTTACTCAAATGCTTCATTTGACTTGGAAGTACATTTAGGAGCATTGATCATGTTAAATAAAGAGAGAAATATTAAAGTAAACTAACAACTAACTTACAAGTACTGCAAATGCATTTGAATTACTCGTTTAACTTACAAGTACTGCAATTGCATTTAAGTTTCTTGTTTAACTTGCAAGTACTGCGAATGCATTTGAGTTACTCGTTAAACTTGCATTAGTTATTTATTCGTTTAACTTACAACTACTGCAAATGAATTTGAGTTCCTCGGTCAACTTACAATTACTGCAAATGCATTTGCGTGCATTTGAGTTACTCGCTAAACTTACAAGTACTGCGAATGAATTTATGTTACTCGTTTAACTTACAAGTTCTGCAAATGCATTTGAGTTACTTGTTTAACATACAAGTACTGCGAATGCATTTGAGTTACTCATTTAACATACAAGTACTGCAAATGCATTTAAGTTATTCGCTTAACTTACAACTACTGCAAATGCATTTGAGTTCCTCTTTGAACTTGCCCGTCATTCGAGAGTGACTATGACTTCTTAGCTTAAATAAGGCGTTTCCCTTGAGTATTTGCAAGTCGTGCCAGCTTCTGCTTTAGCTGCTGTTTATTGTTCAAGCATTTAAAACAAGAACTGTCCAATAAAATACCTCTTTGCGTACCACATTCATTTGCATACAGGTGTTGTTATTGTTGTTCGGCCCAAGATTGATGATAATTCCGGCGATTTGGCACGAGCGAGAGAAACGATCATTGTTTTTTGGGGCCGTGACATATGACAGTTCCCCCCTACCCCCTGCCACCCCGTTAAATTCTTTGACAAGGTGCGAAGCAAAGCAACCGCTGGAGCTTGGATTATCTCATCGTATCGAAGATTTCGAAACGATGTTACAAGAGAGGGGAAACTCCCCTGGGGCTTATTAAGCTCTTCCCCACTGACAGACAGAGATGTATCGATCATATCGATAGGATCCGCTTGGCTGATTCAATTGAATGTCGACTCTTTCATGGAACGTCTTTGAAAGTCAAAACCCCCCATTGACATTGACTTCGGCCTGGCGATCGGCACTGAAAAAACTCAAGCGGGCACTGGAAATGAAGCTGAAACTCTAGCTGAAGCTGAAGCTGAAGCTGAATCTGAAGCTGACTATGTTGCCGGCTAACAGTTCCGTAGGTAGACCATACCACAATCATATCATATCATATCATATGGCATCGTATCGTATCGTATCGTAGCTTACCCTTGGTAGACACGCGTGCGGCAGAGTAGATCAGGTTTTATTCCTCGTTGAATTTAAGTTTATTTTCTTGTCTCTCTCTCTCTCTCTTTCTCACTGTGTTTATCTTAAATCTCTACGAAAAAAAGAAACCATTTAATTTAAGCACTAAGCGAGTTTCTAAAAAAATTGATAAATAATAAATAAATCTTCAAAAAGGAGCATCCAAAAATAAAAATACGCGACGCGTACGACAAACAAAAACAAAAACACAAGAAAAAAGTCAATAAAAAAAGAAAAACAAGAAATCACAAATCGAAAATTTGGTCTTGGCTTGCGGTCGAATTGGAATGCAGCCCGTACCCCGATCACACCCGCACCCGCAACCGATCGTTACGTTTCTGTTTTCGGTTTCGATTTCGAATTTGGTTCGCTGTTTACCAATTTAACGCACACTTTGGCGCTCGGCTCGGCTTCGTGTTTTTTTTTCTTTTGCTGCTCGCTTCGTCGTCGCGTTGCGTAGTTGGCGCGTCGAGTTCGAACCGAAGACTGAAGACTGAGCTCCAACTGAAAACTTGGCTCAGCTGCAGTCGCAGTCGCGGACGACGACGTCGCATCGCAGTTCGCTGTTCGCTGCTCGTGTGCGCTTCGTGTGCCGTGCCGAAGGCAGCGCGTCGTGCGCCGATCGTGTGTGCATTCCGCCAAAGGCGACAAAATGTCAAGTCGACGCCATCGCCAGCCCCGCGAGATCCTCCAGCTTTAGCTTCGTGCAGCCTCGCGCTGTGTTTTCTTGTTCCTATTTCGTATTTCGCAGTTCGCATTTTGTTTTTCATATTTTCGTTAGCTTCTTTCTTTTGTGCCAACTGGTTTTACAGTTGACTCTGTTTATTTTTTCCCAGTTCCTGTCAACGTTCCAGTTTTGGCAGCATTGGCCAGTGCACTGCGCCGCACATCAGCATACCCTGTAATTTCATTTTATATTCTTCGACCAATGAAAATGGTCAATAGAGGGTATACTAACATTATGCAAATAGATGTAACAGACACCAGGAGGCAAACCCCATAAAGATTTATATGTATATACATATGTATATGTATTCTTGATAAGTAACACAAGTCGAGGCGAAAGGGCAATTCTGTCTGTCTATCTGTCTGTCCTTCTGTCAGTATTTCTGTCTGCAGTATCTCTGTCTGCAGTATCTCTGTCTGTCCATCTGTCTGTCTTTCTGTCCGTAAGTCTATCTGTCCGTCTGTCTATCTATCTGTCTATCTGTATGTCTTTCTGTCTGTCAGTATGTTTCTCCGTTAGTCAGTCTGTATGTCTGTCTGCCTGTCTGTTTGTCTGCCTGTCTATTTGTAGGTATATCTTTATATGTTTCTGTCTGTCAGTTTGTCTGTCAGTTTGTCTGTCAGTTTGTCTGTCTGTCAATCTGTCTGTCCGTATGTCTGTCTGTCTGTTTGTCTGTCTATCTGTCTGTCTATTTGTCCGTATATTTTTCTGTCTGTCAATATGTCTGTATGTCCGTATGTCTATCTGTCTGTATGTATGCCTGTTTGTCTCCCTGTGTATTTAAACGAGGAGATTATTATAAAAGGTAGAGCCACCAAAATCGGCATGAAGGTTCCAGTAAACCATACGCTGATCTAAATTAATTAAAATTCTGTATGGCACGTCCACCCCCCATATAAATTGGTATTTTGCGATTACTAAGCATAGCATTAAAGTCACAAATATTCTAATACTATATATAATACATACTTAATACTATATATAATACATTTATCTTTATCTCTTTGCAATCGAATTGGCTAGCAAACACAGAAGTTAATCTTTATAGTTGCTTTACTATACCCATATACCCCATATTTAATTGGTATAAGCTAAGCCGACTTGCATTCTCAACGGGAAAGCATTCCCCATTTGTGGTTGATCTGCTGCTCCGGGGGACTGTGGCTGATCTATGGATTTGCTCCATATACGAAACAGTTTGTTCCCATTGCTGAGTGCTGAGTGCAACGTTGCCACGCCCATTTAAGCGAATTGACCGCTCTTGCTGACAGTGCCGCCTCTAGCGATGTGGGCCAAAGAACCTGGCACTGTGGAATGCACCCGATGATGACGGGCAATTTGAGTGCCAGCCCGGAACGGATGCGAAACGGCAACGGCAACGACGACGGCGACGGCGACAAGAGCTGACCATAGAAAGAGTCTTATGGAAGACTGCACTACCTCCCTCCCTGCCGCAAGAGAGACAGGGACAGTGAGGGAGAAACAGAAAGAGAGAGAGACGGAGGGAGACAAACACTTGGCCGAGCTCTGTCATCCGCATTTTTCTGACCGCAACTTGGCTGCACTTCAATGCGCGCCAGAAAATAAATAACAAACAAATAAAGAAGAAAAAGCAACAACAACAAAAACTGCAAACAGTTAACAGAAAACAGAAAACTTTCTGCTGCAGCCGTTGAAATTGGCCAAGACGAGGAGAAGTTGAGGCCCAAAAACCTGTTATCGATTTGAGGAAAATCTCATGTGACTCCAATACACACACACACACAGGTACCTGTGTGAGCTGGAAATTCGAAAAACTTTCAATGAAGCCCGTGCCAAGCGACTCAAATTGGTATTTTGCTATTTGGCTTTGATCATCAGCAGCAACAACAACAACAGCAACAAACAACAGCAACAACAACAACAAAAACAAGTTATTCCAGTGCGAGTGTCAATTTGCAACAAGGATTGATGCAGATGCAAATTTAGATATAACTTGAGTTGTGCAGCTGCAGTCGAGATTGGCAAGAGCTGAACAGATCCATGACGTACATATATGATCATTTAGAAATCATTATAGTATGCATATTACACATAATATAGTAAATATATTACACATTATATATACATATTTATATATTAAATGTATCACACTTTATACATAGTAAATATATAAATATATCATATCACTTCCATCAATGTATGATCCTTTGGAAATCATCATAGTATAATATGGTACATATGTATGTATATTACACATAGTATAGGTATATATCACACATTATAGTGCCTATATATACATACATATCATATATTACACATTATAGTAAACTTTACTGTTGCATGAAATTCTTAAATTCTTTGTTTTCAATTGTTCAATAACTTTATTTCCATTTTAAATTATCTTTCTTTAAATGCGTGTCGTCCCATTTCACAATGTATTCTGATCTTCGATAACGATTACCTTAACTATTGTT
The DNA here is from genome assembly GCA_018904165.1 of Zaprionus camerounensis. NCBI lineage: Eukaryota > Metazoa > Arthropoda > Insecta > Diptera > Drosophilidae > Zaprionus > Zaprionus camerounensis. Next base: position 232,460 of record JAEIFS010000740.1, read on the forward strand.
CTAATTACACGATGATTCCAAAATATAAGAACAACTATCGGAACTTCTTAACTTATCTTCTAACATCGATTAATCGTTAGCTTCGATAAAACTTATTCGAATATAATATATATAAAATAATATAGATATAATGCTACAATACATATACATATATTTACATCAGAAAAAAGCTTTATCAATTAATGTCAAAATATCTAAATTCAAAATTTTGAAAAATTTTGAAAATGTCGTATGGGGGGACCCTTTGGACATAATAAACACCAAAATTAAGGGTATTTCTTCGATATTTTCATCGCGAACACTTTTGGGAGGACTTTTTATACTGCTGTTGACTAGATTTATCAATTTATGTCAAAATATGAAAATTATAAATTTTTAAAATGTTGTAAGGGGGGACCCTTTGAACAAATGAACACCTAAATTAAGGGTATTTTGTTCATATTTTCCACAATTTTCATCGCAAACACTTTTCGGAGGACATTTTATACTACCTATGGCTAGCTTTATCAAAGTCAAAATTCTAAATTTCTAAATTCTAAAAAAAAGAAAAAATTCCATGATAGCATATCAGATCATTTTGTAACGAAAATATTACAATTATACAATTAAGACATGCGTATTACCAGATACCATAAACATTTCTATAGGTTTCTCATCATATTGTATATTCAAGTTTTCTTTTATTATTTTTTCACAACTTTGTAAACTGATCCGCACTTAATTGCGAAAAGATCTTTCATTTTTTCGCACGTTTTTGCGTTTTCCGACAATCGTGTTTTTCTCGTTTTTCTTGTTTCTGTCCAATTCGCAATTCTAATTGTTTCACATCTCTTCCTCTCTCTCTTTCTCTCTGGTTCCGCTGACGACTTGACGGAAGAAAACCCGCAAGGAAACAGTGTGAAAAGAAAGAAAATCGAAAGAAAAACAAAGTAAATATTGGGTTGACCGATTAGAAACTGGTGATCATATGATCATGTATGGTTTATTGTGGTATATTTAACTTCTCTCCAATCTCTCTTTGACACTGTGTTTCTTTTAAGATTTTGTCACCATACACATCACGTAACTTTGGAGCAACCTGAGCTGCATTTTTCCTTTACGGAAATAATAAAGTAAAATATGAAGAAACTGCTCCTTTGTGGGCTCCATATTAAAACAAAAGTTAGAATGCAATAACAGAGTGATAAGCCGTTCAAAAAAATTGTCAAAAAATTGTATGGAAAATCAGCGATTTCTTTTCGGTCAACCCAATATATTTGGAAATCTGAATTAGTTTCATTTGCTCAGTTGTTTCATTTGTTGCTCTGATCTCATGCTTCAATATTCACATAACACACTCGATTCTATTAGGTAATATTCCCCACAGTATGCCCCAAATATGATGATGCTCCCCACTTCATGTTCATCGGAATTTAAGCAATGAAGAAGCTTCGTAGCACTGCGTTCTTATTGGCATCCGCAATTGGAATTCATTTAGCCCACGCACATTTTGTACGGTATTTATGTCAAGCGACTTATAACAACAAAAACAACAATAGCAAGAACAACAACAAAATAACAAAACATGACATATACTCTCATCGTTAACTTGGCAAAGTTGTTGGCATTTTGAAACACGTTTACAGCGCGTTGTTGTGTTTTATTTACATGCTCGCTTATTTTCGCAGCAAACTGGTTTTAAAACATTTTTAACCTGATAATATGCATACTCATTTGATTTTCGTTGTTGTTTACAGGGTATTACAGCCGAAACAGGCAGTGGGAGACATCTCCGAGCCATCTCAGAATCTATATGAGCTAGGGCTACGAAATTTGGGAACAATATGTCTTTTGGATGCACGCAGATAATGGTTGTTTAAGAATTTGACGAAACAAAAAAACATATTTAAACAAGAGCAACATTCGAGCGACAGGCGACGGTGGGATACCCTTCGACCTACATATGTTCTGGTGTAGTTTAATTAATCAATTCATACACATATACATATGCACAAAATGCTTGAAAATATGCCCGACAGATGGCGCTCGCCCACCTCTCACTTGGTTTAATGCTCATACTTTCTTTAATAACTTCTGCATTTATTTTCCGATCGGATTGCAATTTAAGGAATACGTCGATATTTCATTCGGCTTAGTATATGTTAGAGTCAGAAAGTTGTATCTTTTATACATCGCTTACAAATTGAGTTCAAAAATAAAATATTTGCGGGGGCGGTGGGCGTGGCACCCATCATTTGAAATAAACTTTATCTGCGCCTATTACACAGAAACCTTCATGCCAAATTTGGTGTCTCTAGGTTTTATAATAGCTGAGATCTGTGTGTTCATCTGGTTACCCGGACATGCGGACATCCGGACATCATGGTTCAATCGACTCGGCTACTGATCGTGGGGTGTGCCACGCCACTTTCTGCCTGTTACATACATTATTTGCACAAAGTTAGTATACCCTCTTTTGGCCATTTTCAATGGTCGAAGGGTATGTGTTGATTGGGGGAATTCTTGCAAATCTATTGTACCCCCTGCTGAGCTAAGAGCTACCTATCCAGTGTATATATTCTAAGCAAATCCATAATTGACTGCTCGACCTTATCTCATTTATTTCGAGAAGGTGCTGGCCCAACGACACACTTATTTCAAGAGCCAATGCCGATGTGTATGTATATCATTATCATATATCATTATCTGAATGATTTCTGAATTACATCATAGTGAACATAGAAGTTATTTAACTAACAATTTTATTGAACGTCTAGCTTTCCTACGTGCCTGTCTCAGTATACCCTACAAAAGGCAGCAGCATATATTATATATGTTATGTACATAAATCGTTTAACAGACTGATCTAATCAGTCTGCAGTTTGTCATGCCAGCTCGTTCTCTCTCTCTCTCTCTTTACAGGGTATCTTTAGTGGTTTCACATGCCTGCCGTGCTGTGCTCTCCGTCTATACTTCTTCAGTTTGGTATTTGCGTAATCTCATTCCATTGTGAATGGGTAGACAGCAACGCCTTCTCAAGGCAGCCGCACCCAGTAGAAGATCAGCATTGATTCCTACTACAAATTTATTTATGTTATGCAAAAGAATGAAATAAAAACACAGAATATATTCATCTCTACACTTGGTTGCTATTGTTCTACTGGCGAGCTCACTACCAGCCTCCTCCGTAGGCATGCGCCGATGCCTTGGCATATGCATTGGCTCCGCCGCCTGAGCCGTAGCTGTAACTGTTGGCACTGCTGCTGGCGTACGCATTGCCGCCACCTCCACCGCCTCCGCCGCCGCCCCACTGTGGTCCGCCTCCACCACCACCACCGCCACAGCCATGACAGCCGCCGCCGCCACCGTTTCCTTGATAGCCTCCACCGCCTCCGCCATGATAGCCACCACCTCCACCATGATAGCCACCTCCTCCGCCTCCACTGTAAACCGGCTTGACTATATAAACCTCATAGGAGGGCTTATGTCCGTAGCCACCACCACCGCCGCCGCCATAATTGCCTCCTCCACCGCCGCCATGATGACCTCCACCACCGCCACCACGATAGCCACCGCCGCCATAGCCACCGCCGCCACCATAGCCGCCGCCTCCGCCATAGCCACCGCCGCCTCCAAAGCCGCCACCGCCGCCAAATCCACCGCCGCCGCCAAATCCGCCGCCACCACCGCCGCCCAGTCCATGGCCACCGCCAAAAAGAAGCTTCTTCTTAAGGCCCAGCAGCGATGGCTGAGCCAGTGCAATGCAGCCGGCGACAAGCAGCCAGCTTAGCAGTAGCCTTTGTTGTCTCATGGTGCCAAGTGCTGAGTAGTTCCGGCTCCCTGGCAAACTTTGATTAACACTTGGCAATTATCGAAAATCTCTTCAAGCCCTTCACACACAGTTGACAGCTGTGGCAGCTGCCGTTGACCAACTAATCTGCCAGTTGCTCATCCCAGTCCAATTTATAAAGGTTCTCACTGCAACGGCGACGGGGCCCATTGTTTTTGGCCCGGTTACACTCGTCATCGACACGGGTTAGTGTCTCCCTTCACCCCCATCTCCCGTGCTCTCTCTCTCTCTCTCTCTCTCTCTCTCTCTTTCTCAATCTCTCTGTATGCGTCCGGATGCAACACATATTTGCACTTACACAACAACAACAACAACGTCAACTACTGAAACTGGCTGTAACTATTTATTAATCAATGGATCTGCTCATCACTTCAAGCCAGTCAAGCTTAGTCGACCGCTACAGACGCTTTGCGGTACAGCAACATTTATAGGTTATTTACTTTGTTTATCCATGGTAAATATATATATATATAATAAATATATATTATATAGTACATACATATATGAATACATAATTATGCTTATTATTTTGCCAAACTTTAGATATAAAATAAAATTTTAATCAAATTTACTCAACTTTAATTCCAAACAAAATCCAAAATAAGTTTTTGTCCTTTCATATTACAGTTCAATTATTGCTGCACAATTCAATTCTTCTCCCGTTACTTTTATCATTATTATGGTATTTCTTCTATTATTTCTCTTAACTTGCTAGCTCTTTATTCTATATTTCACTTAAACTCTTTTTTATCTTTACTATACAAATCTTTACTATACTTTTGTTTCACTAAAATATTTACACAATAAATTCTCAAAAATTTCAATACTTTCTATTATTTCTTTTTTTATTTCTTACCCTTAACTTAAGCTAATTTAAGCTATATCGATAAATATAATATGCATTTCAAGCTCGTCATATTACGCATACGCCCCGCTGCACATGAATAAACAACCCTGTTGTTGTTTAGTATTGTAGCAAAAACACTATCGAAATCTACTACATGTTTAGTACTACATATATTGCTTGTTAGGAAATTCCCTCTTACTCATCTGCCGCTCGCAATGAGAGAGTACTTTTTTTACTCTATGATTAACCAAAACTATCCAGTTCCGTACAATTGTATCATTGTATCTATAAGGTTTAGCTGCGGCAAAAAAATGACCTAGAACCTTCAATTATTTTGTCAGTTTTGCGTAGAATTTGCCCAAACCGATAACAATCAGTTTGACGGCCAGTTAAGCTGATGGTTAAGTTATTTATTGTACTAGTTTTGGAGTAAGCAAGCTCAGGAATAGGGTATGCATAGTATATCTTCATAGTATAGCATAAAGTACATCATCATCTTATGTCTTGTACACAGTTAGTTAACTGCTGGTTAAGTGCAGCATAGCGACAAAAAATCCCCTCATCAACGTTTGCAATTTTAGCCCATAGTTTTCCGTGTTCTTCCCCATTGTGCGACCAGTTTGGGAACAGAAAATTAGTAGCTGAGAACGGACTTGGAACAACAATAATCACGGGCAACATTCCTAGAAAAATTCCCCGAAAATGAATTTCCCAATTATCCCAAAATGCAAAAGACTTATTGATTATTTCATAAAATATAGGCATGTTTATATACACATGTATATAGACTATATATATATATATACATATATATATATATATTTTTATGTATTTGTTTTCTCTTATGACATTTTGGAATGATTATAATGTAGTACATCAGTTTATGCGTATGTGTACTTATGTGTGCGAATTACAACTAAATGAAGTCTCGCTGTGTGTGTGTGTGTGTGTGTGTGTGTCTTTTGATTTCATTGTTCTTTTTTTTATCAATTTTATCAATTTGATTTCTTTTTAATTGAATTTCTTCTTGTTCTTCTTGTTGTCTTTAATTATTTTCATCTTTTCAGATCTGGAGAGGAAAGTTTCAGAGTTTTAATCGCTACATAGGCACGTCAGTTCTATTTGTTGTTTGTTTGTTTGCTTTGCTTTGCTTTGTTTTGCTTTGCTTTGTTTTGTTTTGTTTGATTTGTTTGTCTTTAATGGATTTTGCTTATAAATAATTTCTATGCTTAACAGTTTTGTATTGCATACAAAAGCGGCGCGACAAAAAAAAAAAACTTTCAAGTATACAGAAATTACTAACTTTATACACGCATATATATTATATGTATACGTATGTATGTGTGTGTTGTTACTATATTGAAGGGGAAGTGTGTGTGGGGGTGTGTATGTGCGGGTTAAGCTGTTACAATTCACAATTGCAAACGCTTTACAAAAATACTAACTATCGCACTAGTTATCGATAGACCACTTGATCAATATATTCATGTTGCATCATACAAGCTAAGCTGCGCTTTAAACTACACACATGTATGTATATATGGGTGTGTCTGTGTGTGTGTGTGTGTGTCTGTGTGTGTATATATTTATATGGTATATAGTATATGCTCGTAAATAAATACAGTTCTTAGTGTTATTTAATTTTATTGTTGTCTGCTTTCGTTTCGCTTTACTAAATTGGCTAATTCAACATTGTTCGCTTGTCTTAAGTGTGTATGTGTGTGTGAGGGAAAGGGGAAGGGCTGTCACTAATCTCTAAATTGAACAACAATTTCATCTATTGCACCCTGTCATTTAGGCCAGGCCGAAAATTGTTTGCACTGAACAAAATAATACATTCATTTCCATTAGAATTTCTTGTTGCTGTTGTTGCATTTGTAGTGGTCTTTGTTGTTGTTGTTGCTCTTGTTGTTGTTGCTGTTGTTGTAATTGCACTTATGTTATGGTAGTTAATAAAATAACAGAAATCGATATACATAACGTCTTCTTATTGTTTAGTTCTTGCCTTTGTTTGTTCTTGCTTCTTCTTCTTGCCTTTTTGTTCCATTGAGGCATCAGAATTACAATATATATATAAGTATAGTATATATATGTGTATGTATATGTACTTTATAGAGCATATTGTTCGATAAGTCTAATGTCTATCGACTAAATTAATTGTTATTATCATAATTATCTTCACTAAAATCAAATTCAGTACTTTGACAAATTGCAAAATGCAATCTATGTGTGTGTGTTTCTGTGTGTCTGCGTGTGTGTGTGTGTGTGTGTTTCTGTGTGTGTGTGTGTGGATGTGTCTTTTAATGTTTTCTTCATCTACTTCTTCTTAAGAAAATACAAAAAAATATATATGAACGAACAGAAATAGAAAATATAAAGAAAATAAATAAATGTTCAGTTAACAATAACCATTCACATTCACATGTGTGTCTGTGTGTGTGTGGGAGTGTGTGTGTGTGTGTGTGTGTGTGTGGAATACAATAAATACTAAACAATTATGCATTTAACTATGTTAATTATCAGCTATAATTATACATTAATCGTCTTTTGTTTTATTTTTTTCTTTTATTAGCGGCGTTTAAAAAGTCCAGAAAGGTTTATCGACTATCGACTATCGATTGAAAGTAAAGCATACGAAGCTAATGGAACTATGTTTCGCTTCTGGCAAATACATCGAAATGGTTTCAGTTTTCTTTTTTGGAATGACCGCTTTGCGTGTGTGTGTGTGTGTCTGTGTGTGTGGGTAAAGTCTTATTTACTAGGAATGCATAGCATATATATAGGCGCGATATATGCGTTGTTATCGTTCTAAACACACGAAAAAAAAATTGATGTATACATTATGTGTATATATATATATATGTAGACACATACGTACATATGTTTTATATATAGAATAGAATACATTTCATGTAGTTTTCTTTTCTGCACATTTAAATACTATATAAAAAATACAAATTGTTGTTTGCTGCAGTGCATGTGAATGTGTATGTATGTGCGTATGTGTGTGTGTGTGTGTGTAGGTGTGTGTATGTGTATGTGTATATATTTTTTGATGTGTTTGTATGCGTAATACTTAATGAATTAGGGCGGGACCGCGAGGAAACGGAATCGGAATTGGAATCGGTTTCGTTAGCGTCAACGTTGGCGTCGTGAGTAGAGTGTTATCGTTAATCAATCATATTGGTTATCGTCAATCTGTCAATCGTCAATAGCTGCCGTCAGTCAGTGTAAACGTCAACGTTATTTCTTACAACAATTTAACGTCAGACGATCAATCCATATTGATACTTATCGTTGTCAACTTGTCAACGTCATCGAGTCATTGATAAATCAAAGTTGATAGTTATCGTTATCGTTCTTATCATCATCGTCATCGTCAGCGTCAGCGTCTAGCGCGTAAAGGTACTGAGAAAATGTCCCCCCATATCGAACTGCTGCAGCTCATAGATTTCATCTGGCATTGGGTTCATGCCACCAACGCCAACGCCGACGCCATTGGGGGGCAAATGAGCAAAGCTGCCACCGTTGACGACGGCCAACGAGGCGGCCGCAGCGGCAGCAACAGTTGCTGCCTTCAGCTGACTGATTGCCATCATGGGCGGCTTATCTCCGGGCTTCCAGCGTCGATGCATGCCCATTGATTTGAGCTTTTGGCAAACGGACGAGGGCGATATGTTGATGCCCTTCTCGGCCAGGCGGGCGGACACCTTCCAGTACTGTATGTTGCTGTCCTCCTTAATCAGTTCGAGTATTTCCCTTGTGATCTCCTTGTCGCGCTGCTCTCGCTCAGCGGCCTTTAAACGGCGACGCGGATGCAGCAACTTGCCCCCATTGTGCGGCTGCGCGGATGTCATTTGCTGCTGTTGTTGTTGTTGTTGCTGTTGTTGTTGTTGCTGTTGTTGTTGCTGTTGCTGTTGTTGTTGCTGTTGTTGGTAATGTGATGTATCTGCTGGTGTGTGACGCAACTGTTGCTGTTGTTGCTGCTGTTGCAATAGCAATTCCTGTTGCTGCTGCTGACGCTGTTGTTGCTGCTGCTGCTGCTGCTGCTGCTGCTGTTTGAGCAGCAATTGTTGCTGCTGCAGTTCCTGCAACTGTTGCTGTTGCTGTCGCTGCAGTTCCTGTTGATGGCGATGCTGTTGCTCCTGTTGCTGCTGCTCCTTGGCTGCCATTGTTGCCACCTCAGAGAGACGACCCTCGTCACGCACCTCGGCACGTTTGTTGCGATAGGAGAGGGGTACCCCCTTCAGGATGGCGTCCCGCACCTTCCAGGCCGTCATCTGGGAGACATTCAAGGCACGTGCTATCTCCATGGTGGACGAATTGCGGGCCACCAGCAGCTTGGCCATGGCATACTTTTCATCATCGATAAAGACATTCGGTTTGCGCGGCTTCTTGCCAGGCTGATGGATCTGTTGCTGCTGTGAATGTTGTTGCTGCTGCTGCTGCTGCTGGTGTGATAGAGGTGCTGTGGCATTGCTGTTTGAGCTGCCATTGCTACGAGTTGAAGAGAGAGAGAGAGAGCAGTTAGACAGTGAATGAGACAGAGACAGAGACAGAATCTTCCACTTACCTCTCGTTGCTGTTCATGGGCGGCATGGGGCGCAGGGAGAGATTAACGGGGAGAGAATGGCTGCAAGAACGAAAGGAGATATATTAATAAGAGCATAACAAGCGAAAGAAGAAGAGTAAGAGAAAGGAGAAAACAAGAATAAATAGCAGCAGCAAAGAAGAAGAAAGATGTAAAGTTTGAACAACTTTTCTGTATTACAGCACGATTGATTTTGCAATTTGGAAGATAAGTTCATATGTTTATGCAACTATATCTTGCTATATACTGGCATATCTAGGTATATGTTGGTATATACTGGAATATCTTGGTATATGTTGGTATATACTGGCATATCTTGGTATATAATGATAAATTGTAGCATTTAATCTTGGTATACTTTGCCAAAAAAGAGAGTTAAGCTAAATAATCGCATTCAAAGTCAAATTATCGATTTGTTGCGGGGGCATTGGGCGTGGCATCGACAATTTGAAAGAATCTTTAGCTGCACAAGATATACAAAAGACTTCATGATAAGTTTGATGTCTCAATGTCTTATTTGAACTGAGTTATAGACGTTCATACAAACAAAAAGACAGACAATGAACAAGTATAGGGCCTGTCGCAATTTCTTATACCCTCTACTTGGCAGTACAATGATAAAGAAGGTACTAAAGAGCAGCATAGAGAGATAGCAAAGATGGGAAACTCCATGGAGTACTTCAACTTACTTCGCTGACGACGCAACGACAGCGGGCGGATAGCGCGTCAACATGGGCAATGCGCCATTATGCGCGGCCTTCTGCTGCTGCTGCTGCTGCTGTTGCTGTTGCTGTTGCTGTTGCTGCTGCTGCTGCTGCTGCAGTTGCAACTGTTGCGCATTGACAATGTGTGGAAAGTGCTGGGATTCGGCCAACAGACGCTGATAGGCCTCCACATCGGCACGTGCCGGCAGCATTGGCAGCGTTGGCGAGCTAGAGACGCCTCGCTTGGCCCGATGATGATGCTCATGCTCCAGTTCCATGTCCCCATCGGGCATATCGCTGTGCTGCTCATCCAGCTGGGCACGCATATCGTAGCCATTATGCAGCAGCCCACACACATCATCCTCGCCAGCGTAGCCAGCCGTCTCCTCGGCTCCGATTTCACCAGCGCCATCCACATCGCCAGCACCAGCACCAGCACCAGCAGCAGCGCCGGCGCCGGCGCCATCAATATCGCCCACATGGAGGCCGTGATCCATGACGCCGGCGTCGTCATCTATTGCCAAGCCCCCAACATGCTGCTCCTCATCGCTGTCCACTTGCTCCTCCTTGATCAGTCCCAGACCAAGATGGCCATAGGGCAATGCGGACAATTGTTGACGCTCCTGTTCCTCCAATTGCAGCTGACGTTGCTGTTGTTGTTGCTGTTGCTGCTGCTGCTGCAACTGATGCTGCAGCTGCAACTGTTGCTGCTGCTGCTGCTGTTGCTGCTGCTCCTCGCTAGCCTGATCCACGACGCGCTCGTGCAGACTGACCCCATTGACGAGACTCTTGCGCAGGCGCCAGGCAAAGGTGCGTGAAATGTTAAGCTCGTTGGCAATCACTGTCGTGGTTGCCTCGCGCAGTATCAACTGCTTGGCCAGCGCAATCTTCTTGGCATCCAGCTTGATGCGAGTGCGTCCCTTCCGCTTGTTCGTCGGACTAAGCCTGCAAAGCAACAACAGCAAACAGCACATGAATGAATAATTAAGACTTTATTGTACAACAAATTGTTATGCATTTAATGTTCAAAGTATGCCCATCTTCCTGGCAGTTAGTGGATCCCAACCGGCTTGGAGGTCGAGAAAGAATCGAGCCAATTTCTGCTACCCTGCTCTGAAGTGAAGCGTACTGCGGTGAGGGCATGCTGCATTGATCTGCACAAGTGGCAATCGGAAGGTGCTATGTCTGGGCTATAAGGCGGGTGAGGCAGAACTTCCCACACACAGTTTTCCAAATAGTTTTTAACCCGAACAAGTAGAGACCCCCTTATAGAATAGAAACAGATGCAGTGACGCTAATCCCCTGAGTATTGTTATACTATATATTATTTGATTAGGAAAGTTCCTTACCCTGCATAGATCTCTTATAGATCTCTTGTAACTTTTGTATATCTACTGAACTTTGAGCTGTCCTATTGTACTACAGTTTTTTTCACGACTTCGGCAACTTCAAGAACCCACGACGATCCCTAGTTCACATTGCTTTCGTTTTTAGTTACTGATGGGCACAGCTTATAGATCTATTGTACACCTGCTTAGAGAGCTTACAATGCATTGTAGTTATTCTTATTATTATATGTAAGTTTGTGGGCCATCAAGAGCTGATAGATCTATTGTACACCCTTCTCTTCTGAGCCTAGAAAATCCATATTTATACGCCTTACTGTCTGTCCTTTACTCATTGGTAAAGTTCATGCTTAATTTGTTGTCTCTATGTCTTTTTTTATGCGTTGATAAGAACAGAAAGACCGATTTGTTATAACTGCAACTTATTTGGTAAACCTTTACCCTTTACTTGATCACAATGAGAAGAAAGGTATTAAAGAGCAGGACAGAGAGAGAAAAGAAAGAGGGAAACTGCATGGAGTACTTCGACTTGAAGTGTTGTAAATGTCCATATATTAATGAGCATAATTGTATACATAAGTATGCATTAAACATGACCATATATGGACATATGCAAAAGCATCATTGATATGCTAATGCTAGAATGAGATGGCTATAGCATACAATAAGGATAACGGGACAATTCCAGAATTGAGGAATTTGTCTTTTCTGCCTGCGTCAAGTTTGCAACGCTGTGGAGGAAGGAAAAGATATCGATGTTATCGATATATCGAAGTTTCTAAGAGCGCAAGCTGTTAATTAAAAACATCAAAAAGACGATTGATCCTTATAAATCTCGACAAGATAAGACGAAAGTACTTAGTAATAATTTATTGTTTTCGGTTTAGTTTAGAAGATATAGCCTTCGAAAAGTGCTGATTTCCCATATAAAATTCTCAGTTGAACATCAAACATCGATATTTAAAAACTTCGATATTTTCAAAAATTGAAAAATATCGATGTATTGATATATCGTCGATATTCTTTCCAGCTCTAGCTTCTAGACGACGAGTGTGTGCACATTGAAAAGAGAATAAATTGACAAACTTTAAACTTTCCATTATTTGATTATTATTTCTGGATACAAACGATATACAGCTGTGTTCATAAAAATAGCAGTGCTCATGAGCTGCAACTTTAAACTTTATTTTATATATCAAAAAGTAAATGAATGCTCACAAATTTAATTTTGTTTTAACTTTGTGATTATTTTTATTATTGATTGCATTTCTCGCACTGCTATTTTTGTGAACACAACTGTACATGTACATATATATGATTATATTGTTCGTAACAATTAATATTGTATATACATGTGTGTGTATATAACAATATGAAGAACTTCTTGTACGGATTAGTGCGCCGGGCATACTGTGAGTATGTGCTCTGCTGTCTCAATCCCCAGACAAACGGAATCTACATGACGCATTGCTCACTATGGTATATGGTATACAAACTTAAGTTTGATATCTGCTTGAGGTTATAGAAGTCTTAAAGGAGGTGCCATTTCTGTTACTCTGACTCTGATCTTTGGTCTGCCTAGCTTGGCATCGTTCTTTCCCATACTCACTTGCGATTGTTTAGATGCAGTGCAGCATTATCTGGCGGTGGTTTGCGTGCAGCCAGACGCTTGGGAAAGTTATTAAACTCAACAATGTTCTGCTTGAAGAGCTGCTGCAGTGGCCTGGGTGAAGAAGTGAAGAGAGAGCAAAAGATTAGCGCGGGGAATGGCACAACAAGGACATCAACTCCTTCCTGCTACTCACATTTTGGCCGCCTTGGAGGGGCAACCAGTACGCTTGTGCCAGCCCAAATGATGACCGGTGGGAAAGAGCACATGGCAATCCGAGCACTGCATGGGACGACTGCAAAGAGTGTGAGAGAGAGAGAGAGAGAGAGAATTTGTTGAATTGGTTGTGGAGGAGAAGGAAGGCATCTTTACTCACGTCTGGTTGCGCCGCTTCTTGACGCAACGTCCGCGCCGTATGTGCTTCTCAAGAAAGCGCTTGTAGAAGTAGGTCTTGCGGCAATTGGTGCACTCATAGACCGGTCCCGGTGCACCGTGCACGCTCTGCATGTGCGCCTTGAGTATCTGTTTCATCTCAAAGATTAGGAAACAGTGCGGACACTGAAAGCCCCGCATACCTGCAACGGCAACGCCGCCATGCAACACACCAGCGACACCACCACCAGCGCCAGCTGGAGTTATGCTGCCAACGCCATTGGGCAGTCCGTGCAGTCCACCATCTGCATCGTTGCCGGGCGCATCATCGGAGGGTGTGATCAGCTCAATCTCTGGTATCAATGGCAACGACATCTCCTCATCATCGTCCTCCTCACAATCGTCCTCCCCCCCTTCATTGTGTTCATGCTGCCGTTGCTGCTGCGCGTACAGCTCGTGCTCCAGCTCGTGGCCAGTGCTGCCCCGACTGCCCCGACCATTGGGGAACTTGTTCATGCGCTGCTGCATGTACTCCTGCATCAATCGAAACGAATTGAAGTCCAGATGCTCTGGCATTTCACCATCCTCGTGCCTCTCCTGCTGTTGCTGCTGCTGCTCGAGAGCAACCTCATCGTCCAGCTGCTGCTGTTGCTGCTGCTCCATTCCATCCTCATCATCCTCCTCCTTCGCCTCCTGCTTCTGCTGCTGCTGCTGCTGCTGTTGCTCATGCTCTGCCAGGCTGCCATTAAGCTGGCCATGTCCGTTCTGGGCGCGTGTCACATGCTCCTCCGCTTGAACATTTCCATTGGCATTCGCACTGTGATTCGGATTTGGATTTGGATTTGGATTCGTTTCGTTATCCTCATCGTCATCGTCGTCGGAGCTGCTGCTGCTACTGCCGCTGCCGCTGCCGCTGCTGCTGCTGGCACTGCCGCTGCCACTGCTGCTGCTGCTGGCGGCGCTAGCGCTGGATCTACGTTTAACCTGCGCTTCATCTGCACCATCCTCCGTTACTGTGGCCGTTGCATCCTCCGGCTTCAGCTCGTTCCCACTGCCACTGCCACTGTGCCCCTCCTCGATCTTCTTGATGAGCAGCTGCTGGCGATAGAAGTTGTCCGCATCCTCGCACTTCTTTTTGAACAGGCACGCCGAGATCGCCGTCTTGGCGCAGTTAACACACACCTGTTGCGGCAATGTGTCGTTCTTAGAGATCTGCAATGGAATACAGACAAGCATTAGTTAATGGGGCAGACAAGGGTTAAACGATAATTCCCCCCCCCCCTTCCTTCTCTTGCTCCTTTGAATACCTTTCAGATATATCTATTGAACATAAGTAAGTCATCGATAACTTATTTAAATTAATCAGATTGTCTACAATAGTTCTATATCGATAAAGTTTATAAAGATAGGTAATGGTGGCATATCTAATATCTATCGATAACTTATTCTGCGCTAACTCTAGATCGATAAAGTACATAAAGATGGTTATAAGAATAAGAAGAGACGAGAAATTAAGGTAGCGGAGGTTATAAGAATAAGAAGAGACGAGAATTTAAGGTAGTAAAGGAGGATACCACTCACATTGTGTAGATATCTAACAACTTAGGTCGATAATTTGATCGATAACTTCTAAAGATAGGTCTAAAAAAGGATGATAGATAAGAGTTAATGACCCCAGAGGTGGATAGCTTCTCATATCCATCGATAACTCATTCTGCAATAACTCTAGATTGATAAACTATATAAAGATGGACGTAAGAATAAGGAGAAACGAAAATACCATTCACATTCTATAGATATCTATCAACTTAAGTCAATTATTTGATCGATAACTTCTAAAGATGGGTATAAAAAGGGTGATGAATAAGAGTTAATGACCCCAGAGTTGAATAGCTGCTGCAGATGCCTCAGTGTATTGAAGATTCAGAATAGATAAGCTGTTAGATAAGGGTTAAAGGTCAGCAACAGTTTACGTATTGCAAAATAATACTTATAAATATCAATAAAGGTTAAATAAGTTAGTTACTCATATCAAATGAAGATCATAAAGTCTGAATTAGATATAAATAATTTCTTTTCCATCAACTGGATAACTTATTCACTCACTGTAAGTTTCTGTCCTATACACTCAAAACGTTATTCATGAATAATTACAAACTCAATTAATTTACTGAATACCAATTTGGCAGAGAGATTTACTTGTTGACGATGATTCATCGTCAATTACAAGAACCAGAAAGCCAAACTCTGGAATTATTACATTCTTTTTTGCTTTGTCTCTACAACAGACTATTCTCTTAATACCAATACACACACACATACACATATAGACATTTACATGTGTATATGAGTTTTTGAGATGCTTGTAAACTTTTATCTACTTTTATTTAAAGAGACATTCAACGGAGGAGGAGGAGCTGATTCAATTAAAAGTTTCATAAAGAAACTCCAGTATCAACTTTTTCCTTATACAGATTGTTTTAGAATATATGTGTGTATGTATTGTGTATGTATAGAAACGGCACACACACGTACATATTCATATGTAAATCGACACATACACATTCGAACTTTAAGCGCTTTAACAGTCGCACCTTATTGTTCTCTTCCCTTGTGCGCATACTATACATAACTCGAACACATTCATCACATTGTAATGCATATAAATATAATATATATATTTATGTGGTATATATGTATATGTATTTCGATTTTGATGAAATTCAACGTGTTGCTAGAGAATGTAAGAAACTAAAACCTGTTCCAATGTGTCAAGTAGCTGGGCTAATACAATATATTTTGAAATATGTTGATTGTATGGCTGGAAACAAGGTGCTTATTAGTAGAATAGATAGACACAAGAGGTTATATATGTACGTTGATCTAGAATATATAGTATGCATTTATATATTGAGTAAAATCAAAATATGTGTGGATAGATCGTAGGTCTCTCTTTCGCTCTCTCTCTCTATCTCTCTGCTCTGCTCTCTTAACGAGCTTTGGTTAGTTAGCCTGATAATCGTGTATACAGAGTTGGGGATTATAGAAACCTTGATATGGAAAACGTTTTTATTTGTTTAAGAATTAGCAGAGCTACGAAAATAAATACAATACATATACATATACGTATATGTGTGTATATATATATATATGTTTGTGTGTGTGTGTGTATACGTGTACTTAGATATATGGCATATAATAAAGACGATCCGCTGCGCTACTCGTATTTGCCAATAGTCGAGTTTCCAAGTGTCCCAACGAAAGACTTGCCCCACAAACTCACAAAACTCAAGTACGAAATATGAAATATGAAATACGAAAGAAAATGCATAATGAATAATGAATAATGAGAAATGAAAAACGAATAAAGTGAATAGAAACGAATAAAAACTAAGCCGCTCAAATTGAACGGACGGCAAACCAGAAAACATTTCACATTCAGGAAAAATTATGAACGAAGAAAAAAAACCAAACAAGAGGCAAAAAAAAAAAAAACAACAACAAAACATAAAAAAAGATAACATAATACATGAATGGAATAAAATCCAAGAGGGACGCGCAGTGTGGAGAGAGAGGGAGAGAAGGAATACAAGAGACGGCGAGCGCTGCCTGCCGCCCCATTTGGGGGCCAACGAACGTCTAAGCCGACTAAGAGAGCGGGAGAGCGCACATGAGAGAGAGAGAGAGAGCGCTGGCACAGGCTGTGTGAGAGCAAGCAAAGTAAATGAAGAGCAAGAAGGAGAAGGAGAAGGGGGAAGAAGAAGCGGAAGGGTAAGGGGAAGGGGAAGAAAAAAACCCCAGCACAAAATTGTAAAAGAAAAATTTATGGAATTAAACCAAACATATGAATTATACATTCTCACATATGGAATAGTGTGCAAGTGTGTGTGTGAGAGAGATAGAGGACAAACAAAAGCAGTGCAAAGAGGAAGAGAAAAAAGAGCAGCAATTCAAACGGTAAATTATCTTACAAAAGCTGCAAACGAAAGAAAACTAAATACGAAACAAGAAGCAAGAAATTCCATAAAACATACAGCAAAGATATAAAGAAAGATATATACATGATATATGTGTGTGTGTGTGTGCCCGTTTATGTGTGTGTGTGTGTGTGGGGTATTATAAACTAACCAAGCCGAACTCAGCAGAAACCAAAGAACAAACAGAGAGTCGAGGAAAAAAAAACAAAGCAAACGAAACGAAACGTTTTTTTAATGTCAGTTACTGTGAAAAAATATGTTGTGAATTGTGGCTATTCTATGAAATATGTCAATACGAGTGCACACACACACACACGAATACACACACGTACACTTGGCATATTCCATAGACATATACTCCATTTACAAAGAAGAACCACCTGCAATGAATCACTTTATCACCAATTTATCTCTCTTTCTTTCAAGAGAATTAGCAAATAGCAATAAGAATAGAAGTAGAAACTAACCGATCAAAACTATATTTGGCACTATCTGGTCCCAGATTTCTGTTTAACTTAATTTTGAGAATTGAGTAGTAAATAATCTCATTCGCATGAATCTTAAATTTCTTAAAAATTAATTAGGGCACATATCAACAGTTACGTGCGGAATCTATATACATACATATACATATATACATACATACATATATACATATATGTACATATATTTATATCGTATACTTATATTTTACTTTGAGTTTCCAATGAGCAAAGTTTAACATTTTAATTGCATTGATAAGTTGACTCATATTAAATGATGAAATAAGCTGATATATTCACTTTATAGTTCATATATTGTAGAATAGATTCATAACTGTATTCAAAGCAAATACTTATCAAAATCCACTTAATTTCAACACTCATAACAAAGAAGAAATATCTTCAATTCTTAATTAAAATGGGGTCTTTCATTCTTATTAACTTTTCGAAAACATTCTAGATCTGCATATCTGAATTGAACTTAAAGTTTGGAATGTCATATCTACTGATTTATCAGTAAATCTACTATAATAGCTAACTACTGATTTTATAGGAGAACCTTTTGGCAACCATAGTTGAAGTAAGGGAAACCCATTGGAGTATAGAAGAACCTTAAAAATATGCTATAATTTCAATATAAATTTTTTTTTATTTATTTATTTTATTTAATTTATAGTCAATCTATGGCCAGTGGACTAAAAGTCAAAAGTAAAAACACAATTAATAATTATAATTGAAATTTTAAATTGAAATATATAACTATGAATAATTTTAAATTAAAGGTAAAACCTTAAATGTGAAAAAAGAAATTAATTGAAATGTATTGTATACGAAATATGGATATAGTATTCTTTGCAGAATGTGAAAGATCTAAAGAGATATCAAGCACAAGGAATATGCATTATCTTCTGTATATCTTACTACAATTCTTCGGAAAATGTGAAAGATCTAAAGAGATATCATGCACAGAGGAGAAAGATATCATCTTTATATCTTACTACAATTCTTCTAAACAGATATCATACACAAACCAATAACCATATGTATATCATCTTTATATTTTAAGACAATAACAACCTTTCTTAAAGCTGCCTCTTCTCACACTCTTTTTCCTCTATTCCTTATCCCTTTTACACTGCCAGTTTATAGCTAAAATATATGTATGTATGTATGATAAACTTACCTTAACATCAGCCAAGGTTGTGATCTTCTGCCAGAGCGAATCCTCGCCGAATATGGATATCATTTGCATAGAGTTCGTGTGCGATGTGATGCAGATGCGACATAATTGTGGATTGCAAATTTCGGTGTCCATGTTGGCGATGCACAATGGATGGATGGATGGATCTGTTGGGATTGGAGGCGGCGTATACGCAGCCAGCCGGCCAGCTAGCTAGCTGCATGCCAGAACTTCCTCTCTGGCGTCTCTTTCTTCGTCTCTCTCCGCTGGTCCCGTATGTTTCTCACGCGCTCTCTCTCTCTCTCTCTCTCTCTCTGCCACTCTTTGTCACTTTGTTTTTGTTGCTGCTGCAGTAATACACGCCCACATCGGGCACAGCACACACACACTTCCAACTGTTGAGGGTTGTTGAACGAAGGGGTGAGTGTGGGAGGGAGGGAGGTATGGACGAGAGGCCTGAGAATCAACAAGTGGCAAATCTGCAACACGAACCCGAAAATGAATGTCGAAAAAAAATACCACGCACTCGGAGTTTGTTTGTTTTCCTTTTTTGAATTTCTCGGTTTCTTTTTCTGTTTTTTGTTTTTTTTTTTATAGTATGTTCTTTTGCGCTGCTGGAAAGACGGGAAAAACGGTCACGCGACTAGATTGGCGGTGATTCGGGAACTGAAAATGAATACAGAGAACAAGAAACTATTTATTAATAATGAGAGAGAGAGGCTAGATACAATAATACGTTCGTTATACACGTTATGAGGCGCGCGGAGGCACATACAGAGAATACAGAAAATACAGAAAACACACACACACACACACACAACGTAGACGGGCAAACTAAATAAATAAAAGTAAGAAAAGACGAATGGAAAAAGAGACGTGAAACAGGGGGCAGGGGAAGGGGGGGAGGAGGAGGAAAAAAACAAAGTAAATTGAAATTCAAGAAAATAAAATAAACACGCACACACAAGCAAATAGTACAATATGCACACACACACATGCACAATCTACCGCACGCCCGCCCCGCTGTCCAGTGTTGTCACCTTATAGCTCAATCTATATACGAGAGTCGAGCAGTTTTTTTTTTTATTTTATTTTATTATTGTGGAGATTCAGAAACAACAACAGCAACGACGACGGTAATACAATTCTTACTGGCGTACCAGCACACAAAGATACGAACTTGATACACACACACACACACACACACACACACAAAGAGACGAAAATAAAATTACACAAAAGAAAACAAGTCAAAACTAAACAGAAAACAACAAAACTTAAAAACATTCACACACATATACACACATACATACACGCACACAGATAGCGCGAGAAGCGAACAAATAAATAATAGCAAAAATCGTAACGAAACGAAATAAAATAAACTCTATGAAGCCGGATGACGTCCGAACGGGCAGGGAGAGAGAGAGAGAGAGAGGAAGAGGGAGAGCGACGAGGTGAGGTGAGGTTAACCGCCACAGAAACTACAACGATAAATTCATGTTCTCCCGCTCTCTTGTGCTTGTTCTCTCTCCCGCTCTTGTTATCTCTCTCTTTAAATTGTACATGTGTGCGTGTGTGTGTGTGTGTGTGTGTAAAGGGTAAGCAAGGACGGCCAAAGGGAGCTCAACATTGACGCAGGCAACTTGAGCAGCACAGTGCAGTGCGGCCCAAGAGGGGTAAGAAAAGAGTGTGCTCAAGCTGTAGGTAAAGCTTAAGGTGGAGAGAATAGTACGCAAAATGCCAAGGGCAACGCATCCCGATATGAATGCAGCTGGCAATAGATTTCATTATAAAGCTGAAGGATATAAAACTCACGTAACTGAATGTAAGTCTTCTTCTTTCCCTTTCTAACTAATGCTCTCGCTCTTTGTGTGGTGAAAACTTTTCTTGAGGTATTATGCACACACAAAACACACACACACACACACACACGAACACAGAAAACACTCACAAAAGCACACATACAAACACAAAACACACACACACCCACAGTATGCAGAAAATCTAATTTATCGCCAGAGACAAAGTTAGATAAAAAGTTGGTGCATATTTTTGAAAAGTTGAAAAACAAAGTTTGAATCAAAATATTAGATTATTTACATGCAAACCCCATTGAAATACTTGATCAAAGTTAACAAACAACTTTTAGTTCAGCTTGTCGAGCTATAAATTCTACAAAAAACTATGACAATCATATGAAATTATATATAATTTCTCAAAGGTAATACTCGCATATTTTAATATGTATGAAATAAACGTATTAATTATCATATGAAAATGTTTGTTTATTGCTGAAAACAATTTGCGCTGCACGCGACAGTGGGATACCCTTTGACCTACGTTCCTATGTATGTATACATATACATATGCACATGATTTAAAATTATTCTCGATAGATGGCGCTCGCGCCCGCCTGGGTCCCTTGTTAGTAGACACAAGCACTTGGTTTTATGCTCATACTTTCTTGAATAACTCTTGTGTTTATTGTCCGATCGGATTGCAATTTAGAGAATAAGTAGATATAACTATCAGCTTAGTATATGTTAAAGTCAGAAAGTTTTATCTTTAATACAACGCTTACAAATTGAGTTCAAAAATTAAATTATTGATTTGCAGTGGCGGTGGGCGTGGCACCCAACATTTGAAAAAATCTTCATCTGCGCCTGGTACATAGAAACCTTCATGCCAAATTTTGTGTCTCTAGCTCTTATAATAGCTGAGATCTGTGTGTTCATCTGGTCATCCGGACATGCGGACATCCGCACAGACAGACAGACATGGCTCAATCGAGTCGGCTAGTGATCCTGAGCAAGATTATACATATATACTTTAT
Organism: Zaprionus camerounensis; assembly: GCA_018904165.1. Classification (NCBI taxonomy): domain Eukaryota; kingdom Metazoa; phylum Arthropoda; class Insecta; order Diptera; family Drosophilidae; genus Zaprionus; species Zaprionus camerounensis. Next base: position 254,233 of record JAEIFS010000740.1, read on the forward strand.
GGGGTCTCTCACTGATAAATTTTGTTATTTCTAGAATCGGAACTGGTCTTCATCCATTAATAACAACTAAATACATATGAATATGCGATAGAAAGCAAATAAAGACATCCAAATTGGTTTTTTTTTTTCAATATTCTGAAATAAATGTCATTCTTTTATAACTTTATAAAAATATCAAAGAGCTGGTGTTGTTTACCAGAAAAATTCGTATTTTTTGCTAAAAATACTCTAGAATTTGCGTGTTTCTTTGTCAAATTCTTGATAATTGTGTTTTTTTTTTGTCAAATTCTTGTTTATTTTTGTAGAATAATAATCAAAACATACCTAAAAGACTATCCATACAAACTTAAGAACTGTTAACTGTTTCAGCACATTGCGAAATTCTAGCAAAAAATAAAATTCTACTTCTATTTGCATACGCATTTATTTTGACAACCTTTCCTTAGCGAAGAGGAAGAAAATTTCGGTATCTCTCAACGAGGAAACAAAATACCAACAGTGAATGCACTTTCCAGCCAGGCAAATTCACGATGCACACTCAGAAATGTCAATGGGAATCCAATAGGAAACGCACACACACACAACAAAGTGGCACCACAGTTCAGAACCAGAGGAATGTGAGCATCAGCCTGAACCAGTTCACAAGACACCAGTTCAAATGACAACAGAACTTCTTGTACTATTCAAATGATGGAAATCAAGCACAACACACAAATAGAGAGAAAGAGAGAGAGAGGAAACACACACACACACACACACACAGACGCATGCATGCAATTTACATGCATGGAAAATAAAAATGGCAAAGTCAAATTTGGATGCGCTCCGAGCTAAAAAAGCAAAGATGATGATGAAGAAGAAGAAAATGCAGAGGTAGAGGAAGAGGGAGAAGAAGGAAGGAGATCATAAGATCTAGAAACTGCACACTGCAGTCTCCAAGTCTCAGCCTCAAATAGAAATAAGAACATGCAATAACACAACGCAAACGACTCTCTCACACACACATGCACAGACAAACAGAGACACACATGCACGCACACTGTGGCAAAAGAGACTAGCAACGACCTGGAAACTGGAACTGAAAACCCAACCAATTTGCAATACATATTTGTACGACGAGTACGTACAATTCCCGTCTCCATGTCGGAGACTTTTTGTATTTTTCTTTCTTGTGTGAATATATGTAACTACAATATACACGTTAGTATCACACACACACACACACACACACACACATGCATCCATTCACACTCATGCATATACCATCATAACTAAATATGCTTGTATTTATGTATGCCCTACCCGCATATGGAATTACGTTCGATCGGCCCTCCCCCTAGTCCCCCAAACCCCTACACCACTGCTGTACCAGCCATTAGCATTCATTGTGTAGTTTTTGTCTGCACGTATGCGTGTGTGTGTGTGTGTATGTCCATGCCCAAGTCGAGTCTGCACAGCTCGAATCGAGTCTTTTGTTTAGAGTTTAAAATAAAATTAAATAAAATTGAAACCATAGTAAAGAAAAACAGCCAACGAATACAAGCCAAACACACACGCGCACACACGCGCACACACATTAACAACATCGCTGTCGCTGCCAACATCAACGTCGACGTCGTTCGCGGTTTACATATGAGGAAATATTACAATTTATAACAAACGAACACGAACAAATAAATGCATGAACATGGATAATAGAAGACAAAGAGCAACAACAACAGCAACAGTAGAAGCAGCGCTGCCACTGCCACTGCCGGCATGTTAAGAGAGCCAAAGAGAGCCAAGCGCAGCAGCAGCGCCTTGATACAAAATAGTAATGGCAGCAAAAGTCAAGAAACTCAACATTTTACTACTTGTTGTTGCTATTTTCTGTTGCTGCTGTTGGCCCGTTGCTTTAGTTTTTTTCAGTGTGCTAAAGTCGAAGTGCCCAACCGACAACTATTAAAGAAAACAACAACACCAACAACAAGAGGCAAAGACGAGAAAAACAAATACACGCTACTTACACTTACTATCCATACATAACTACAATACCCATGCAATAGTGTCTCTCTGTCCCTCTCTCTCTGTGTGTGTGTGTGTGTGTGTGTGTGTGTGTGCACGTACATTTAATACTCAACTCAACTCTGCCGACGTCGATGTTGGTTTGTGTGCTTTAACTTTTTCTTCTTCTTCTTTTACTCTTTTTTATTTAGCTATTGTACAGTTCAACTCAGAAAATTTATACAACGCACGGACGACGGTAAGACTTAAAGGGATGGAGAGAGGAGAGACGGAGAGGGGAGTACAATTTAATATTTGTGAGCATATTTGCGGCACACAGAACAAGCGCTAGCAGAGGCAGCGACAGAGGCAGAGGCAGAGGAAGCTTCGGCAGAGGAATAGAGAATGCGCTGAAGACTTGAAGAACACAACACACATCGAAAGAGACTCTCGTAGACAAAGTTGGCTCACTGATAGACACACACACACACACGTACATGCAGTTACTTCTAGAACATGTGTGTGTGTGTGCGCACTAGATAAATTCTAAACGCTGTCGTTGACTTAGAAAGTATCTATAGAAAAAGAATTTTAACCGTTTGTACATTGCTTTCTATACCCTGTAAATTTTGAATACATACTAATTATTATATTATTAATTTGTAATATTAGAAGTGAGATACTATATAATAATAAGATAATAATTGCGACAAACAAAAGAAAACCTTTAAATATTATTATAATTATTTTTTATGATTTCAAACATTGTTTTTCATTAAAATTTTTAATGTTTTAATTATTTTTAATTTTACTCATTTTTACTCATTTATAAAAGTTAAACCAGCTCGACAAATTTACTACTTTCAGTAATTTTTATTATGTTATAATTATTACTCATTTTTATTTTTTTTACAAATTTTAAATTTCAGATATTTCAGTGTTATTATTATTATTATTTTCCATTTTGCCTCAAAATATGTAATCTTTTCAGCTCAAAATGTGTTTTTACCAAATCTCAAGTTTATATTCGTTTTCGAGGGCATGATAGTAGTGTACAGAAGAACTCACACTACACAGCATTTATGTATGTTATTCAACTTGTTCCATTTGACAGAACTCAATTCTGATAACTTTCTGTCTAAATTCTAATCTCGCTTTGAAGGCGAACGTATTTACGAGCGAACCACTTAGATAATCGAGTTTATAATCTATATTTATTATGATTTATGGGCAACTCCGTCAAAGATTAATCGAGAGTTTGGTTGAAAAGTATTGGTGGGTGTACGTACGCTTCAAAAACTGACGATCAAGGGGGGCTTCGAACTGTGCGTGGTAATTACAGACTCACGACACAATCTGCTCTCGCAACGTGAACAATAATTTACATGTACTTGCTATAACAATGGGTCCGGAAGAAGAGCTCAGCTCTACGTGTCTCTGTGTGTGTGTGTATGTATGTGCATGTTTATTATATGATAGGTAGGTGGAGCAGATATGAAGATACAAGTTAGCTGAGAAAGAGAGAGAGAGCAGAGATTTACCGCAGAGAGGGGAAATAAAACACCTACGAAAAGTAAACTTGTATATTTTAAGTACACACACACAAACAATTGCGCACACACAATCATATCGGAAGAGTCAGCATATCCAACTGAAGATTGACAATCGCATCATGCGTTAAACAAGGTGTGGCCTCAAAGAAAAGCCCCCAAAACCAGAATTGTAGGTGGTAATGAAACCGGAGGAGAAGCCCCAACAACGGAATATGCTAGAAATAATATAAAAAATGATGCCCAGGAATCCTCATGCCCTCCTCCTCCCCATATACAATACGTATACAACATGTACAATACGTATACAACATGTACAATACGTATACACAACTGGTACATACATGTGTACATTATTCGATACGTAGGAGTTATGCACAGCAAGCAGAATCGCAAAAATATCATATTCAATTGCTCGATCGATCGATCGAAAGACTTATACCGAATTGTGTAAACATTTTCCACGTAACTTTTTGTTGCACATGACAAAAAAGAAGAGGAAAATACACAATATATACGTCGATACGGGATCTAATGTTTCAGAAACATAAATAATTATAAAAAAAAAAAAAAACAATACAATGAAATGAACTAAAACGAGTTCTGTGGAATTTGAAAATGGATATGGTATTATATGTAAACAAAAAGCGAATTGCAAAAGGCAAAATATGCAAACATTAAAGAAGGTTTACCATCTCTCGATATGCCGATGTTTTCATACCTTATACTTAACATATTATTATAATAATTATTCAGTTATGATTGGTGTAGATAATTGGTATATAAATTTATAAATATATATTATAAAATAGAAATTTTAACTTTCAACCGATATTTAATGGCATATAATATATTTACTCTATTTTTTTAATTATAATTTTAAAATTCCATTCATTGTTACATTTGATGTTATAGTAGTTAATTAACTTTTTGAAAGAGTATACTAATGAATATCGAAGGGGAAGGGGTAGCAGAGGGAGATGCAGATAAGTGTGTACAAACGAATTGGAATGGCAATGGGTACGAAGGAATTCGCTAAAGCAAGTCAAAAATAAACACAGCTGATAATGATGATTCTGATAATGCTGCCCCGATGATGATAATATGCTCGATAATGATTATGATGATGAGGATGGTGAACGAGAAGGTAGTTGGATGCAAACCAAGACGAAGTCGTCGCAAATGTAGAAGTTTAACAACTGGCCCCCTCCACCTACACCTCTGCTCAAACACAAATATGCGTGTGGGCGGTGGGCGCGACAGCAGGAGAGCAAGCAAGCAACAAAGAGAGAGATAGGGAGAGAGAGAATGAGAGAGACGAGCTGACAAGTTAAGAACCAAAACTAGACAAAAACTTGGCAATGGCAACCGACGCCACTAAAGATAAGCGAACAAGAGACAGAAGAAGAAAAGCCAAGAACTTGGAACTGGCAACTGAAGAAGTGGAGAGCCTGAACCGCATAGACAAGTTTATCCCAGCAGGCAACGCCATAAAGAGCAAAGTCCTCTCACCCGAAGACGCTGCTCAGTCGAGAGTGTCTATATGTGTGCGTGTCAGTGTGCATGTGTATGCATGTGTGTGTGTGAGGTTAAGTGCAACTCTCCACCCAGTTCTCAGCCCCAACAGCATCATCATCATCATCATGAGCATCGTTATTAATGCATCGCAATGCAAAAGTTAATTCTCTCTCTCTCTTTCTCTTATAACCTGCACAGCTTCTGCGGCTGCAAAATCGCACTCGAAATGCCCTTGCCCAAGCAGCGGTGCCAGTGCAAGCGACAGCGCTAGCAGAAACTACGTTAGCAACAACAGTGCACAGTGCAAAGCTAGACAAAAACAACAAAGTAGAGAGAAGAACACATAGAAAGCCTTCCAACACCCAACCTCCCACTCTTGTTCTTGAGCAAACGAACGAACGTAAGAACAGAGAAGAGAGCCAAGCCGAGCCGAGCTGAGTCGAGTCAAGCCGAAGGCGGCGTATAGGCAAAAAGAGCGCACAAACAACAGTGTTGTCAGACTTTTTGAGCAAAGCAAAGCCAAATTAGATAAAGAAAAGGCTATATTGTATGGAGTTGCTATACAAGAAAGCTAAAAGCATGGAATTCGATATGAAGAATAAGCTAGATAAAGCAATTTTTCAGCTTCGTCCCGGATAAAGCTGAATTTGACGGGAAAAAAGCTGAGTTCGCAACACTGCACACACACATCACAAGTAGAAGAGAGCGCGGGCAATATACACGTGCAATAAATGCAATTACCGCATTCAATGCGCGAATGTGTCTGCTTGATGGCGTGTCTGTATGCGTGTGCATGTGTGTGTGTACAAGTGTTTGCTCAAGTTTTATAATTTCATACATATTTTTTATTGCAAGACACTGCGAACTAAAAGTGTGTGTATACAATCTCTTTAGCATACACTGTTGATAAGGCGGCATAGAAGGAAGTAGTTCTCAGATCTTATCTCTTCTCTATTTATACTCTTTCTCACACACACACACAAGCATACACGCATACCTTACGTACAACTATACTTGATACTTAGGTAAGTTAATATTGATTGAAAGGGAATTAATGCACACACGCACACATAGACATGTATGTATGTATATGCATGTACATATGAATTACACTTATTTACATTAAATTGATTGCCACCTGTGCTGCCTCCTTCCTTCCTAGAGAAGGCAATAACAACAACAACAACAAACGAACGACATTTTCTGTATACGCGCGTTGCAGTCGCAGTCAACGTAGACGTCGGCGTGCGCCGCTGCTGCTGCAGTTGTTGCTGCACTTAAAGTTGTTGCTGTTGCTGTTTTATTCGTTTTCTTACTGCACATATTTTTTCTTCATATGCATTTTAATGTGCGTGTATGAGTCGACGACGTTTTTGTCTATATATGTGTGTGTGTGTGCAAGTGAGCTAGCGACTCTGCTTGTGTGTGTTTGTGTGTTTGCCTCGGATCAAATTTGTTGAATTGTTTATTTAGTACGCTGACGCTTTTCTTGTTGTTGTTGTTGCGTTCATTCGTTCGTTCATTTTTTTTCAGTTATTGTTATTATCGTTAGTTGCAGTTGCTCTCATGCTTCGTCGTCGTCGTCTCTCTCACTCTCTCTTTCTCCCTATGTTCGTGTGCATTCCGTCGTCGTTATTCGCCGTCTTTTTCCTTTTTGGTATTTGTAAATTACATAAATTGTCTTGGACTATAAATTACGGGAAGATTATTATGGATTGCTGCTTTGGCGTGAGTGTGTGTGCGTGTCTGTGTGTGTGTGTATGTGAATGCATGCAGTTACTGCTGCTGTTGTTGTTTTTGCTGGCTTGGCTTGGTTCGGTTTTGGTTTTAGTTGATTTTTTTTTTACTGTTGCGAACGCAAAAACCACATAAAGCTACAACAACAGCAACAATGTGTGTTTTATATGCTCTTATAGAGATCTGCATTTAATGATACTCCACACAGACACATGTGTATGTGTGCATGTGTGTGTACATTTGTGCTAACAACTAGATATGTTCATTTGTGTGTGTATGTGTGTGTGTGTGTGTGACTCAGCATGTCCCGCCTGGAAATGGATATGGGAATATGGTAATGTTAAATAGCGAGTCGTAAAATGCCAAGCAAAGGGGGGTGGGGGAATGGGTCTGCGACAAAGGCTGCGCAGGCAGAAGGATCATTAAAAATGGCTAAATGTGCACAGCGAATGGCGCAAATCGAGAGAGAGAGAGAGCGACCGTGCTGCAAATGCCAATTTAATTGGATCTGAATTACGTTCTACTCGTTTCCAATTGGATTCGAATGGAAAGGCTCAAAAAGTAACTGTTGACAACTGCATTGATTAATCGATAGCAAACTAATCGATGTATAAATGTATAGCTAACGGTTTTTCTATTATTTGAGAATGTAAACATCTGTATGTATGTTTGAGTGTTGTAAGAAAGTTAACGAAACTCTCGAGGTCATTGAGCTAGAATTCTAGCATAAAAACTCTTTTCTATGCTTGTGTGTGTGTGTGTGTATGTGTGAGCCCGTTGTTTATGTGTGTGTTTATTTCATTGTGCTTACTACTCTTTTTATTGACAAATACTAAGTGGAAATTTAAGTTTGTGTGCAACTAAATTTATAAAAAATTTCCGCTCCAATCATAAAAATTTCACTTAATTCAATTTATACATGTGAACTTGCTTATGTGTGTGTGTTTTTTTGTTAGTGTGGGCAGAGACAGAGGAAGAGAGATAGAGAGAGAATAACTAGACACTCTTTTGTAGTTTGTATGTTCGTTTTAGTCTGACGTTTTACTTTATCATGTGGGTGATCAAATGCGAAAAGAACAATAAACAAATACAGACACACAAAACACACATAGGTAAGTTCTCTTGACATTTCTTTGGGGCATTATCAACGTAATCTCTGCCGCATGCCAAACAGACGCACACAAACATAACAAATACAACGACTATAGTGAGAGAGAAACAGAGAGAGAGAGGGTACGCACTGATTTAACGTAACGTAACTATTCCAGTGGCTCAAGCAGCATTGTTAATGGCGAACAACAATAAGAACTAACGAAGAGCGAAGCAAAGCAACGCAAAGACAACAACAACAACACGCCGGGGCCAAAACACACACATGCACATGCACACATACCAGCGCGCGCAGTCACGCACTCATACAGCGCAGTAATAATAACAATAATAAATTGAAGAGTTAAACTAATAACGAAATATGCGCACACACAGACACACATCACAAGCACACATACACATACATATATGTATGTACGAGAGCGCATTCATATCTTTATCTCAGTGTAGTGCTTGTTTATATGTATGTAAAGTAAACGTCGTTCATACACACATACTCATACTTACACATACCTTTATTTAGTCGAAATTGCTATTTATTTTCTTCTTTGCCGTGCCTATGGTTTTCTTGTTGGCTCTGCCGCCGCCGACGTTGTTGTTGTTGTTATTGCGCTGCCGCTCTGGCCCACTGTTGTTTTTGTTATTATTGTTACTGCTGCGCTGTTGCTGCGCTGCTGTTATTACTTTGTCGTTTTTTTTTTCTTTTTTTTTATTACTTATTAGTTTTTCACACAAGCAGAATCAAAATGGAATGCGTAAAGTTGCTTTATTGTTCGTGTTCGTGTGCATAAGTATGCGTGCATGTAAATACACATGTAGTATCTCCATCTGTGTCCCTCAGTTTCTTTGTATGCGTCTCTCTGTGTCTGTGTGTGTGTGTTTGTGTAAAGTAATTTATGTTATTTGCCGTTTGTGCTTACATAAATTTCGTTGACAAATCGCTTCGCGATTCTGTTTTAATTTTGATTTCGAATTCTGATACTGTTATTGTTTTTTGATTTCTGATTCCGATTCGATATTCTGATGGAGAATTTGATTTTGTGATTTGTTCTTTTGCACCACCTGCACTACGCGCCACCGTATTGCACATTTGTTTTCGAGTTTGTCAGCTTGAATTGAATTAACTCTGACAATGGACAACAAATACAAATACAAAAAAAAAAACGAATATAACTTTAAAAAAACCACGCACAAAGTTTGCTTAATTGCGATTTCATAAATTACAGGCGAAATGTAAACACACATCAAGAATGCGCTGTTGCTGCGTTGTTGTTATTGTTGTTGTTGTTGCAGTTACAGTTACTGTGAGTTGTTTTGAAGTCAAACTACGCTAACTGCGACGCAGCAGCGCAAAGCACAAGAGACGTCCGTTCACGGCAAAAATCCAACAAGACAAAACAAAAAAAAATAACAAAAAACATCAGCACATGACAACGGGAGAGTACAAGGTGGTTCGCTGCTCTGCCCAACACATTGATCAGCTCAGAGAGCATAAAATTATGCGCTGGCTGTGACGTCATGATGAATGAGTTTTATGCACATCATAGTAGGATTCATGCATATTCAATTGTTGCTCTCAATTAAAACTGATCAAGTGGTTTGAAAATATTAGAAATTTTGAATAATTAATTGAGTTTATTGCTTTATATTGCGTATTTTTGATAAATCATATTTATCCAGATTGTGACGTCATGTAAAATGTTGCTCTCAGTGCACTACCTTGTAAACTGTTCACAATGTTCACTGTAAACACTATGTTAAGCATTAATGTTAATGTTAATTTGCATATCGTTGTATCGATTATCGAAATTTGAGCAAGGCACATTTTAATCGATATACTTACTCAGTCGTATATATCAATTTCACGTTTAACAGTCTATGTTAAATCAATTTTAAATTAACTTTGTAGTATTTGCATAATTAAAAAGAGTGAAAAGTAAAGTATAAAATACTTGCCTAATAAAATGGATGATTGAAAGTAAAGAGCGCGATATATGCATTATGTAAAATTATTTATTTTGATGATATATATTTAACAGCATGTTTTGCATTTGTCAATAAACGAATGAATTCTATTGTAGAAAACCCAATTTTGTTTGTGTTTACTATGTGAAATTTTCGTTGATTTTGTTTAAACAAAATTTGAATTTTAAAAAGTTGTGTTCGATTTTGGAATTGAAATCATCCGTGCAACCCTACAAATAAACATGGTGCATTGCAACCTTGCCGGCTAGATTTTGACAATTGGAAGGCCACCAAAACCGACTGGAACGAATGGCGAGAGAGCTGCGTACCGAACGCGAGCGTAGCACTGAGAGAGAGAGAGAGATGCGAGCAAAGAGACTTCCACGCGAAATATTGGTGCATGCGTGTTTGTGTGTGTGTACATACGTGCATGGGCCAAAGTGTATCGTGGAAATGCTTCCAATCAGAATTTGGAAGTTTTTTCCATATTGATTAGTTATGTCGCTTTTGTTGTTTACTCGCTACATTTTTTTGGCCAGTTAAATTGTGTGTGTTGTGTTTCAAATACGCGGCAAAAATCGCTAAAAATTCCCAATTAATTAAATCGATTAAAATTTTCACGGAAAACAACAACGGCAACGCAGCAGCAGCAGCAACAACAACAACAACAGATACGCTGGGCAGCAGCAAGAACAACAAAAACAACAGCAGCAGCAGTAGAGGGCGGCAGCAGCAGCAGCAGCAGAGACAACTACAATCGATAGGCGCGCGAGCGTGCAAGCGAGATAGCAAAACAGACCCCCCAGCGACCCCCCTTGGAGAGAAAATCGCGATTCAGCGCGATCACCCTCAACCTCAATGTCCGCGGGTGTCGGAGGCGGCGGAGGTAGCATAACCACAGATCACCACAGCCGTTTGTATTTCCTCAACTCACCGACGGCGCCGCTGACAGCGCGCGATCCGTTCTTCATCAAGCCCGAATACCTCAACTATGAGAACCCCATGCACCATCTGTACCCCAGCAACAGGGGGCTTATAGAGTACAACAACTATACGACAACAGTTGCTGCCGCCGCTGCGGCAAGTGCGAGTACAGGTGCCGCTGCCGCTGCTGCTGCCGCTGCTGCTGCCGCCGCTGCTGCTGCTGTTAGCAGTAGCCAAAATAGTAGCAACAATAATAACGCAAATTCCAACAATAACAGCACCGCCAACAACAACAACAACAGCAGTACCAACAACAACAACAACAGTAGTAGTAACAACAACAACAACAGTGCAACAGCCAACCCCAGCAGCAGCAGCAACAACAACAACAGTGAGAACAGCTTCCAGTCACAGGCGCAGCAACATTCGCAGCATCACGGGCAGCATCCGCAGCAGCAGCAGCACGGCCAGCATCCGCAGCACACGCAGCAGCAGCAGCAGCACGTCCAGCAGCACGTGCAGCAGCAGCAACAACAACAACAGGCAACACATCCCCTGCACCATCATTTGTCCACCGGCGTCGTTGTCACCGGCGTCGCCCTTGGCCATCAATCGTCGCGTGCCCAGAAGGCGGCGAGGCGGCGCAGCAACGAATCGATCGAGGCGCGGGAAAGAAGGCTGGAGAGGAACGCGGCCAGGATGCGGGACAAGAGATCAAAGGAATCGGACGCGGAGTATCGCCTGCGTCTGGCCAAAAATGCCGAGGCGAATCGGGTGCGACGCCAAAACGAAAACGAAGTACAAAGAACCCTAAGACTGATGAAGAACGCCGCCAGGCAGCGACTGCGACGCGCCAGCGAGTCCAATGATGAGCGAAAGAAGCGTTTGGCGAAGGCGGCCGAGAGGATGCGGGTGGCGCGAGCAAGTGCGCCCAAGGTGATTAAGCCTCCGCTCGAGGATCGGCTCAAGGGCTACTAAGGATAAAGGAGAATGGAGAAAGAAGAGGTAGAGATGGACAAAAAGAGAACCGGACGGACCATGCGAAAGAGAGAGAGAGACACACACACGCCCGGAGAGAGCAGATGCAAGATGGCGGCACTGGAGCTGGCTCCAGTCTAATCAGAATCAAGCAGGAGTAGCTGAATCAGTGCGGGAAGAGGAAGAAGAAGAATAGGAAGAGGAAACACACTTCCACATACACACACACAAACACACTCGGACTGAGGATAAGAGAGAAGATGCAATATGGCGGCACTGGAGCTGGCTCCAGGAAATTTGCCCAATTTAAGAATCTAATCAGGCAGAACAAATCAGAATCACACAGGAGTAGCTGAATCAGTGCGGTAAGAGGAAGACGAAGAAGAGAATGAGGAAGCAGAAGGAGGAGCACACTTCCACACCCACACACATACACACATACTCTTCCATGTGGAACAGGAACAGGCGCAACACGTCATCAACGTCGAAGAAGCAACGGTAGAAGAACCGTAGAAAGAAGAGGGAGTAGAAATAGCAGCAACAGAAGAGAAGAAATGTAGCAAGAAGACGAAGCAAAAAATAAAAAGCATAAGAAACAGAGTAAGAAATAGAAAACGAAAAGAGAAAAAAAAACGGAAAAAAGGTAAAAAAAAAAGATATAAATAATATATATATTGTATACATAAAATCGAGAGAAGAAACAACATATATAACATTTACATAGAAATGAGTAGAGAGAAGGAGAAGGAGGAGAATAAAGAGGAGCAAGAGAATCAGCCAGCAGTTGCAGAGGATGCGAAAGGGGAGCAACAGCAGCAGAAGATAAAGATCGAGAGATCCAGATCGAGAGATCCAGATCCAGATCAAGTTGAAACTGGCAGTTATATATACATACATAAATAATAATAATTATAATAATATAATAATAATAATGACACAAAAATGACACTTTTTTTTGGATATATAGAAAAGTGTCGGCAATTTTTTTAAGTTAACATTAACAAAGATGAAGTAAAAAGTATTTTTATAATGCATGCATTATATTCTTACGATATATACACATACATACAGCTATATATACGTATACATACTATATAAATATAGTGTATATTTATATATAGTGTGTATATATACATATATATTATATATGCGCATAGTTATATACATATACATACAAACACACGTACAGATAGATACACAAACAACCTCACACGCACACCAACACACACACACGCAAAGCCTAGAGAATAGTCATGTGTAAATGTATGCACGCACACACACATACACTCCTCACACATGTGAGACAGAGTGAGAGCGAGCGAACAAGCGAATCCCCCACAAAGCACTGCAAATAAAAAGCCAACTTCATCCCCCACTTACATATGCACACACACACATGCAGAGCCAGCCACCCACACTCACATGTGGGAGCACCCCGTGGTGACTGCTGACGCACAGGGTGATCCAAACATCAACACTAGCAACAACAAAATGCAAGTTAAGTCGAGGCCAGTCAAATTTGCCGTTAGGCGGCGACGCCTGTTACCCCCCGCAACAGGTGCGACATCTTCCGGTCAACTGGTGTAAGCATCATCAAATTTGACTGTATGCGTGTTGTTGCGTGTCTGTGCGTCTCTTCCCTGACTATGTGTGTGTGAGTTGACAAAACAAACCGCAAAATGCAAATTGCATTTTTTTCTCATTTCATTTCGCCTGCGATTGAGGCACCCTACATGAGAAAGCAACCCCCAAAAACTTGGGGCCCATGTGTGTGCAGTATGTGTGCGTGTGTGCATGTGTGTGAGTGACGTAGTATGTGCTTACCCTGTGTGCTGTAAGCCAACACAAACAATTCGCACAGGATTATGTGTATAGACACATGCACACATACACACCCATTTAAGCATATTGAATGAAAGCCCAGTTGCCCGCTTTAGCTTACCCCCTCTGCCCCACCCACACATACGATCCAAATGTTTTGCGCGCCTAAAGCGAACACAATGAAAACACACATACACACACGCACACAGACACACCTCAAAAACAAATCAAACGTCTAAGAAATGCGAATTAAAAAAAAATGAAACAACAAAAAAAAAACAAATAAAATAAATAAGAAACAACAAAAAAACAAAGAAATATTAATGTAACTCCTAAGTTCTAGTCGAAATTTTAAATTGTTTTTTCTTACTCTTTTTACCCCAAAATTGTTTTGATGTAAAATTATGAAATACATTTTATGTAATTGTAATATTCTATGTACACTAAAAACAATAACAAGAACAACACAAACAAACAGAAACACACACACACACATACACACAACAAAGAAAACAAAACACAAAAAGCAAACGAAAAACAAAATGAATACTTGAATAAAGTTGCATTCACAATTTTTAAAATGGGTGGTGCGTATTTTTCTTGTTGTGGCATGGGCAAATGGAAAAAAAGAAGTTTATATTTATAATAAATTCATAACATCTATTTGATTTGGATTCAAATTTACAAAATTATTGCGCATATAATTTAAAAATAAAGGCCGATAGTCCAGTAAATAACGTCACATGCTCTGCTATCGATACCGTCTATCGAAATTGCGCGCAATTGTTTCGATAGATCAAGAGAGCGAACTGGAAATTGCGACTTATCGCTGCTCTGATGGTGTATACATACACACACACGTACACAGCACTCATCCAGTTTCCAATATTCCAGTTGTATTTATTTTTTAATGTGTTGTTGTGTGCGTTGGTACAGAAAACGGCAAAGCAATTTACTTGCCGGAAATTTTAGCGCGTTTTTTTCCAATTTGTCGCAAACAAATACAAAGTGAAGGCATCGATACTTGGCGCGCAATCCAATGAAATGTGAAACTCAACTCAACTGGTCAGTTAAGGAATTATTATGTATGGTACTTTTTAATATGCATACGGTGTGAATGTACACAATGTACTCAAAAAAGGCAACGAAAACATCGACAGCGCGGCGCGAGAGTGACTTTGTGTGCTTGTGTGAGTGTGTGTGCACACAAATGCCGACAAATTAAGGCGGCAAAGCGAAATCGAATTGGGAAACATGCAACAATTGCTGCGATACGTTTCAAAATATTTATAAAAGACAATCTAGTTAGCACTCTTTACCAATACACATGCATGTGTCCGTGCAAACAGCCTACATGCATACACACATACGTGTATATATATAGATATCGAGAAGTGTGTGCGTGCGTGTCTGTGTGTGAACGTATTTCGTTTTTCTTGCATGTGTGTGTGGTATGTATGTATGTACATATAATCATGTGAAAAATCGATTGGAAGACACTGGAAACCGTGTAGTCATTGGAAGGCACAGCGGCACCAGCGGTGGCGGCGCCAATTGTCATTTACTATCAAAAAAGAAGAAGAAACGTGCGCACGCACCAAAAGTAGCCACAAAAACAGTATAAAAAATAAAAATAATGTTTAAAAATAAGAGAAACTAAAAAGCATACACGCGACATCAATTTTGCACAATTACAGATATACATACAAACATACACATACATATGTGCGGTTGAAAAAATGCAAACAAAATACGAACTAGTTGAACAAAAATAAATCAACAAAATTCGCAACATTTGCTTGCTTGCGAGAAAGAGAGAAAAAGAGGGAGACGTAAAAAGCGACAGACGACGAATGGACGGACAATCGGGCAAAAGAAGAAGTAGTAGAAGCAGCAGACTGTAGTGAAAGGTGCGCAATACGTTGGTTTAGCTTGGACACAAACCGTATGTGTTATTTCCATTTGTTGTTGTTGCCATCTGTGTGTATGAATGATTTTTTGACATTTGCATGTGCAGGCGGCGCTGGCGAAGACAGTGGAAGAGGAAGCAGCGAAAATAGCAAGGAAAAATAGCTGAGACAGCGTCATCAACAACAAAAAGCATATTGCAAATTAATTGACAAGCAAAAGAGAAGAAAAAAAAGGTGATGTGCAAAACAGAAACAGTAACCCATTGCGCGAGAGAGTTGTGAGACACGGTAAGATAGATAGACAGAGAGAGAGGCGAGAACGAAAGAGAGAGCGACAAACTGCGAGGGAAAGGAGCGAAAGAGAAAGAGAGAGTAGCATCAGCAGCAACCAAAAGTTGTTAAAAAGAAAACGCACGCACACTCACTTACACACATACACACACACAGAGTCATCACGTATAAAAATATATATACATATACACATATATTTATATATATATATATATATATATATATATGGATATATGCTTGAATGTGCCTACCCAGCGATACCGATTGCGATAACGATATTTGAGCGCAATTCTTTATATAACTACGAAGCGAATTGCAAAGCAACAAACAAAAGGAAGCAAAACAAAAACACAACGAAGGAAACGAAAGGAGAGCAAAGAGTGGAAGAGATAGCATAAAACGCCAATTGGCTGAGCCGAACCAAATAACGGCTGTTAAATGCGGCGAACAAAACGTCAACGTTTTTCTCGCCCCAGCAACAATCGCAATCGCAGCAAAAGTTATCGATACCATCAGTTGGAGGGGGATAAGTTAACAATCGCCAATTGTTGACTACCGTGCACCGATCTGGAGCGGCACAGGACGAGGAAGCGACGAACGACGAAGAAACGGAAATAGAGAGAGAGAGAGAGAAGAGAATACGTATACGATATATGTATACGCTATATCGTATATCGACGATCAACGAGGAGACGATCTAGCAACGAGTTGACTGACGACGACAATTTCGATTGTTGTTCAGAGTTTGCCAAATAATGGAACCAGATCCCAATGGGATAAAGATAGAGCCGACACTTGACCATCATCAGCAGCAGCAGCAGCAACAGTACGCGACGCATGTGCTGGCAATAAATGGTTCAAATGCACGGCTACTTATCGATCAGTCAGCGCTGTTGCTACCTCTGTCTACCCATCAGCAGCAACAATTGCAACTCCAGCAGCAGCAGCAGCAGCAACAACAACAGCAACAGTTTCAGCAGCAGCAGCAGCAGCATCATCATCTCCAGCAGCAGCAACAGCAGCAGCAGCAACAGTTTCATCAGCAACAATTGCAAATAACTTTACCCGCTTACACACAGCCGCTGTCGCTGAAACAGCAACCGCCGCCAACGCCATTGGGACCAGCATCAAGTGTCAGTTCCGTATCCGTTAGCAACGTTAACTCACAGCAGCAGCAACAGCAACAGCAGCAGCAGCAGCAACAACATCTTCAGCAGCAGCAGCAGCAACAACAACAATCTCATCAGCCGCATCACCAGCAGCGCTGGAACGAAAGTCCCGAGGCAAGACAGCGCCGCTTGGCCCGCAATGCTGAGAGGATGCGGGAGCGGAGACAGCGAGAAAGCGAAGATGAGTACCGCAAGCGATTGCTGCGGAATGCGGAGGCGAATCGTCAGCGTCGCCAGAATGAATCGGATATCGAGAGAGCGATGCGCCTGGTACGCAATGCGGCGCGTCAGCGTCTGCGACGTGCCATGGAATCGCCCGATCAGCGTGCCAAGCGATTGTCCAAGCTGGCCGAGCGGATGCGCATGTATCGTGCCAGCGAGACGCCCGATCAGCGTAAGATCCGTCTGGCCGAGATGGCAGCGAGGGCGAGGCATCGCATCGCTAGCGAGACCGTGGATGAGCGCAAGGAAAGACTGAGAAAGCTTAATGATTATGCCAAAAAGGTGAGGGAGAAGAAGAAGATCTACAAGCAAGGTGGAAGCGGGGGCCAACTGCAGGTGCAACAATTGCCAGTGCAGCAGCAGCAACAGCAGGTGCTGCAGGTGGTTCATGGTGTGCCTGGACAGAACTCATCGTCCTCCTCATCGACAAACTCGACTACATCCAGTTCCCTGACCGTGCAACAACAACAGCAGCAGCAGCAGGTGCTCGCAGTGGCAACAGCTGCTGCCGCTGCTGCTGCCCAGGAGCATCAGATCAATCAATTGACAGCGGCAACATCGGCAACCAACAGCAGCAACAGCAGCACAACAAGTGGCACCAATACAGCGGCAGCAGCAGCTGCAGCAGCAGCGGCGGCAGCAGCAGCAGCAGCAACATCCTCCTCGGTTGATGAGCAACAGTTGGTGACGGCAGCAGCAGCAGCAGCAGCAGCGTATCAGCAGCATCAGGCGATCGAGTATATGGGACAGAATATGTTTATTGTGCCTGGTGGAACGTTGCGTCCCACAATGCAACTCAAGCAGGAGCCGCAGCAACAGCAGCAACAGCAACAACAACAGCAGCAGCAACAACAACAACAGCAGCAGCAGCAGCAGCAGCAACAACAACAGTTGCAACAACAGCAGCAGCAGCAGCCGCGTTACTCGTTGGGCGCTCAGCAACTGATCGATGGCGTTGCCGGTGGCAGCAATGCCGCCGAGGCAGGAACGATATTTGTGCAACAGATCTATGGAGGCGAGGAGACCGGGAAAACTGGTAAATTGCTGCAGGCGCATGTGCCGCACTTTAGCATTGCCAATCCGCTCGAGTTCTATCAGCAGAAATACGCTAAGAAGCAGGAACTTCAGGTGCGTATGCAGGCCACCACGCTCGAGTAGAGCTCATGAGGTCGAAGTTCAAATCAAGTCCAGTCGAAAGAAGCTTTAGAAGTCAGAAAGAAGCTTTAGAAAAGCAAAGCAAAAGTTCATTTTTATCATCATATCCTATTTGTTTCCCATTTTTGTTTTGTTTTGTTGTTGTTACTAAAAGAAGAAGACAGACATAGCCAGAGAGTGAGAGAGAGTAGCCTAAGTGAGCGAGAGACAGCTTTAATTTATGGCATATTTTGATAGAAAAAGTTTACCTAACCTAACCTAAAAAAAATAGCCTGTAACAAAGTTGAAAAGTGTTAAAAACAAAACTATACCAAATTTTGTACATAAAATCAAAGAAAAAAAAATGAAAAAAACGTAATTAAAAATTAAAATTTTGTGTAAAGCTAAACAAAAACACAAAAAAAAAACAAAAAACTGCCTTAAAATGTGTCTTCAATTCTTCTCGCTGACTGTAGAAATTTGGACTAGTATCAGAGGGTACTCTAACCTGGCTCTGAACTCTTAGTAAAGGTATTTCGATAAAATAAGAGAGATAGGGAACTAAAATGAAAGCTATTTTGAATTGAAACCAACGCAAAAAACAAGCCAAAAACAGCGTGAAACAGCTAAGTAGTTAGTATAACAAAAAAATACAAAAGAAATTGCATCAAATTCTTTGAAAAATATGATCAGATTTATTTATTAATAATCCTTTTAGTTCAAAATACCTTAAACAAATTTCATTTGAGCTGAAAACATGGAAAAAAAAGAATTCAAAACTGAATATTATTTTAATTGGCCTGAATTTCATAGAAAATTTGTTAAAAATCCAGAAAGAGTTAAAAAATATGAGGAGAAAAGCTAAATTGAGCTATAAAAAATTAAAAATTCCCACTACCCGTAATTTATAAATTGTTTTCGCTGTGGATTTTTAAAACAAAGCCAGATTTGATGCAATTTTTTGATAAACAACAATTTTAAATTTGGATTAACTAGAAAAGGACAAAAGCTAATTTCATTACTGAATAAAAATGCAGGACATCTAGAATCTAGAATTCCCTCTACACATTCTTAAATTATTTTCCCAGTTGATGTTCACAAAAAAACAGCCAGATTTGATGGCAGAAAGTCGAAAAAACTAAAAACAAAGTCAGATTTGATGCAATTTTTTGATAAACAGCAATTTTAAATTTGGATTAACTAAAAGAAAAGGACAAAAGCTAATTGAATCTAGAATTCCTTCTACACATTCTTAAATTATTTTCCCAGTTGATGTTCACAAAAAACAGCCAGATTTGATGGGAGAAAGTCGAAAAAACTAACTTCATATATCAAAAAAATCTAGAACTCCCTTTGGTCATGAAAAAATGCTAGATTTGGCGGGGAAGAAAAGGAAATGAGCAGCACTGATTGTAGGGCAGGGCAGCAGGCGAAAGGGAGATAGCACTATACAATTGCCTTAATGCTTTATCGATAACACTCCATAATTATCCTTAAATTATAATGATCGATTGATTGATTTATCGTTATGCTTCTTTTGCAGTCTGGCAACGAGACGACCGATAACAGCGGGTCTGTTAGTCTGGCCCAGAATGAGGCAAAGGTGATTGTCGCTGCCGCGGAGCAGCAACAGCAACAGCAGAAGACGCTGAAGACGGGAACAACGACAGCGACGACAACGCAAAGCTATAATCAGTTCCCATATCTGGCGACCTTCCCGACAAACAGCAGCAGCACCAGCAGCGGTGGCGGTGGCGGCACCATTACCGTAACAGGCACCACAGGTGGCACCAACACTGGAGCAGCAAATAGCAGTGGAGGCACTGGCACTGGCACAGTCACGGCGGGCACAGGATCAACGACAGCAACCACCTACTATCCCATGTATCACAATGGCTTCCAACTGGGCATAGGTCCGAATGCTGTGCCGCCTCCATTTACGCCGGTGCACTTTGCCAATGCCAGCGGGGGCAGCAGTCCGACGGCACATGGCATGTACATCACATCGACTAGCACGAATCCCACGTTAACAGTGACCAGTCTGGATCAGGCACAACAGCAGCAGCAACAGCAACAACAACAGCAACAGCAGCAACAACAACAACAGCAGCAGCAGCAGCAGGTGGTGCAGGATACGTTCCCCAAAATGGGACGGGGCAGACCGCGCAAGACGAGTCTGCTGACGACGGTCAGTGAGGATCATCTGAAGACGAATTCGCTGGAACTGGAACTGGAGCTTAATCAAATGTTGGCTGCACCGCATTTAACCGGACCTGCCAGCACCACCACCACGGGGCGACGGGGCGGACGTGGCGGAGGCGCCACCATCGAGTCGGGACAACATATACAACATGCACATTCCACGGCCGATGGCGATGTTGTTGTCGTGCAACAGCAACAGCAGCAGCAGCAACAGTCACAGCAGCAGGTAACATCATCGACGCCGCGACGCAGTGGCGCCAACAAATATGAAACGGAGGAGGAGAAACGTTTCCGTCTGGACAAAATGGCCGCCCATCAGCGTGCGGTGCGTGCCAATGAATCGCCGGAACAGCGGACGGTGCGACTGCAGAAGCTGAGCGAACGAGCGCGTCTCAAGCGTGCCCAGATACGGGCCACGGAGAACAGCGATGAGCGCAAGGAGCGTTTGTCCAAGCAGGCTGAGTATGCGCGACTGCGACGCATGCGCAGCCATACGCCGCGCACCAGCAGCAGCGCCAGTGCAGAGTTTCATGCCAAGACCGAGGAGGAGACGACGGAGCAGTTGTACGATAACGATAATGATAATGATAATGATATAGATACTGATGGCGGCGATAGTTTTGTTGTGAAAACCGATTCGCAATTGGATGGGGATGGATCGAATGATCAGGAGTTGGCCACACTGCAGCTGGAGCAGCACGAACTGCAGCAGATGACGGGTGCACTGCAGCATCACGAGGCAATTGTGATCAATCAGCAGCAGCAGCAACAACAACAGCAGCAGCAACAGCAGCGACTGGTCACACTTAGCCAGCATGGACAGCAGGGATACAGCAAGCTGCAGGCAACAACGACAACAACGACGACGACGGCAGCGGGTGCAGCGGGGGGTGGGGGCGGAGCTGGTGGAGGAACGGCGGAGAATAACGATATGTTGAAGATACTCGAACCGATAATTGTGATGAAGACCAAATGAGTATCGCAAAAGCGCCACATGCAGCCCACAAATCGCTAGTCCAACAAATACACAGAGGGAGAGAGAGAGAGAGAGAGCGAAGGAGCAAAAGAGCAAAAGAGAGAGAGAGACACTCGGGGCTGTTTTTGGCGCTCTGTTTTGTTGCAGTTCAGTTCCGTTCCGTTCCCCCTACCCTTGCCACTTTGTAGTATATCATTTTAACTGCATATTCGAAGTGCTTGTACAAAGAGATGGAGAGAAAGTGTGTAAGAGAGAAAGAGGGAGTGAGAGGTGGCCAGAGTTATCCTCAAGGCTCGCGTTCTATTGGCCTTTTGCCATTATTAATTCTGGTACACACACACACACACGCAAAATACTTGTGCGTTTTGTATTTACAATTTAGAATCGTTTTTAAAATCGACTTAACTGTTTAACATTTACGAGTTTTATAGATAAGGATAAATACGTTAGTGCAATAGTTATAGAGTGCAATATTGCGATATTTGATCGTATTGTACAGACATGTAAAGAAAGAAAGAGACAGAGAGAGAGAGAGAGAGAGAGAGAGAGAGAGAAGGATAATGCACAGCGAAACAGAAGTAGCAGGAGAATCAAGAATCAAGAGTCGTCGTTGGCCTTTAATCCCCCCAAAATCCAGGATAGTGTGAGAAACAATGAAACGTAACGAAACGCACCGATAGACACACACATACAAACACACACACACACACACACAAACAGACACGCTCTACACGTATACATCAAGCTTGCAGCTAAAAAGAGAAGAAAACTAACTGTAATTTGCATATGAGAATTAGTTATAGAAATAATAACAAAAACAAAAGAAAAAGAAAAACGAATGCAAAAAACTTTTTGAATTTTTGGAATTATGTAATGTAATAAGCGACAAAACAAACAAACTAAGCCTAAAATTAAATGCATTATTTGTAGCCCATAATAATAAACAACAACAAAAAACGAGCACTAAGTAAAAAGTACGTATTAATTTTTTAACGTAGCAAAACATACAAATAAATCTAATGAGCAATAAGTTAACATATGTTTGTTGTTTGTCTTGTTATTGTGGGAGGGGGGATGAAACAGTTAATTAGCTTGCATATGCAAATTGAATTAAAGTTTAAAAGAAACGTAATACCGATATTTAATCGATGAACAAAATATTTAAAATGAATATCGATTTGGTATTGAAATTAAATGAACCATAATCGAGCACGTTATTTCAAATACTGAAAATGCCGATAGCTAATCGATTAAACATTTGAAATTAACAATCGAATCGATATTAAATAAACCATCAACGAGCACGTTACTTCCTATCGAACCAGTTCTGTGCTTCTGCACACTGCAAGTTTATCATGAAGTTCACAACATTGTACACTGTGGACACGGAGTACTCGGCCGACTCGGTGGAATGGTGTACGCAGGATGGGGCACACAGTGATTACTTTGCCTGTGGCACCTATCAGCTGGTGCAGTCGGAGGAGGAAGAGACGCCTGGGGAAGGCGAAACGAAAGCCAAGAATCGGCCGCGCAAGGGTCGTGTCTATTTGTATGCATTCGATAGCCACAGTGGCGCCTTGGACAGGCTGCAGAGTGTGGAAACAGCAGCCATATTGGACATGAAATGGTTGCCAGCTTTTCGCGGCGAGAGGGACAGTGGGCCACTGCTGGCAACGGTTAATGCGCTAGGTGAGTTAGAGATCTATGAGTTGCTGCACTCGCAACGGAGACTGGAGAAGCGCACCAGCTTCACACTGGAAACGGCGAGAGACACCTCTGAACCGGCGCTGGCATTGGCTCTCGACTGGCAACGTTGCACAGATGGCGATGCAGTGCAGCTGCTTGTCTCGGACTCCAAGGGAAACATACATCAGCTGCAGTATACGGCGCAGGGTGAGCTGTCTCAGCTTTGTAACTGGCATGCGCACGGATTTGAGGCCTGGACCTGCGCATTTGATCGCTGGACTCCGCAGCGCGTGTACAGCGGTGGCGACGATTGCCTGCTGAATGCGTACGACATGCGCAGTGGGACGGGCGACCGACTCTGGACAAACAAGGCGCATGGAGCCGGTGTCACCTGTCTACTGAGTCATCCGCAGCACGAGCACCATCTGCTCACGGGCAGCTACGATGAGCAGCTGCGTCTCTTCGATATGCGCTCCATGAAACGCAGCCTGGCCGAGCTGAATTTGAACGGCGGCATTTGGCGTATCAAGCCGCATCCGCAGCGCAGTGATCTGATCCTGGTTGCATGCATGTATAAGAACTTCAGTGTTGTCGATTTGAAGGATGCTGATGCTTCTGCTGCCCTCAGCCTGTTGGGCACTTACGATGAGCACACGAGCATTTGCTATGGTGCTGATTGGGCACCAACTATCGATAAATCAGATGAAGATCAAATGCTGCTACGCATGGCCACCTGCTCTTTTTACGATCACAAGTTGTGCGTGAGCAAAGTTGAGAGTAATTTTAAAACGTAATATAAATGCAATAAATAAAACAAATACAAATGCAATTATCGATAATTAGGTATTTTGAATTTAGCGTAGTGAATCGATTTGTCGGTCAGCTGTGCTACAGAAAGTATCGGAATAAATATCGTGTAAAAGTATCGCATAAGATTCCTGCATATCGCTAGTGTTATCGGCTGTAGTGAAGCGCGTTTACAAATTATTGTCAAAATTCTTTGTTTATAAAAATGACAAGAAACAGAAATATTGCCATAAAAGATGAAGTGAGCAATTTGCAGAAATCACTTGAAAATGTGGTGCAGAAAGCTGAAAATAATATAAACGAATTGAAGAAGGCAACAAACGCCGCTAATTTTCGTGAGCGTCTTTCGGAAGTAATGAAGGAGTTGCAACAAATTGAGGATGAAAAGAAGAGATTGCACGAAAGAATTGAGAGTGAGAAACTGCAGATTGCGGGTGAGTTAAATAACTTGTAAAGTTCTCAAGTTCTTTCCCAATTGACTCTATTCTCTTGCAGATAACAGCACTCTAATGGTTTTGGAGATTCTGCTGTCTACCCTCAAGCAATTTGGTTGCAGTGTTAATATTAGTTGGGACAGCAATAAGAAAAACCTCTATACCTTCGATTTTGGAAACAAAAACTACATAACAATCCAGACAGAGAATGCCAATTTGTCGCTGGTTGAAATGTCGCCAGAGAACGCGAATTTCGACGAGATCAAGGCGTTTTTAGCTGCGTCTCAGGATTTCATTGGTTTACTCTCTAGCTTTAGGGATAAAGTTCTCTCTCATTAGATTAGGCCGAATGAATGTATTTTTTTTTTCATATGTGCATAGTTTTAAAACTTTAATTTCACTTTTTGAATTCAAATAAATATAAGAATAAATATCAATCAGACTTTGTTCAGTGATTCCAAGAAATAAGATTTGCCTGGGGTTGGGAAATCAGTTGTAGGTTCTTGTTGAGGTTTTGAATTCCTCCTACTGCCCAGAGACTTGAATCGAATCGGAAACGTTTATGCAAATAGAATGTTTTGTCTGTTTTCGTATGCAGCTAATTTTGAAATTTTATAAAATATTTCTGTATATAGGTATATTATATTATAGATACTATATATATATATTTTAGGTATCACACGCTTTTTCTGTATTTTCAATTGGCCCATCACGCCATCGTTATCATCGACTCATCAACTACAAAATATTTCATTTCCATTTATGTTTGAATGCCGTTCGTTGGATGTTTACGCTGTAATCGTGTTCTGTATCCAGTTGAGGGCGCCGCGAATGCGACGCAAGCGAGCACGCACCAGGAAGCTACAGATGAGCAGGTACTCAACGTAGGCACGACCTCCGACCGGCTTGTTGTTGTAGACGTTCGATCCGAACTGTGGACGGCCCTCGCACATGATCTTGGTGGTCAGGGAGAGCAGCCACTGAAGGATCTGAAAAGGAATGTATTAAATATAGTTCATTTATATCATTCATTAGTTGCTTCCACTCACCTCGGGACTGTTGGGCATGCCACCGGTCTTGAGCCACTTGGACGGAGCCCAGAGGAACAGCTGCAACACATTGGCGGCGATATCTGGGCTAACACGCTTCGATGGATTGGGATTAAGTATGTTGTAGATAAGTTGCTGTAGCAGCGGAGGACATGCGTCGCCCAGTGGCGGCAACTGCTCGTGTCTGTAGTCGCAATTCCTCAGCGAATAAGTGAGCTCGCCCTGGGCACGTGCCATGCCACCGCTAGCGGAATAGAAGGGATTGGGCAGGCCAAAGATTTCATAGGCCAATGCACCGCATGCCCACAGATCGGCCTTGCTATAGTTAAGGACTGAGAATGGACCCGGCTGTGTGTTGAAGATCTCTGGCGCCATAAGGGCCGCATTGCCGCCCTTATCAATATCATTTGCCGCATAGGGAAGACGCAGTCCATGCATTTTATCTGCCAGACAGCATCCAAAATCTGAGAGCACCAACAGCGGCGCCTCATCCTGCGGTGATTGCACCTCGATTAGCACGTTATCGGACTTAAGATCACGATGTGCAACACCGTGCCGACTGAGATGCGTCACTGCCTCCAGCATCTGGGCGAGCAGCAATATTTTGGTACGTGTGCTCAGTTCCGTCGTATCGAGCAGACCGCGCAGACTGTGATCGTAGCGCTTCATCAGCAGATATAGCGACATATTGCGTCCATAGCCCTGTGGATTAATACGCTGTGGCTGGGCAATGGGATACAATAGATGGCCATCGGTGAAGTTGCGCACCTCATCGCAAAAGAATCCAAACATGCACACAACATTCGGATGC
Source organism: Zaprionus camerounensis (assembly GCA_018904165.1). Lineage (NCBI taxonomy): Eukaryota > Metazoa > Arthropoda > Insecta > Diptera > Drosophilidae > Zaprionus > Zaprionus camerounensis. The sequence continues at coordinate 280,510 of JAEIFS010000740.1, forward strand.
GGTGGCAGCGCCAGCGTCTGATGCTGCAACAGTCGTTCCCATTCGTCGGCACTGGCGTTCATCTTACGCTGACGCGCTGGCACCGTCTCCTTGTACATGGCACGCAGAATGGACATTGCATTGCTCTGTATATCATAGTTGAACATCATTTTCAGTGCCAGCGGGTAGCGTTCAATCGAACTGTTTGAGGCATCCAAGTGTTCCTTTTCATAGTCCAGAGGGGACTGTTGGTGTTGTAACTCTTGTACCGTCTCCTGCTTCTCTTCCCGCGACTCCACATAATGCTGTTGCTGCCGCTGTTGTTGTTGTTGTTGTTGCTGCTGGCCCTCCACAAAGACAGCCGCAGCCGTTGGCTGACTATATGCGTAAATGTTGTCAACGGAACCACCAAAGTTGTGTACAAACCGCGACATATTCTGCAGTGGCGACATCATTTCGTGATTCCAATTGGAGCTACTTGTCAACACAGATCCCGGGGCAACTGATCTTGGGCTTTCTGTGGTCACATTGCTCGTTTCCGTGCCCGTCATGGGTTCATCTGCCTGTTCCGATTTCTGTTTGAAATTAGCTGCATAGACAACAGCCGCACAACCCTTGGCAATGGGTGGTCCCACATCCAATTGATCAATATTGAAATTGCTATTTAGCGTCTCTGATATCTCGTCACGATTCCAGGCATCCTGCAAGCGACTTGCCGCCTCACGTATCTCCCAGCAAACGCCTTCCAGTTCATCCTCCTTGCTGAGCACACCCGATCCGGTGGCCAAACTGACGCCGATTAAAGCAAAGAATGGTGCTGAATCGCCATAGAATAATTTGCGTGTGGCACGTTGGCGCAACTCCTCCGAGTAGTTGGTGGTCACACGGTTCAATATGTTATCGATAAAGAGCTTTCGTGCATGTTGGCCAAAACGAAAGAGTCCGCCATTGGACGGATTGGTTGGGCTGCACCTGGGCAGCACATTGCTCGTCTGCTGGGTGGGTACAGCAATAGGTGAGTTCTAAAAGCAGTTAATGGATCGATTGTTATTGCGTTATATGATATATACTATATAGATATAGATATGTGTATGTGCTCACTCACCCGTAGAGCATTGACTGAGGAAAGGGGGAAACCTCGCTTGCTTCGTGCCTTTAATTGGCTTTGTTCCAAAATGTTGGAGTGTATATCACGTTTCCAATAGCTTCGTAGAACGTAGCGACCATGTTTGACAAGTCGCACAGTTAAGAGTCTCACAGACATTTTACCAACTGCAACCAGACCTTGTTGCTGTTGTTGTCAGCCTACAATAACAACAATGTCATACATATGACATATGTTTATGTGCGAAAACGCAATATGACCGTGAGTGTGTGAGTGCATAAGGGGTGTATGTTAACAATGAGCTCACCTTTTTTTATTTGGCCTACGCTATTTGGATCTACTCGTTGTCGTCCTTGTCCTCTCTCTGTTTACGACTGCGACGCCAACCTTTTCTCATGCGTTTCAGCTGTGATCGTTGCCGGTCGATATCGATACTCGCTGCTGCTACTGCTGCTTTGAGTTCCGATTAATTGTTATTTGCGTCGTAGAATTTTCCGTTCGCACTGCAGTTTTATAATTATAATATACATATATACATTGTATGCACATACAACTTATAAAAGTTCTTAAAATTGGTATTTTCTAAGATGTTATTCAATATTTGATTGGCTATTTTTAATTTTTTACGTGCATTAAAAGTTCGCTTGTGTTTTGTGCATGGGGACTGATAATTTTTCCAAATGTAACTTGCCTTTTTCAGAATGATTATCCGGCTGCCAGTTGTCGTCTGTCTTTGTATTCGTATTTGTATGTTTGTTTTTGTATGTATGGTTTATCTATTTATGTATATCCGTCACCGTGTCTGGCGTTAAACATCGATAATATAATATATTTTGGTCGGTCTGCTGCGGTTGGGTTTGCGGTAGAAAATTAGATAATCACACAACTACCACATTAATAGTCGCCACATGAAATATTTAAAAATGTGTTTACCAAATAAGAATTTTTATTAGCAGTGCAGCAAACAGCGAGAAATGAATTTTAATTTGGATTTTAATTTTTCTAGCACCCGAGATAGATTTCGCGTCAATTTACAATAAAAACAAAGGAAAATTCATAACACACACAAACAGCTGTCAGTTTGCCGTGCAGTGTTGTGCAACATCAATATCGATATCGTGCAATACAATATCGATAGCTTAAGTGTGTTGTAAAAAGATTCAAAAAAATGTTTTTGTAAGCAAAAAATTGAATATTTAATTGTCTAGAAAATATTAACAATTACTGAGGCCCTAACATTTTTTTGGGGTCAACCCACTCTTTAAACTGCTCCTCTGTGACGCCTTCTTTGAGGGCTTCCTCCTTCAGTGTTGTCCCGTTCTGATGCGCCGTCTTGGCAATCTTGGCCGCCTTATCGTAACCAATATGGGGATTAAGCGCTGTAACCAACATGAGCGACTCGTTCATGATCTTGGCAATGCGATCAGAGTTCGGCTTAATGCCCTCCACACAGTTCTTGCTAAAAGTCATGCTGCCATCGGCTGTAAAAAGAGAAATTTAGGCTTCACACTGGACTGTAGATGACATCTTTTGGCTACTCACCTAACAGGCGTATGGAACGCAGTACATTCGATACGATAAGTGGCTTAAACACGTTCAATTCAAAGTGTCCAGTGGCGCCGCCAATAGTGACAGCAACATGATTACCCATAACCTGGGCGCACAACATGGTCATGGATTCGCACTGCGTGGGATTCACCTTCCCCGGCATAATTGAACTGCCCGGCTCGTTTTCGGGTAACATTAGTTCGCCCAGACCACAACGTGGTCCGGAGCCCAAGAAGCGTATGTCATTGGCAATTTTCATCAGGCTGACAGCGATTGTGTTCAGCACACCATGCACCTCCACCATGGCATCACGGGCAGCCAGTGCCTCGAACTTGTTGGGTGCCGTCACAAAGGGCAGCTTGGTGAGTTCAGCAATTCGGGCTGCTACCTTTACGTCAAATCCCTTGGGCGCATTCAGTCCAGTACCAACGGCTGTGCCGCCCAGGGCCAGCTCGTAGACGCGGGGCAGACAGCCAACGATGCGATCCAGGCCGTTAGACAATTGCTGGGCATAGCCACTGAATTCCTGGCCCAATGTCAAGGGCACAGCGTCCATGGCATGTGTGCGACCGATCTTAATGATGTCCTTATACTCGATGGATTTGCACTCGATGGCATCGCGCAGATAGGTTACTGCTGGTATGAGACGATTGTTCAGTTCCATGCCCACCGAAATGTGGGTGGCCGTGGGGAAGGTGTCGTTGGAGCTCTGTGACTTGTTCACATGATCGTTGGGATGCACTGGCTTCTTGGAGCCCAGTTCACCGCCCATTGACTGGATCGCTGCATTGCTGATCACCTCGTTGGTGTTCATGTTTGTCTGTGTGCCGGAGCCCGTCTGCCAAATGACTAGCGGGAAATGTCCGTTCTTGTAATACTCGCCTGAGATGACCTTATCGCAGGCACACGACACAGCCTCGGATATCTTCACGTCCATGCCGAACTCCTTATTGACATCCGCGCAGGCTTTCTTCAATATGCCCATGGCCTGAATGACGGGCAGCTACACGCAAAGGGGGAAGAATCAATGGAGAAATGGAAGCAACTGGATGACCTGCAAGAGATTTACCGGCATGCGTTCGGCTATGTCACCAATGGGAAAATTCAGTTTGGAGCGCATCGTTTGGGCGCCAAACAACTTGTCCATGGGCACCTCTAGCTCACCGAAGGTGTCCTTCTCTAAACGGAACTTGCCACCGCCTTTACCACCGCTACTCTATGAGCCAGAGAAGACAGTATTGAATGAGAAGTGCAAGTGCCTGAGAAGCTTACGCATTTATCATCCCTGCTCAGTAGAGTGTTCACGGTGCTCAACCAGCGACAGCAGGATATGGACCTTGTGCCCCCTTTCGAAAATCTCAACATCTTCGTTCACACTTGACTTCTTACGAGACACAAATTTGGAGTTTCTTTTAGGTTTTAGTGTTGGTTTTTGTATTACTGAGAAAGGGAGAGAGAGAGATGTATTTGAGACCGAACTGGGAACCTGAGCTACTGTCAGAATGAATCCACTGTGACACATGAATGAAAGTTGACTTGGGTTTGGTTTTTATTTATTATTTTCTGGCATTCATTAAGGTGCATCATCAACTATCAGCTTATCTATCTACTTGGGTCCCAGCATATCTTCGGGCCTGACCCACTCCTTGAACTGCTCCTCGGTCAGGTAGCCCAGATTGATGGCCTCCTCCTTGAGCGTGGTGCCGTTCTTGTGCGCCGTCTTGGCTATCTTGGCCGCCTTGTCGTAGCCAATGTGAGGATTGAGTGCCGTCACCAACATCAGCGACTCGTTCATGATCTTGGCAATGCGATCCCTGTTGGCCTCGATGCCATTCACGCAGTTGGCAGTGAATGTGCGGCTGCCATCGGCTGCAAGCAAAGATTTCGGGATATGGGATTAGCTTGACTAGGAGGAGATGTATTGCCCTCTCTCTCTCTACTTACAGAGCAGGCGAATGGAGCGCAGCACATTGGAGACAATCAGTGGCTTGAACACGTTCAGCTCGAAGTGACCATTGGCACCGCCAACGGTGACGGCCACCTGGTTGCCCATAACCTGAGCAGCCAACATGGTCAACGATTCGCACTGTGTGGGATTCACCTTGCCGGGCATAATGGAGCTACCCGGCTCGTTCTCTGGCAGTGAGAGTTCGCCCAGACCACAACGTGGTCCAGAGCCCAAGAAGCGTATGTCATTGGCAATCTTCATCAGGCTGACAGCGATTGTGTTCAGCACACCATGCACCTCCACCATGGCATCACGGGCAGCCAGTGCCTCGAACTTGTTGGGTGCTGTGACGAAGGGCAGCTTGGTCAGGTCGGCAATCTTGGCGGCACACTTCTCAGCGAATCCAATGCGAGTGTTCAGGCCAGTGCCGACAGCTGTGCCGCCCAGAGCCAGTTCATAGACACGAGGCAGGCAGGCATCGATGCGCTCTAGGGCGTAGGCCAGTTGCTGGGCATAACCACCGAATTCCTGGCCCAGAGTCAGGGGCACAGCGTCCATGGTGTGTGTGCGGCCGATCTTGATGATGTTCTTGAACTCATTGGACTTGGCGGCAAGAGCATCGTGCAGGATCTTGATCGCTGGCTTCAGGTTGTTGTTCAACTCCAGCGCGACCGAAATGTGAATGGCCGTCGGGAAGGTGTCGTTGGAGCTCTGCGACTTGTTCACATGATCGTTGGGATGCACTGGCGTCTTGGAGCCCAGTTTGCCACCCAGCAACTCGATGGCGCGATTGCTGATAACCTAAAGACAAAACACACAGAAGCTAAAGGATTAACAAGAACTGGGAGAGAGGGAGAGTAAAGTATACGCACCTCGTTGACGTTCATGTTGCTCTGGGTGCCGGAGCCTGTTTGCCAGATGACCAAGGGGAAGTGATCGTCGTACAGTTTGCCCGAGATGACGTCATCGGCAGCCTTCGATATGGCCTCGCTTACCTTCGCATCGAGTCCGAACTCCTTGTTCACCTCGGCGGCGGCCTTCTTCAAGATGCCCATGGCCTGCACAACGGGTTTCTACACCACGAGAGAGAAAATCGATATAGGCCCCAATGAAATATGGGAGTCTTGATATCCTTGACTGACACTGACTTACCGGCATGCGTTCCGTTGGTCCGCCAATGGGGAAGTTGATCTGGGAGCGCATCGTTTGCGCGCCATAGTACTTGTCAGCGGGCACCTTCAGCTCGCCAAAGGTGTCGCTTTCCACGCGAAATTCCTGCGAGGTGGAGGCCTGTCATCAAGAGAGAAAGAGAGGGAGAGAGAGAGAGAGAAAGAGAGAGGTGTTTTAGTGAGATAAGCAAGGAGGAATTGACGCTGCTGACCATTCCGATTGCTTTAACTTTCCGTAATAAAGTGATTGCGAGACTTGGCTGCTCCCAGAACGAGGCGCAGATAAGTCGAGGCCCCTGAAAAGTGGAATACAAATGCCGACAGCAGCGAAAAGAACGAGCTCAACAAGTACCAGACACAGCGTGCTAAAAGATTGCGTCAACACGACTCGCCCTATGCCTTACACAAGCTTCTCACTGAAGCAAAGCAACTAAGTTCAGTTCGTAACAAATAGAAATATTTACATATGGTTTGACTTTTCTATATTATACATATATAATTGAATATTTATAGTTTCATATTTACATATACAGTTTCATCTATATAGACCGCCTTTAACTGCCTTAGCTACTTTGGGGGAATCGAAACATTTTATTTAAATATCGCACAACTATAACAAGTGGGAAAGAGACTTAAAAAACAAATTTCAAGCGCAAACAAGTGTGCAAGTAAATTATTTAGAAACTTATCATTCCCGAAAATCATGTATGAATATATTTTAATTAATCTTTTAAGCGCATTTTGTATTATTCACAAACTTATCAGTGAAGTTAATCAAATTTTTATATATTTTCATGAATCTTGTCAAAATTTAGACTTTCAAAGAATTTTGAATACAAAAACAATGCATTAACTGTATAACATTATCATTATGCATATACTAAAGAAAGTAAACGATATTTATATATACTTAATGTCTGCAGGACATCAGGAGGGCGACAGAGCCGAGCAGAAAGCACAGTGACCAACGGGGCGCTTTTTGCTGCTTAGCTAAGCAGCATGTGTCTGTGTGTGTGTGTGTGTCGAATTGCTGTGATTGTGCGCGTGTGTGAGTATTTAAGATTCAAAACTTTACAATCATACATAAATTCACGTGTGTGTGTGTATAAGACACAAACAAGTGCTAAAATACGGGGGAATAAAAAATACAACAAATTAAATAACAAAGATTAAAAACAGCGACAGGCGGCGACTGTGCGCGGGCAGAGGCAGAGCCAGAGCAGCGACCGCACGGCAGCTGCGTCTCCTACAAGCAACGGTAGTAAGTGGATGCCAAGCAGTGTGGACAGTAGGTTAAGCATCTCGCGCCTACTTAAGCGCACGCACACACACAAACAGACATACCATGTATGTATTGCTTCTAATTAGAACAATATTCAATACAATTAACCGGTTTAATTGCCAAAAACCTGAATAAGTCTTTCAAAGTTCGTGAGCCGCGCCTGCTGCCAGCATTTGTTCTGATCCACTTTTTTGCGCAGGCTCGAGAGAAATCTCCTCAAAAGACACACACACACACATATGTAAACACATACATTAACATGTTTGCACTTATTCGAGAACAATTGCACGCAAAGTTTCAGGTAAAAATTAAATTCCACTAAAGTCAACAAAAACCTTGAAAAGAGAAGTATAAATTCCATTAAAAATAAATTTGACTGTCTTGAGATTATAAAGATAAGATTAGGAGATGACAAACTTAATTTTATTGTCCCAGGATCTTTATAAAATAGAAACATACAGTGAAAAAGGTGCGATCGAGTGCACGTACTGTACCCTGATACCCTGTACTTCATTTTAAGAATTATTGCAATTCAATTTGGGATACAAGAGGTACAGTGAGTACTCGAAAAAGAGTTTATGTTCAATGCAACTCTTTTGTTTTTAGTTTTATTTATATTATCAACTATAATAAATAGTTAAATTTTGGGAAATATTTGAAAAAGTTTCAAACTTATCTGACAAACTATGGAAAACTGAAGAACTATGAATAAAGTCGCAAAATTTAACATTAACTTTATTAAACCTAATCAATTTAGTGCTGAAGCAATGAAGAAAATAAGATTCATAGGGAATGTCGCGTGATATTTGGGCAAATTTATGAGTGTTAGAAGTCTAGAAAAAGACGAAGCATAACGAGATAAGACAACGAACAAAAATATGTATTATCATGAACTTTTTAGGTTTTGCCAAGCCTCCTCAATTTGCTTGTTACATGAAACTTCAATGTTATAAAAATAATAATAATAAAGTTGTTCGATTGGATTTGATATAATAAATTTATACAAAATTTAAATTTACAAGCAAACATGTTTTATGGTGGGGCTATGAATTAATAATAATTTATAGTTCAAACAGAAAGAACCCTAGCTGAGGTACAGGGAATCCAATTAGTATAGTCAGTACGTTCCACAATTGATCCACAATGTCTCCTATTGGAATATTGTTGCACAACTTGTTGATTCATTGTGGCTGACGATTATTTTAAATGTGGGTGTGTCAGTCTGGGCTTGTGCCACTTAAGGCTTGTTTTGGGGGTCCTTCTCAACGGGGCACACGCATATTTGGAGATAATAATTGATTACGAAATGCCGGCAATTGCTTCTGTTGAGAACCAATTGGAATGCAGTTTTATGTGTGTTTGCATCTGTGTGTGTGGTGTATTTACACACAATTGTACCCAGTGGAAACTGTTGGGATGCTTGACGCCTTCAAATAGGCCAGAAGCAACAAGGCAATGGCCAAAACAGAAATGCAAAATTACATAAGCGCGCACAAATGCCACGATAAATCTCCTTACCATGCGAAGACTGCAGCCAGCGGTTGCCCAAGGCTTGGTCAGCTGTTGGACGCCACGAAGCGTGGAGCGCTGCAATAACGGTAGCACCATCTTTTCAATATCTCTAACTAGATTTAATTACAGGGAATTGGTAAAGAAATAAAGCCGCGTATATTTCACTCTCTTAACCAGCGGACCAGGCAGGCGACACAACAAAAACAATGAGTACGATAGGCGATTGCACAATTCGCGATGCCTATCGATATATCTGTGCCCGCCAGCAGCTCTTTCGATTTATATCAATAATAAACTGATCGATACAGTAGCCTCTGTATTCTATTTTTAATTAACTTTCTACTCTAATAGAAATTAGTGTTATTGTTTTTAAATTTTATATTGTACATAGTCAAAATATATGATATTTATTTGCAACCAACAAACAATTTGTAGATATTTTTTATTGCAAAACTATCGGCCATCTCTAAGCAACAGCTGTTTGAGCTGTCTGCCCAAACCGCTGCTAGGCGAACGAAAAGTACTGCGTATAGATTGGAATTTGAGGAAAAAGCGAGACCATTTCCAACACGATGTCGGCTTTAATGAAGTCTGTGTGTTTGGCCAAGAAATTGAGTGCAGCCAATCCTGCCCTGCCGCTCCAGATTGCACGGACGCGTAAGTGCATTTCCATCAGAAATGTTTTCTGTTTTGTTTACGTAACTTTTGGAGAGTGCGAACAGTTTAAACAGTTGTCGCATTTATCATTTCACAGTTGCCGCCTGGAATAAGGATTACAAGGCTGGGGCATTTCCCAAAACAGAGAAAGAACAGTTGGCTGCCGCCAAGAAATACTATCTTCTGCCCGAGGAATACAAACCATACGCCGACGACGGTTTGGGCTATGGCGATTATCCCAAAGTTGGCTATGGGCTAGGTGTAGAGGCCAAGGATGTGTACTATCCTTGGGACTATCCCGAGCACAAGCGTAACTTGCACGAACCCGTGAGTAAAACAATGTCGATTCAATACACTCTTCTTTTTTAACATACAAACACATTTTCTTACAGATTTCGGCGGATCACGATCTGTACAGTGAGGATCGGTACTCGCAGGCCGATTATCTGCGCTACAGCACCGCCCACTACTTGTTGTGGTTCTTTGGTGTCATGGGCGGCTGCTTCGCTGCCTACTACTGGCTGGATGACAAGAAGATGTATCGCCCAGTGGCGGCCAAGCAGCTTCCAGGTGATGGTCGCCCACACTACACTTTCGAGCACTAAGTGTGACCCCAGGAGGTGATAGTTGGCGGACAAAATATTGAGCTGACCCTACTCATTGCAGGGTCAACAGAATTGTATCCACTTTTCCACTCTTTTTTTTTGTGCTTCGCCTTCTTATTATTAAATAGGAAATTAAAGGAAGATAAACAACTCAAATGATTTCTATTCAATTCCATCACAAGATAAACGGTTTACCAATCTAGAAACCTTGGGATTCACAACGATGCACTCTGCAATAAAAATGAATTAAATCATTTCTATTAAATTCTATCAGAAGATAAGCTTGTTTTATCCCAACCTAGACCCCTCGATATTCACCACGACACTATGTCCGGAAAATGTGTATTTATTCCAAAAGAAACAAATTTAAATTCAATACAGATTACAATCGATGTAGGTATATAAAAATACAAACAATGCTTATACTAGGCTAATCTATGGTTCTTATGGAGTAGATGAACAATGAAGTAGACAAATGAAGCTGCGGAAATAGTTAGTGAATGGGGAAAAAAACATAGACTTAACTAAAATGATATGAAAATAATATGGTAACTATATGAATAGAGGAGGGATTACTCCACAATATAGTTGGGATGCACCACCAGCAACGGATCGTTCTCCAATTCATCGCCATCAGCAGCCGCAGAGCTCTTGGGACTTTTGCCGATTGCTTTGAGATTGGAGGTCTTGAGTGGTATGATAACCTGATCGTGATAGATCAAACGATCGATCAGCTTCTCGATGAGATTCTTGCGCGAAATAAGCTCATCTTCGGACTCAATCTGTTCGGCGACCTGCTCCAGATACCAAGTGACAACATCGCTGCGTCTCATGCCCGTATCGGTGCCCTCGACCTCGCAGCGCGCCTCCTCGCCACGCATGTGCAGCACCAGCATTGTCGATAGGTTCTTGTAATCTTCGAACGACAGCGTGAACTTCTTCTTTTGCACAGTGCCGCTGGCGGATGTGTCCATGGCAGAGGCGGCTTCGGCATCAATGTTGGCTGCCGAACCATTGTTCTCCATGTCAATGTCATGCTCGATGCCATCGTCCACATCCAGAGGCTCATCATCATCCAGATGAATGTCTGGCTGTTCGACACGTATGATGGACTTGTTGAGCAGACGGAATGCTTCCTTGACATGTCGCTCCAGCACACGATTTGAGCACTCCAGCTTGGCCATGGCCTCGCTTAGACGAATCATAGATTCCAGTTGACGCACAGTGATGCGCCAAGTGCTGCGTCCAGCTGAGCCAGTGTCGCGCTGTCGCAAATGTCCATAGTTCTCCACCAGCATTTTGCCTGCCTCCGAGCCAATGATGGGCTTGAACTGACGGGCGAAGGTCACATAGCGCAGCACCTCCTCGCGCGAGTAGGCACGTTCCACCGACTCCTCAATGTTCGAGTGCAGATCAACGATCTTGCGGGCAATGGCATAGTCCACCACCTCGTTGCATTCGTCCACCAGAATAAAGAACAAATCGAATCGGGACATAATCGGTGCGGATAGCTGAATGTTTTGCTGGAGACTCTTTGAGCGATCGTAGCGTCCGTTAATGGGATTGGCAGCAGCTAAGATGGAGGTGCGTGCATTGAGTGTGGCTCGAACGCCGGCACGTGCTATCGATATGGTCTGTTGTTCCATGGCCTCGTGGATTGCCACCTGATCACGCAGATCCATCTTATCGAACTCATCGATGCAGCAGATGCCATTGTCGGCCAACATGAGTGCGCCCGCCTCAATCACGAAGTCAAAGCTCTCCTCGTCCCGGACAACAGCTGCAGTGAGGCCAGCAGCCGAGGATGCCTTGCCCGAAGTGTAAATGGCGCGTGGCGAGAAGTCCGAGACTTGCTTCAGGAACTGCGACTTGGCCGTACTGGGATCACCCACAATGCAGACGTTAACGTCACCACGCAACGATGTCTTCTCCATGGTTGTCTTGGCAACGCCTCCAAAGAGCTGCAGCAATATGCCGCGCTTCACCTCATCGTTGCCATAGATCGAGGGGAAGAGACTGCTGATCAGGTTCTGATAAAGGTTACGATCCTTGGACATCTCATAGATCTTTTGCCATTCGGCGTCGGTCATCTGTTTCTTCATATCCTCGGCAGTTACCTCAGACATGGGCAGATCGGTGCCACCGAAGCGAGCTGTTGTGGCTTGCACGCTGCACGCCAAGAATGCCATGCGATAGTTGAGCTCACGCACGCCGAGTGCCTTGAGGCCAGTGATGCCCTCTGAGCCTTCGCCTGGCTTGTGTCGTGATCCCATTTCGGCTCTGGTGCCGGGCATGGCCAGCACACTAACATCGGGCACCACAATGAGGGTACCGGTAAAATCATAACGATCGCCAGCCTGCACCGTCTCCACTAGCTCGGAGCGTAGAATGATTTCGACAGCGCGTGGTATGCAGCCGCGCGGCAGCTCTGCTTGTGTCTCCTGTATGCGTATCTTTTGGAAATCGAGGAACAGTGACTTCTCCACATCCAGCATGAAGCGTCGACGATTGGAGCACACGGGATTCCTGCAAATTGTTGGGTTTGTGAACTTAAACTGCTGCTCCACGTTGCGTATCTCCGTCTGGCAGTCCAAGCACATAAAGGTGCCCGAAACCAGCTCCGGATGAACTGGATGTGTGCGCACCACTTGGCCCGAGATGCGAATGAGCGTGCCGATCTTTGAGGTGGTCAAATCACGGACTTTGTGACGCGTCGGCACCTCCGTAAAGGCCACATAGCAATCTTTGTTGGTCTTCAGGCCAATGCGATCCTTCACATAGTTGGAGACGGATTGACAGAGGAAGGGATAGACATGGTAGTACTCCTCGATGATGGCTGTCGCCAGATTCTGATCATATTTCTCCACATCTTCGAAGCTCACTTCGAGCGTACAGCGATCGGGCGACTCGAGATTGGCAGCTGGACGCGTATATTTTATTTCGCCATCCTCTTTGAATTCCTCCAGAAAATCTTGGAAAAGCTTTTGGGTGCGTATGCCGACTTCATCTTTGACGCGCAGCTGTCCGATTTGAGCATCAGCAACATCCATTTCGTTCGATTTGTGTACACAAAATAAACAAGTTAACGCGCAAAAAGGTCGTCTTGATCACTGATGCTATTTGCTTGGTTGCAACTGCGTGCTTCGCCAATTCTCGCGCCTTTTTTGCAATTTGCCGTGCCAGAGTGGCTTGAGACTTATCGATTGATATTCAACTATCGGTATGTTTTTTATAAGTACTTCTCAATGTTCAAGTGAGGGTCTCAAGCATTGCAACACATTCTATATGCTATTGATTAACAATTATTTAAAATTAATTAAATAATTTAATTATTATTTATCAATTCATTGTTATTGTACATATAAACAAATGATTTTTATATCGATAGCTGCGCGGTACATTCTTTTGCATTCGACGATACAGTTTTGGCACTGTGAATAAAACTATCGTATTTTAGCTAATTTAATAAGTTCCATAGTTCAATTGAATCGGTTGTTCAAGTGAACTAATTCGGAACGAACCGCTCATCTCTAATGTCGACGGAATTTATTGATTCCGGGATTTTAGTTAAGAAATAATTTTACTAAAATAGACTTGATGCATTGAGTTCGCTATTGAGTTGCACTGACAAATAACAGTAAACAGAAACTGCGATTGTATAGCGCCGTGAACTGTCAATTGATTTGGCCAAGACACCGCAATCCACCAGACAGCCAACAAACACACACTTAACAAAAATACACACACAGCCAAAATGGTGGACGCTGCCAGACAAATGCTCGATGAGCTAATGGGAAGAAATCGAAATTTGCATCCTTCGGAAGCGGGACAAGCAGTCAACTGGGAAGATCCAGAGGTGAGTCAATGGGTGACACTGTGTACACACTGTTTTAATTATTCCCCGTGTGATATAATCGAAATTCTTGGCATGCGCTGCATTTTTGTGTTTTTTAATGTGACAATTTCGTCGTTTGTTTTATTTGTGTTTTTATTGTTTCTCTTTTGCCGGCGATAAACACAGTGTGCACCGAAAGTTAAGCTACCTAGCCGATTCGTATTGGACAAGTTCATTCAAGTTTTTGTGTTTACATTGTCTATCTGTTGGTCGATTAGGTATACTATATGCATATATCCTGACTTTCAGCGATTACAAAACATAATTAATTGGTTCCTAATTGATGAAAATTTCAATCATGTTTGCCGCTTCCAGTTTTGTCAATTCTACAACGTTAAATTCTGCCCACATGACCTGTTCATCAATACACGCGCCGACCTGGGTCCCTGCACGCGCATCCACGACGAGGAGGCAAAACACCTGTACGAGAAGGCGCGTCCATCGCAGCGTAAGCGGCACACAGAGGATGAGTTCCTGCGCTTCTGTAATGTGATGCTGCACGATGTAGACCGCAAGATACAGAAGGGTAAACAGCGTCTGCAGCTGATGCAGCGAGATCATCTGCCTAACACTGGGCCGCAGTCGAGCAAACATCAGGAGCAGCTTAGCAATCTAAATGCGCGCATCAATAAGCTGCTATCCGAGGCGGAGGAGGCGGGCATTCGCGGTGATGTCGATCAGGCGCAGGATCTGATGACACTCTGCGATGAGCTGAAAGAAGAGAAGGAGACGCTGCAGCAACAGCACGATGCACATCTTAAGCAATGCAATAAGCTGCGAGCAGTAGCCCCCCCACCTGCCATGATATCGTCGAGCGTCACGGGATCGCCAAGCGGCGGTGACGAACAACAACAACACGCTAGTCCCATTGCCACCAATAGCAACGATGCGGGCGTCAACGAGAACAGCGAAGCGAATGAAATTGCCGAACAGGGAACAACAGAAACGGCGGCAGTAGTTGAACAATCCGTGGCAACAGGCACTGGAGCAGGCGTTGCTGCGGATTCAACGTCTGATATTGATAAGACAGACGCTAAGCCGACAGATACCAAATCAGCGACGAACTGGTCGCACGAGGCATTGCCCGAGAAACAGATGAAGGTCTGCGAAATTTGCGGGGCTTTTCTAATTGTTGGCGATGCACAGCAACGTATCGAAGATCATTTGATGGGCAAACAGCATCTAGGGTATTCGAAACTGCGCAACGCTGTGACCGAGATCAACGAGAGGCGTCAGAAGGAGCGCGAAGAAGAGGAGCGAAAACGTCGCGATGATCGTGTCCAGCGCTTCCAGGGTAGCTACGACAACAGGCGGTAAGCCCCCAGTTGCCCCTCAGTTTGTATATGATTCGCTACTATAATTCTCTCTCTCTCTCTCTCTCTGTCTCTTTCTTATTCGTGCAGCGATCAGCAACGTGACTATCGGGAACACAGTCGTGACTTCCAGCCCAACCGACAAGCATCGGATAGAAGGCATCGTAAGTTTGCACACGGCACAGCTTCAAGCCATTTACTGAATCTGTCAGTGCCTGAGTTATATTCCGCTACTAATGGACACCTTTTCACACCTTGCAGATCACCACAAGTCGCATCACGGGCACTCGTATTCGCGCAGCGGCAGCCACAGCAGCGGCAGCAGCCGCAGTCGACACAATCATTATCGTCAAGATAGTCGGGAACGGCATTGCCGCAGCCGCAGTCGGAGTCGCTACTAGAGGATACCAAAAATCACTATATATGCATATAGAGATATATAGATATAACGCGGAAACAATAACAACTATTAGAAAGTGAAGGATATATACGATATATATATGGAGAAGAACAACGAACTTTAAAGTAATGTCAGATAGATGGATTAACTGTATGGAAATAAAGTGATTTGTAAACACAATTGAAACCCAAACGAACCGAAGATACAATAATTATAATAACAACAACAACTAAAGCAATTACAACACTTTAACAACTGAGAGAAGCAACAGAAGCAGGAGCAACAACAACAACAACGACAACAATCAGTCAGGGTAATCAACCCAAGAACGCTTCAACGCGCTGCCCTATTGTCCCCTTAATGCAGCATCGAGGTACTCCAAAATAATAATAACACATTTCAATAATATGTCAAAAAAAAAAAAAAAAACTCAATTCAGACAGCCTAAAAGTACAATGTGTGTCACAAGCTAGGAACGAAGGTGAGTTGAATACAATTTAGTCCGGTTAACGTACTCTCGTACTTCTGATAGTTTAAAGAATATTATGTTATATACATATCTCAATTGTACAGAACAGGCACAAAGAGTGTCCTCGTAAGCCCCCTCATACAAAGCTCCACCCGCCCCCTCACACATCCGACATCCACACAGAGGATATATATGTATATGTATTGTCCATTTCACCAAACATACACACACACACACACCTCAGTGTCGTCTATAGAGTAGAGCACGGGTCTGTTCATTTGAAGTAAGCAAAACTCTTCTATAGTATCTTAATAGTATTGTTCCGTCCGATTTCACTATTAAATATTCTTGATTTTGTTTAGATCGAGTATATTTTTTAAATTGGTATGGCTAAAGTTCTTTAATAGATATTCAGCCAGAACAGGCTCTTTGTAGAGTTGGTATGGGGATAGATATTTACCCAGAACAGGCCCTTTGTGGAGTCCTAGATCTAGACAGATCATTATTTGAAGTTTGAAAGGATTGCGGGGCTTAGATCCATTCCCATCGATTGATTAATCCATTTAAATCGTTTGAAACAAACTTATGGAATCAGGTTAGTTGAATTTTGTCGACTTTTGGTTTATGGTTTCCTCTTTGTCTGTCCACTTGGGGGCAGCGCACGTACACCCACCACATACCACCAACCCAGCCACTAATTAAACACGCACACACACACACACACACACACAGAGAAAATAATACTTACTGAACGATGGGATGAAGGTATGCTTGTTATACTTGTCATTGGAGATACGTTCTTGATTGATTGTACCAGGTATTTACAACAACTCTCGACAACAAATTAACTAACAAAAGAAAACCAAAAACAATATAAATCTTAAGCAATATACATCTTAAGTATATATATCTTAAGTATATACGAAATACACTCCCACACACACACATACAAATCGCGAGTTTTGCATGAGAATGGCATGTGCTTTTGTGGTGTCGTTCAAGCAGCGAGATCGATCGGTGAGGATGCGATTGTTGGGGAATATATGTATATCCATTATTGTCGTGTGTGGGTGAGGGTTGCATTAAGCTTAATCAGTATTAACAGTTAACCCCCCTCCCCTTCTCCCGAAAGAGGTATGTAGCCCTCACGGTCTCTCTTTCTATCACTCTCTGTCTCTTGTCTCTCTATATATTAAATATATCTCTGTGCCTCCTATCCATGAATCTCTCCTGTAGTCTGTAGTAGGAAGATTAATAGCTAACCATAATAAAGGCTCTGCATACACAAGAACAAGAACAACACACGAACAGAAACCAGAAACGGCTACTGCAGTCAGGTATATTTTATTTAAATTTATCTTTATGCCCATTCCAAATATATTTAGATAAGCAAGCAACATTTGGAAAGGGCATATTAGCTTCGGCCAAGCCGAATATCCATGTTCATTGCTGTTGTGTACTCAAAAAAAAAAGAAGAAAACTGTACATACTCTAAATATAAAACCGTGAAAAAGCAAAAAAAAAAATAAAAAAGGCAAAGCGAAGTGAGGAGAAGCAATGATCGGATCGATATTCGGGTCGTTTTCGAGTTACGTCCTCCCGTGAACACGTGATCGAAGAGGTAATTGCAATTGAATTCAAAAACAACAAAACAAAACAAAACAACTCAAATAAAACTTTGTAAATTTATTTTAACGCCTTTACTGAAAGTTATATATATATCGTATATAGCCGAGTTAGTTAGGAGAGAGCAGTACTAAGCAGTAAGAGGGCCAGGCAATGCGTGAGGCCATTAAATGCATACGAATACGAATTTCTACCTTCCCTACAATTGATTAGTCGATACGAATCGATTGCCAAGTGTAATGTGTATGTATGTAAATGTGTTGAAACGATCCTCCTTTCCTGAACAGGTAATTTTTGTTTGTAAACTACCATTAAATAAACACAGACACACACACACACGCAGACACACACTCACACTAATACGAGCAAAAAATACAACAACAACAACCACAACTAGTAGAACTTACAAATTTGACATTTAAGTTGTTAATCCGCAAGCCTGAGACTCGACTTATCTCGATATACATATGTATTTTTCATATACCATAGACAGTGTCTGTGCTTCTTCTGGTGGGATCAATCCAACTTAAGGAATAACCGAATAACAAACAATAAGTGTGTATTTGGAGATAAGATCCGTATCCGCTGACAATAAACTATGTATCCTCCTCCAAAGTACTCCCCCTCGACCTACACATACCATCTAAGTCTACACTTGCTGGCTCTAACTCTCGGCTGTTTTTTGGGGTCAGCTTACTGAGCGTTAGCAATGCTAATTCTCATCCTCCAATCAGCATATTCCTTACTAATGCCTTGCTCTCTAAAAACATTGCAGGATCTGAAGTGAAAAGAGATTCCAACTTGTTCCCAGCGGAGAGGAGAGAACAGATCTGTCGAGTATCGAGTATCATCATCGCATCGTTGCAACTCAAGAAGCTATTGAATATGTTGTTGTCATTGTTTGTTTGCCGTGAAGAACTTCTCCAGGTAACTTCTATGCCCACAACACAACACCCAGTTATGTTTCTTCAAGACAGACGAGAAAGAGAGAAAGACGACGACGCCACATTGCCGAGATCGTGGAGATCAGCGACACCAGCGAGTCACGGTGACGGGATTTACCGTGTTCCACACTCATGTTAACTGTTAAAAACATGAGATACGAGGTGAATTTCAATTTCTCCCCTTTTATCTCTATCTCTCTAACTTTCTTTCTTCATAAATATGTGTATATATATCTATATATATATATATACATATATGCATATACTATGTCTATATACCTTGCTATCTATTCATATGTATAGTGAGCTATATATATGTATGTATTTTATATCCTTTATACTATTTCTGCCCCTGCCTTTATCTGTCTGTTTAATTTGAATTTGGATTGAAGAACAACACACAACAACAACAATTGTTATATATCATATTTTATTCAATCGGCATCGTTGTATCTTTCACAAACACTGGCAATATAATCTAAACGTATGATTATGTACATATATACTATATATATATATATAAAAGATATATAATAACGAATAGAATCTGTTTCTATTCTGACCATTTCTCATTGATCTTCCGCCTAATCTAAACGAAGCGTTTGTGAAGGATAACGCGTCGCCTGCGGCTATGACGCACCCGCCTTTCGTTATGTATTTAGTAAAAATATATACCATATATATATATATACTTATCAATATATATACAAAGTTTTCATTCATTTGATTCGCATTAATTAATATGTTTGAAGATAACACAAAAGAAATGAACTAATGAATACAAGAAACAACAAGATTAAGTCATGTAAAGCAAGTTATTAATTATTACATACATAACCTACATTTACAATTAATACCTTTTACGATTACTGATAACATCCAAATTGAGACTTGCAATAGTTTTCTAAAATAAAAGCAAAACAAAAAAATTATTAAATAAAAAAAAAACGAAAAGAACATTTGCCACAAATTGCGCAATCCAAAATTCCAGTTGTTTTCATTTATTTTACTGTTTTCATAACGGGAATTGCTGGGAAGTTTCTTCTTGCATATGAAACTAATATATCGATAACGTCAATTAGCCGTACAGTAAGCTGGAAGAGTTCGTAATCTAATCGCGTGAATATCGCTTAGTAAGAAAAGAGAATTTTCTAAGCTATTTACGGACGAATCGTTGCTATATATACGAGTACATATATCATAATCTAATCGTACATCTGCAAGTTAAAAATCTTGGAATAAATCTACGAACGGCAATTCTCCAAATATTTGAATACGAGAAATAAAACAGAATTATCATTGAGCAGTTATGTATAGTATATTTATTTATTTGTATAGATAGTGTATACGTATATTTTAGTTTTCTTGTTGTTGCCATTTATTGTGTTTGCATCTATCTGCATTTATAATTAATATCTACAACTTTCTATATAAGTATGTATAATAGTATTTGTATACGTGTATATATATGCAATTATATCTATGTGTATATCCATTTTGGTAATCAATATCAGATTGAGTCGGAAGTAGCAAATACAGTACAAATTTTGTGATTTCCATGCGATGATGTCTTTTTTTCTGTTTTTTTTTGTTATCTTGTTTGATAACCCAAAAGTTTGCAATATATACAAATAGATATAGATGTGTGTATTACATATAAACAAAAAAAAATTGCTTTTTATTTAACAGAATAAGTGTGATAATAATAATGATAATATATAAATCATTTGAAAGAAAAATAATATAGAGACGAACACAGAAGAGAATTGAGGGTGGTACAGCGCATTCTAATCTTGAAAACATTGAGTTAACTTTACTAGCTTACATGTGTATGTGTGTGTGTTTGTGTTTATTTATAACAAATTCTTGATACTAGTTCTTTTCTATTAGTTTTTACAATTTATACAACATTCTTTAAGTTTATTCAATTTTGTTCCTTGCACTTTGTTTTTTAAATTTACTTCACCTCCACTGTGTTTACTGTGCCCAAAGCATTTTCTGATTTTCGGCTTTTCTTTTGCTTTTCTGTATTGCAAATTTCTTAAATTTCTTTTGAAAAATTCACAGTTTTTGCCGATCCTACAGCACAGATAAAAAAATATGTTAATACCTAAAATGTGTGTCTGTTTGTATATATGTATGTGTGTGTGTGTGTAATATGCATTGTTGGTATGTGTGTGTGTGTGTGTTTGTTTTGTTGACATTTCGAGAAAGTGGGCAATCAGTTTTAGCACCGATAAATGGGGCTCTCCTCTCCGGTTCAGGCTTCAGACACAGCTCCAACTGCAGCTTCGGCTCCGATTCCGATGCAGCACTCGTGTCACGGTGCCTCATCGTGTGTCAGACACTGCTGGCTTGAGTGGATCATCGCCTCGCCGCTGGGGGCGTCTTCAGCCCTGGTCCGCTGCTAGTGGCAATGTTCCGTCACATCGACAATCACCGACTTTTTCCAGCAAAACAAAAAGTAACCGACACCGGCGCCCAGCACGACCATCAAGCAGAGCCAGACATTGTATGTCATAAAGATCAACATTAGCACGAAGGACAGCGTCACCTGCAGCACGTGCAACAGTGTCTGCAACAGGTGATTAACGGACAGCATCGTGGGTCTGTTGTCGCGCAGACAGAAAATGTAGAAAAAAAAGTTTATTAGAATATTGTTCTAGCAATCGATTTTCCCCACAAAACATAAAAAACTTGCATTAATTGAGAAAACATAAAAAAAACGACAAATATAACAAAAAACATTGGTAAATGTTATGAATTAGTTTTTAAAATGATACAAAAAATAGTCAAACTTTCAAAAATACTGTTGACAAGTTGCCGATATGTGTATCGAATTCGATTAAAGTGAGTAAAATACCAAATAATTCAATTAAGATTTATCGACTTTATTTGCAATTCTATTGCAACTGATAAAATACCATCGATATAATATCAACTGATAATATTAGCACACCGATACATCGATACACATATTGCACTTGACAGCATTATCAATACCAACACGGATTGTGTGTTGAAATAAGTTAAAGAAAGGAATGACAATCCTTTCTAGAAGTTCTATCGATAGTGTTCTATACATATAATTAAAACTACAAGGTGCATGGGTTAGATTCATTTTATACATTTGTTATATGTGTTTCGGACAGATCTGGGTAACTACTTCTATTGTTATATTCACAATTAATCTACTATGTTAACGTGCTAGAATTGATCGTTGCGCCCGGGTGCAGTTAACTTAATTTGTAATTGTTATTTGTCTGCAGCTGGACAAGCTATTAAATAAGGTATATATTTCCTGTATCGGATATCGGCTGGCGCCTTAAGGGGCTACATCTTGTTATGCCCCAACGGACGCGTATGTTTTCAATAGACCAAAGAGATCGTTAATTAATACAACTTGTAATCGATACATATAATTTATATATCTGACTGTTTTGACTTTATCTCTATAATCGGGATGAGGTGCAGGACTCTTGGGGTACTTACGGTTGTTTGTGCACAACTTCGCCAACATATCTGAAGAGGAAATGTAAGCGGGAACATAAATCGGGGAACGGGAGACGGTTGCATGTGTGTGTGTGTGTGTGTACGAACGAATACAGATTATTTTGAGAGATCAATATTAGATTGTTATCGTTACGAATATTCACGCATTTCATTTGGCAAATATATATAAATATATATGTTTAAGTAGCAGTATTATTATATTGTAATTATAATTGTTATTCGATATAATTCGTTGTGAAGATTTGTACATTCGATTGTGATGAATGAGAATAATTTACATGAGAGCAGGCGCGTTTTGTTTATGGTACAGATGATGGACACGTTCAGCGAAAAGCGATAACGATTTAACGGTAAACGGTGGTAACGAAAACGAAATAGAGAGAGAAAAAAACGTAGAAATAGTAAGCATTAGATTCAATATTTACAGAAGACGGCACAGACAGGCACAGATCAAGGCAAATAATGAACGCAAGACAGGCTCAAGAACAACTGAAATTGAATGGGGGGGAGGGGGAGTGGCCCAGCTAAGCCGTGGAATGATACTCACTGCACGGGTGACGGTGCTGCCGCGGCTGGTGGCGGCAGGCGTGGTGCCTCCGGATTGCGCTGGGGTCCCGTCACCGGTCGATACTCAAGCAAATTGTACGTCTTCCAGAAAAGGTACTCGCGGTAGTACTTGAGCCCCTCGTACAGCAGAGCCAGCAGGAAAATGGCTATCATGGAACCAATAAGACCCGCCACCGTCTCGATATGCCACCAGGAGAACAGAATTGTCTCATTGTAGCCAAAGTGGAACTGCCAAAGGCACAGCAGGATGTGATTAAAGAAAGAGAAGGGTGCAGGAAAGGGAAGAATCAAGAGGGTGTCTACAACTTACCGCCATTGACATCATGTGCTCCATGCCGGTGCCTGTGCCACCGCCGCCATGTTGATGCATGTGATGCATGCCCATGCCCAGATCCTCGTGCGGCGTCACCAGCGGCGGACTAAGCGTCGTTGAGTCCAGGCTGGCCGTGTGCTCGTGATTGTGATGCATGGCCGCATGATCGTGATCGTGCATGGAATGGTCTGTCAGTCATGTTAAAATGCAACAATAGTTCCATTTTCAGTTACAGTTGCAGCATTGTTGTACCACCAGCTGTGGCAGTGCCACCATATACTCACCGTGTGCGGCTCCGTCCATTTTGTATTGCTCCTCCTCTATGTTACAGTGCTCCGGAATTCGGGTTTATGTTGGCGATCTGCGCAAAGTGAACGGCGAAAGTAAAGTGCCAAATTTGTATAGAAACAATACAAAATAAAACGAAACAAAAAAACAGATAGACACACACACAGACACACAGCGATAGACGCACACACATGCAGAAATCTGGGTCTTGGGGTCTCCAGGTCCCCGCCCCAATCAATTGCACAGCGACTAGAAAGTAATTCACTCACTTTCAACAATGAAATGACTCAGCTAACTTAAGTCTTGCATTGGAGACACCATTCACCCAAGACCCAAGATACTTTCACGCCAATCGCCCATCGGTCATAGCTGCCACTCCCACCCCGCTTGAAGGTCACAACGCATTCCTGTGGAATTGAAAATTCCCAGCATAACTTGGCGTGCAACGCAGGATGTGCCTGCGCCCCTTCAACACACATACAGCTTCATTTAATGCCAGGAATTAAATCGATTAGCGTTTAGTAGAACTACAGAAGTGCCGGGTGTGAAGGTTCATTCCTTAACTGAACATCTTTATCTGTGAGCATTTTGCATTTAACTCAAGGAGACTTTTAGTAATCAAAGGGACACGTTCCCACTTCCGATAATTTGTAAGACTATCGATAGTTGTCAAGAATTCCAATTAGAAAAGAAACACCAATGCATACAGTTAAGAGCTGTCTGCTATGCAACGACTTGTACCGGAAATGTATCGAGATTAAACTTTCAACTAAATGTGTATCACATTAATGTACATATATATAAATGTATATATCTATCTAGATCTGCTTATATTTTTTAACTTGCACTCAACATTTGCCTTTACTCAACACGAGCTTACTGCTTCACTTCACCGACTGTTGAAGAACAGAGATATAACATATATGCCTGGAGATATATATTCCACCACAGGCGTACAATGATAAACCTTATCAGAAACAAAACCACACTTTAAGCTTACCGCAAATTGGCGCTTTGAGCCAGGAAGACGTGTCGCGTACTCTGAATTTTTGGAATATTTATTTGTATCTTTTTTTTTTTATTTTTGGGTATACCCACTGCAATGAGAATAACAAGCACATAGTTGAGGTTATTCAGAATGGCATTATATGTACGTATGTATATGTATGATATACTTCTGTTGAATATCTTTATTTATCGTCGACATGGTCTGTGGTCTGCCACACACGGTTTGCATATCACACACAGAGTGTCAGGGCAATAACGATAAGGTGCATTAGAGAGGGTTCTATACGGGGTGCCATGGTTTTTTTATTTTTCGCTTTGTTTTCGCGGTTATACTGACAGTGCATGCAATCAACAACAACAACAACAACGTCGACGACGACGACAACGACTAAAGCAGGCGTAATATGGATATATGAAATATGTATGTATGTATCGTATATGTTGTGTATCTGTTTGATTCAAAGGTCATTCGGAAAACGTAATTACTGTACAGGCTTTGAAATGTTGTGAATTCAACAACAGCTACTGGTTTCTACATATGCGTCACATACAATGTTTATGCTATTGTTGTTATACTTATTATCAGAACCCTCTTTCTCTTACCAACTTTACCTATTTTTCTCTACAATCGCTGATAAGAAATTAGTACATGAGTTTGTCTAATCAACATTGCAAACTGATCGCTCAACGTGCTCTAATGAGTTTTGGGGAATTCGATTGGTAAACTTGTTACTGAATATTCCCCCTCATTATCTTTATTTCTGCCAGACACGCTGTTTTGATCAAAATATCTCCGTAACACAGAATAGACACAAAAAAAAAAAAACAATAATTAGAAAACAACTGTTGCTCTTACAACTGCCGCCCCCTTGCAGAGATCTCGGTCACGAGACATGCTACGTATCCGGGCTGCGGTCGACAGACACGTCGTAGGTATTTACCGTATTTACCCTCGCGAATGAGAAACGAGTTGTGAAACGCGACGTTCTACAGAAGCCAGCCCGATTGCGATGCAGTGCTGGGGAATAACGTTAAAGTTGAGCTGTGTCTTTAAACTCACTAGAGATCGGCAGTATAACAAGAAACAAACGAGTTAATACAATCATAAGTAGAAACAAAGAAACCGCAATAAAAAGCAGTTGAGGTTTTTCGAATGCTTTGGACAATGCGAAAACGAGAACAAAGTAAGCGAGTCTCACCAGTGTCTGTCTGTGTGCGTGAGCTGCTTAAAATAAGGGAATCGGCGCAAGTACACGGGGCATAGAGAAAGGCATCTTATTCATCCAATTCTTAGTATATATCTAAGTCAGGGCGCAGCATTGTGACCCCATAACTGATCGCGACTTCAATATTGCACATTCCACAAAAAAAGACTTTAAAAGCCGCTCGCCTTGAAGCTGCCCAACAATGTTTTTCTGGCTAAACAGGTTGCACAATCAATACATAAACAACTATGTCTTAATATGTACACGACTTTTAATATCTGCAATAGGTTGACTAGTGTTTAGATAAAAAAATAAATTAACTATAATAATATAATTCAAAATGGAAACTTTCTTTAAAGTTGTCTAATCTCTGTATTCCTTTTGCTCCCCCTCTGATCATGCTAGGGTGGTCTGATAAATATATTTCTTGCATTAGTTTTCAGCTCTTTCATCCCACAGTCCCTGTAAATAGCACTCCAGCAAATTGCGGAAATAGCGGAAATAGATATTCTCGGCTGCATTGTAGCAACGGCAATTGGAGATAATACGTGCCATATCTGCCTTGAATAATCGCCGCTTCTTATAATAGCCTCTGGTCAAACGATCGCCAACGTTTCTGAGATTCATGGGATATTTGATATGATAATAATCGGGTAGTTCATTGATAGTAGCTGGGTGTCGGAACGATATAAAAACATTATCGAATTTGGGTTGGTGTTTTTCGATATCCATTTTATGGTCGATACAATGTATCGAAATGAATGGCGGATGCCAACCAACTTCCAGTTGAACAAACATCGTACTGAAACCCTCCTGAAAGCATTTTAAGCCCTTGTAAACGCGCTCTTGTTATGTGAGTATCTTGAATTCTGTCGCAGTTACTTCTTTATCATTATTGGTTTCTGAGATAAGGTTGTCTGTCCTTGTGGTCATCATCTGTTATCCCAAGTCCCTCATTCCACTGCAATCCTAATTCGTCCATCGACTCATCCGAATATTTCTCTATTAAGGAGTCTAGATATTCATCTGTGGACTCATCCAAATAATCATCTGAATATTCATCAAGAGTTTCTTCTTCTGAATATGCATCTAGAGTTTGTTCATCTGGAGAGTCATCTAAAAAGTTATATGGTAGGACAAATACATAAGGTTCCTCTAGCGACTCATTCCCTAAATCCTCGTGCTTTTCTTTTTCAAATTTCTTTGGAAATGCGTGGCTCGTTTCTATTGGGATTTCTTTTGAAAAGTTATGTATTTGGGATAGAAATGCTATTGATTCCGACAATTTTTCATTGAATTCTTGCAGTTTCTCTAATAAATCGATAGGCAAATTTTTGATCGATTGTTTTGACAAGCTCTTGTTCAATTCCTTTGACAACATCATATTAAGCTCGTCTGCAATTGCCTCTATTAATTTTCTTGGGATAACCCTTGGCAATTCAACTGACAATTCATTTACGAGTTTCATTTTCAAATTTAGTGGTGATTTTTTCATTAGACTGCCTCCGTAAATCGTGTGATAAATTCTTTTATAATTTTCTTGTCAATTTTAATGGAAATTCTTTTAGCGAATCCTCAAAATACTGGCCTTAAGCTTGAATTCAATTGTGAAGGTATTTTTGCATTCATTTTGCAATTTAAAGCCTTGCATTTCCTTTGAACTAAAAAAGGCAACAAGAAAAATAATAAATATTAATTTTCATTTTATTTTTAATTTTGCTGTCAAGCTAAACTAATTCAACAGAGAAATACTTTTGCTTTTGAGCAAATATGGACGCAAACTCAAAGCAAGCTACGAGAGACTACAGTAATAATTATGTTGGGGAGACAGGCCTTGCCTAACTACAAATTGTGCAACCATCCCCGTGCGAGACCAAAGATCACGCTTTACGTTTTTAGTTTTGCAAGCCACACTGTGTGTGTGTGTGTGTGTGTGTGTGTGCTTTTTCCTCTCCCTTTTTTAGCGTTTCTTTCTCGTGCAAAGACTTTCGTTTTCAGTTAGATATATTAGCAGCTATTATCAACTCTTTGTATACTCGAATGGGTATGCTTATTTAATAGAGTTATATTCACGACTTTCGTTGACTATACATGACCAACTTATACATATTTGTATGTTTACACACTTGCAGTAGGGTATATGCAATATGAGTACAAGTTGGCAACGCACAGAGAGGGAGAAGAGGTGAACGACCATACAAAGAATATATGTTATATATTCTGATTAAGCATAAACAATCAAGCTTAGTGTTGCCGCTTATCTTAAAAATATATGGAGGATGATCTTTGATCAACCAGAAATTAAAAGCATTTTGTATGTGTTTTTCTAAATACTATGTGTTTTCTCAAATTAAGTAAGCTAACCTTTACTACAATTATATTCTATGTAGTTAGGTTTTGTCGTAGTTGAATCAATATACCCTATAACATTCAGTGAGTCAGTAACAATCAAAGCAAATGCATAATTGTCCGCATTAATGACTCTTTGCAAGATTTACAATAGCGATAAATAGAGATTTATGTATAATGTAATGTGAAATCAGTACTTTTAAAATTTTTTTTTTTTTTGTAACAAAAATCAGTAATTTCTTCACAAAATGAGTAAATCAGTAGAGGCTCAAAATCGGATTGATATGACAACCCTATTTATGTATCCATATACGTAAGTGTGTGCACATTTGTATTAAAATGAATTCAAGTCAGAGTGCAGCAAACTCCGTTTAAATGCTAGAGGAGTTTCAATCTATTGTGCATTGCTATGGAAACACTTATAATCTCTTGCGATGTGCTAAACTCGTTTGGACAACACTGCCACGAGAGAGGAAGAGGGATAGTGAGCGCACTCGTCGCTCTCTTCCACACAGCTGACAACAGACGGAGACGGAGACTGAAATATTTGTGTACAATTTTTTTTTTTTGTTTTTTTGTAAATGCGTTCGAATCAAAAAGACAAGATGGGTTGTTGGAGAGCTTTTGCATGCGTGTGTATGTGTGTTACGTCACAGTAGAGTTGCGAGACAATTGCAAGTATTGCACGCTGCGATCTAAATTCGAAATCGATCACAGAAAAAGAAAAAGAGATTTAAATGCCAACACACATGCACGCAAAGTGCATGCCTGCATATGTGTATGTGTGTGCGTTGGTGCGAATGCATACATATGTGTAAGGGGGGCTGTAACTGTTAAATGGACAATCTGCTGATTAACAAGCGAGGCGGTCCCGCTGATAAAACGGCCTGCGCGCACGTTCTTTTATTTATTGATAAATGCTTGTATGTGTGGGTTTCTGTGTGCGTTTAAAAGCAACTACATCAACAATTACATATTGTTATTGTCCACTGTATGTACTTACTGCACTATACACTCGACGGCTGCGACTGCGGCTGCTACTGCACCAATACGTATACGGATAAGAATGCGAATGCGAATGCGAATACACGAATGCCGGTATTAAAACCTCTTCTGGGAATGTGCAAAGCTGAAACAGAAATCAGCAATAAGTGAACGTCGAAGAATTCGAGCAAGTGAAATCACAGTTTTTAACGACACACAATTGGGAGTGATTATATTGTAATTACAAATCAATTAAATTTTTAGTTTTTCACACACACACACAACACTTTAAGTTAAGACACTATCAAGAACAGCTGTTCGTAACGGCATCATTAAAACAGCGTACTGTGCGATAGTGATGTCGCGAAGGCATAACCATTATATGTATGTATGTCTTTTTGTTTATTGTTTTCTCTAATGATGCATATCGGCAACAACATAACATAACATAATAAAACCAACAAAAAAAATCATACACACATTTACTCATACATATGTACACATGCACACGGCGAACGTTATTTAATCACAACAATATTATGCTTGCACTCGATATGTGCACATGCATTGGCTGGTTAATGAACGATTATGTTGCACTATCAGACGGTAATTGAGTTATTGTTTATTTTATAATAATGCGTTATTTACTTTGTTTTGTCGTAATTATATTTACACAACCAAAATGCGCACGTCTGCCAGCAGACAAGTTGCTCGCACGATTGAAATGCTGCCGTCTTTGGGGCACACTCGTTAATACCGACTAACAAGCTTTTCGCCGCCGCAATACCGATTGTTGTGCCTATCGAGTGTATTTAGTTATCGGATGCAAATTGGGAGCAGTTCGAATAATATAATTTAGCTTAACCTATGTTCATGACATACATAAATGATTTTGGAAAGATTTTTAAATAATTTTAAATCATTTGGATATCTATTACAATAGAAAGTAAATACAAAACAGCTGTACAGTGTCTACACAGCTGGTTTCAGATTAGATATCAGTGTATGCATAACCAATGCTGTTTGTTTTAATCGATACCGCAGAAGTGTGACCCCAAAATGTTTACTTGGCTTAGTGGTAGTGCTGGAAAAATAATCATAGTGCCGGTACTCGATGTTTTATAAAATATCGATATTAACATGAAAGTTTTTCAATTTGTATGTAGAATTTGGAAATTGTACACAAGAAAAAATACAAATTCTTTACATAATAACTATAACTTTCAAGTTTCTACAGACCTGTGTTTTGCTGTTTTTTATCGTTAGAAATTTATTGAGAACACAATAAAGTAATAAATACAACCTTCCTGCAAGTATAACATTTATTATTGATAATAAAATGCCCTTCCAAACTGCACTATGTTAAACTGAATTTTAAACAGCTGCTAGAAATTTCAAATGGCAACCATATCGATATATACAAATAAGTTAAATATCGATTTCGTCGGTAATTTTTCAACATCGATAATATCGGTCTTAACATTGATGTTACCAGCTCTATTTCGCAGTATATGTAGTTGTAAGCTTAAAGTTTTAAACGGAATTCGTAGACAAGATAAACAGTAGAAATAATTTAAATAACATGGAATACGAAAGTGTGCTGATTGTAAAGCCCGAGGTATTTATATACAAAATACCGCCACGCGCCAGCAACAGAGGGTATAGGTAAGTGTTAAATAAATATCAATGATAATTGTGGTCAAAACACCAATAAAATTGAAATAAAATAGGAAAAATGGGGAAAAATTTGTTCAGCGAGTTGTTGTTGTGTGGTGCAATTGAAAGTTTCATGCAGAGACGCCCCCACACATCAGCGACACAGTATTCGTATGCATGTGTGGCGTATGTGTGCTTGTGTGTGTGCTCGTGAGAAATGCATAAATTATGTTAAAAATGCGCAAGACAAGGAATAACAGCAGCAAATATGTGGCAAACGCAGCCGCAACCAAGGTTAAAACAACAAGAGTTTGATGTTTTTGTTGTTGTTGTTCTAGTTGCTGCCCCTTTTGAAGTTCAATAACAATTGATTTTCTGTTGTTGTTGTTGTCATAGTTTTTTTTTCGTTTTTCTTCCATTGTTGTACAACAAGAATTGCGTGTGTGTGTCTGTTTCTTGAGTTTTTTTCGTTGCAGTTTCTCTTAATTACTGTACATTTCACTTGCAAGTGAAATGTGTGTGAATACATTCTGTATGGGTGCGCGCGAGTGTGTGTGCATGGGGGTATAGCGAAAAGCTTTTGTATGTGTATAATTGTTTTTGTTGCTCCTCTTGTTGCCTTTCTTTGTTTTCGCTTCAAGCACACACACACACACACACATAGTCACGAACTGACACACATATACAAGTAAAATAATTATTAAGCAGAAAGAAGATGAAAAAGAAAGAGAGAAATAGAAGCAACTATATGTATTTAATTATTTATTAACAACACGCAGAGCAGCGGACTGGAACCTGAAAGAGCCCACCTGGACGGGCCGCATGCGCCTGGTGGCCAAGGGCACCGCATGCATACTGAAGCTGGAGGACAAGACCAGCGGCGCCCTGTTCGCCAACTGTCCCATCGATACATATCCCGGCGTTGCCATCGAGGCGGTTTCGGATAGTTCGCGTTATTTCGTTATACGCGTTCAGGATGATAATGGACGATCGGCATTTCTGGGACTCGGTTTCGGTGATCGTTCCGATTCATTTGATCTGAATGTGGCGTTACAGGATCACTTCAAGTGGGTGAAGAATCAGGAGCAAATCGAAAAGGAGAAAACTGAACCAAAACAGGAACTTGATCTGGGATTCAAAGAGGGCGAAACCATCAAAATAAACATGCGCATAACGGTAAGGGAATTGAGAACATCGAGAGAACAGAATGTACATATGTAGAAGAGAGCATAAAATATTTATATCTATGTAGAATATATGTAGAAGAGAATATATAGAATATAATGTATATTGATACATGTAGAAGAGAATATATATGTAGATATACAGAAGGAAGTTAATAGAATAATAATAGACTATGTAAGTATAAGAGAATAATTATGCATGTAGAAGAGAATATATAGAATATAAGTATAAATGAATATTGAGGCGATAAAAGATATATTGCACAAACTTAAAAAGTATATTCTATTAACTTTCTAAATTTATTTTAGATCTTTCCAGTATTTAAAAAAGTAATTAAATTAGATATGATATTTTAAAAGCTTTTATTCTCGAATATCTATGTATAAACCTACAATTTTTATGCCCTATATAATGTTATGGTTTGTTCACACATCTTATATACAGTATCACTAAAGTCATTTCCTTAAAATTCCGATAGCGCAAGCATTAAGGCTTTAGATCAAAATGGAATCGGAATTCTCAAGGCTCAAAAGCTGTTTCTGAGATTAATCCTTATCTGCAGCTTATCGTAGTACAGTTTGTATCTTAAGAATTATACATGAAGTCAGCTCTATATGCTTTAACTTTAGGCATTATTCTATTATGATCATACAAACTCATTATTATTATATGCTTTCGTTGTTCTTTGCCCCACTGTGCAGAAAAAGGATGGCTCTGAGGGCACCTCGCGCACCGGCAAGGGCAAGGGAACTGGCGGCGTGTTGCCACCGCCGCCCGGTGGCCTGGGCAAAATAGCGCCACCTCCAGCCGCAGCGGCACCAGCAGCGACGTTGCGACAGAGTCCGGGCGCATCTCCGGCACATCGGACGAGCGGTGGCGCTGCAGCTGGCACCGAGTGGACCGATTATGCATCAGCCGGGTGAGTCAGTCAGATTGGATGTGAATCAAAATGCACAATAACATGTCTCTCTCTCTTTTTCTCTTTCCCACATGCAGCGGCAATCAAGGACAACAGAACACGGCAAATGCCAATTGGGTACAGTTTTAGACTGTTCCCACCTGCGCAACGTCACGCACTTTTCTTGTGTTAAGGCTCTTAAATGTGTTGCTACCTATTTTCTTTCCGTTCTGCAATCACACACACACATACACATACACACCCGCACACAGAGAGAACCTTCACTTCACTCGCTATTTAATTGGACAAGAACTGGAGCTCCTAGAACGACCAACACACTCACACGCGCATACAACTCCGTTAACGTTAAAGATTTCAATTTGTATTTCCTTTGGCATATTAAGTACTATTTACATATATATACAAGTACATATATATATATACATATATTAGCAAAATGTATATATATATCTATTGTGTATATTTATGTGAGAACTGTGCCCAGATAATGAACCTCTTCAGTAATTGACTCTAGTGCATATATATCTGTTTATCGATAGTTACTGATGCTGGGAACAGTTCTCATCGAGTAGGAAATGTAGCAAAAACATTCCGTATAGGGCAAGGCATTGTAATTAGTTCAAAAGTATCGTTATCGTTATCGTTAAACTAGACGGCATGCATACCGATCGATTAATAATTATGAATTTTCTTTTGCTCTTTACATCGTTTATACACACACACACACACACTTACACACATACAACATACATAGAAGTTAAGTAAATTAAATGAATGATATATACAAATACACGTATATATATATATATATATATATACATATATACAAGTAAATATGTAAACACACATAATACATTAATTGAAAGCCAGAAATTGCAACAAGCGAACCGATTTGCTAAATAAATATAAATATTGTATGTATGTATGTACTTTCTTCAACTGTTTTTTTTTTTTTTCTTGTATTTTGCATTTTGTATTGCAATCTCTGGCACAAAATTAAATAGCAAAAAACTATGAATGAAAGCTATTAAGCTGTACTTTGTGTTGTGCAGCATTTCAAACTGTTTGCTGTGCGCGCGCTCGCTCTAATTTTGTTGCTGTTGTTGATAAATAGTTGCGATTTAATATCTTAAGTAATTTTGTTCACTAATGTTTATAGCTGCAACTGGCACACACACACACACACACGCATACATATATATATTTATCACATTCACTAGTATATTTTATTTGGCGCTCTCTTGACAGAATGAAACGATTCACAAACAGTTTCAGCAGCTCGCACAGTTTGGGAGTGACACACACACACAGGCATAGTGGGCCGGGTTTTGGATCGTCTCGTTCTGAATATTAGCTAATTATATTATCATTAATTTTTATTCGCAATCTTTCTGTGTATGCAACTTAATAATTGCTAGCTGTGCGGTTAAACAAAATAAGAGAAAACTATATATATACATATATAGATGTAAACAATATGTATATTGAAATATACAACAAAAAAATCAAATATAAAATAAAAATAGCAATGAATTTCAATCAAAGTTAAAGTCGTCAATTTTTTAGTACTTGGCTTGGACACTTGTTGACCCCGTTCTCATTATAAACTGTTATATCGACTAGCCCAGGGTGGATATCCGATTCCTAATCAAATTGAATGCGATCAACATGTGTTATTAAAGTTTTTTTTCGTGTTTTTATTTAACTTAATGTTCTTTTTCATTCTCTTTTTTAATTGCTTTCTTTTTTGTTTTGTATAATTGTGTATTTTGTTAATTTAGCATAGTTGTTAAATTAATTGTTTATTACAACTCAATATTTCGTAGGACTTTGCTTTAATACATGCAATTTTAGTATTTAAATCTCACTTATCATCATCATCATGATCTCCCCGGTACGGTAATCATATACATAGGATCTATATGAATAAATACATATATATATAGATATATATATATATATACATATGCACGTGTACACACATACATATGTATTACCTGGCTAGCTACGAATGCGAACGACTGCAGCGCGGATCAGGGCTATAGAGCCGACAATCCACGCCGCTCTGATCCGCAGATTATCATTATCAATAATATTACATATTTAAATTTTATACGAATTGTTTTTGTTTGTCGGGTAAATTTAGGAAGCATTCAGATGATGTTTTCTTTTTGTTGTTTTAAATTTTTTATCGTTTTGTGATCGAGATGAACATATGGATGATATCAATATAAACAGCTAATAAGTTATAATTTTAGTTGTATGTTGAAGTTTGCTTCACTTTTTGCGTATTATCTAACCTCCTCTTCTTGCACATGTTACTCTTTCTCTCTGCTTTCTCATTCATTTACGTGTGTATGATTTGTTTTGTGTTTTTTTGTTATATACATTACATAATTTGGCTTATAACAGGGTACGCGGTTTGTTAAATCGATTTTTACAATATTCACTACATAAACGATTTTAGTACGTGCACTCTGCATCGTATATAGTACATAGATCCTGGCGTGGGAAGGGCGTGGAAGGATCACGACACAGTCAGCCATATGCCAATGCTTCTTGCCGTATAACAGTTGTGTCCATACAGTTGTGTTATACAACTCACTTTCTTCCTTCTTGACTCGAAGACTTACAAAAAAAAGCTTTTTCTTTTACTCTCAATAATTAACTAAACTTAATTTATGCTGCTCGGTGTGTTTGTGTGTGTTTTATGCTTAATATATGTATGAGTGTTTGCAACAGGATGTCTCTCTCTCTTTCGCTCTCTCCTTCTCACTATCTTCGTGTGTAACTTCTTGATGAATCGGTATAGCATATAATTTTTGTATAATTGCACGAACTTGTGTCTATAAACAATTTAATTTAACAATTTCAAATAACCAAAACACGTATATACTCTCTCTCTCTCTCTCTCTCTGTGTCTCTCTTTTGTTCTTTTCTTTCTGTCTCTTTCGCATACATATTCAGCTATGTATGATGTAACAACTTTGATGAACATATATAAGAGCGGCTTTCTCCCTGCGTGTGTGTGTGTGTCTATGTTTAATGCAATGTGTGTCTGTTTCCATCCCGTTGCATGCTGTGTAGGGAGGTGGGGAGGGGGGGTGGTGTAGTGCAGTTGGGGGATTACATGAAGCGCTGACGTTTACTGCTATAGTGGCAAATGTCCATTTTATCATCGATGGGACTGCCAGGACGCTTGCAATGACGCGCGATCTCGTTGGCAACAAATGCTAATAGTTCCGGACCACTGTAAATGGAAATATCGATTAATCACAAAAATCACAGCATTGGATCACAGTGTGCGTAAAGGAGAGGAGCAATAATACACCACAACCTCAGCCGAGGGCGGCCGCCATTAAAGATCACTCACTCACGCTCTCTCGCCTGGTTGTTCTACTCTTCTTTTGTTCTCTCTCATCCCCTGACCAACGAACAAAAAGGACCAAAGCAACTTGCCGTTATCGACCCAAAAGGGAAATGCGAAAATGCACGAAAATACAAAATTTCAATTCTAATTTCTACTCTCACTCTAAACTTCTCATCATATTATCTACAATGTAAAACATTTCATAATTATGATAATGATACCATATCAAGGTATAACAGTTTAAAGATCTATACAAGAAAGAAAGAGAGCAATTCTTAAATATCTTTTATGTGGATTATTCGATCAATAATCATTACACTATTTATCGACTATATCGGGGCGTTCAAAATCAAATTTGATCTGCGTGCCATAGTAAGATATATTGCCAGCAACTTTAGGTAGTGCTAGCTCTAATAATCACGGGGATAAAAGTGTTCATACTGATTAAATTGACTGCCATTGACACTGATGAAGCATATATATACATTGTGGGATTCGGAGTTGCCTCCTAATGCCTGTTAAAATACACTTCTATCCCTTAAGGTATATATACAAGGTATGTTCTCTCTAGGGTATTACAATGAAACATGGGGAAGTTTAAGGTGAGTAAGATAGAATTAAACACGCCCATTAATATTTACCGTGGACGCAGAACTAAGGCCTCCTTGAAAGTGTGCAAATCGTCGCCAACAATGCCACCGTTGCCGCCGACAGTACCGCCCACTGCTCCCTGTCCGCCGACGGCGTTCAGCAAATGCGTTGGCTGTCCACCATGCGCTGTGACGGCAGGTGGCATCATGCTCAGTCCATTGGTGGCAAAGCCAGCGACGCCATTGGCGCCTCCGCTCAACTGGTGATGATGATTACTGTGCAGACCGCCGCCATGATGATGCTCCGGCTTGGGTGACCTGAAGTACAATGAATGAATGGAAAGAGAGAGAGTTTCGTTAGCTTTGGGGGGGATGTTGCTCGCTTGCACACAAGAGCGGACTCACCGACGATTGGCATGTGTTGATTGCGTTGGCAGCGTTCTTCCGGCTAAATACGCTAATAAATCCTCACGTCGTATCGTCCGGCGTTTTTTGCTACGCGCCCAATCGGCCAGTTCGCGTGTGCGTCTTTGGTAGCCGCATTGTATGGCAGCGTCGCTGGTGCGTTTGAGACCATCACATGATTCTATTGATAGAGAAAATCGAAGCAGACAATTAGTTAAAAGTCATAATCATTTAAAAAACCCATCACCAAAGCTACAGTCGAGAGCACGCGACATTTAGATACTCTTCATCCAGCATATTTCTGTGTTTATTATACAAAGTTTGCAGGATATTAAGAAATGCTAGACCTCTAAATATATGTATGTGGAAGTCAGAAATCGAATTGAAAGATTTAATTATGAAGCTCGGCATCCGAAGTTTAAAATAAACTTGATCATCGTATAGTATAAAGGAACTTGCATGTTAAATTTTGTGTCTCTACAGACAGACCTGGTTGGATCGGCTCAGCTAGTGATCCTGAACGAGAATATATATAGTTTGGGAAGTCTGCCGTGCATTCTTCTGTATGTTACATACATTTGCACTAACTTAATATACCCTTTTTTGACAATATTCAATGTGGAACCCACATAGCTCATCTCGCTCACACTCACCTTTGTAGAGTGTCGTCACCGTGCCAGCTGCAGTCTGAAAGGGCAGCCACAGTGCGCCTGTTTCCGAGGCGAATGTGTTTGATGAGCGCTCTACAAAGACAGAGAGAGAGAGAGAGGGAATACAGGATTAATAATAATTCATGAAATAAACATCAATTTAATGCATTATTTACAAACTAACATTAATTATACCTAAAAATAATCAATAATTTCGATAAATTGTCCAAAAATCACAGCATTTGATCACAGTGTGCGTAAAGGAGAGGAGCAATAATACACCACAACCTCAGACGAGGGCGGCCGCCATTAAAGATCAGTCTCTCACGCTCTCTCGCCTGGTTGCTCTACTCTTCTATTGTTCTCTCTCATCCCCTGACCAACACCTGCTGATGACACGAACAAAAAGGACCAAAGCAACTTGCCGTTATCGACCCAAAGGGAAATGCGAAAATGCACGAAAATACAAAATGAAGTTGCTGCACAAAAGAAAGAAGATAATGGAAGAGTATTTGTGTGGGGATAGGAACAGATTTAGAGGAGTAGTAGTAGATGCAAAAATTAATAAAACGCTTATTCATCTGACGCTGACAGCGACGTCAGCAGCAGCGGCAGCAGTGGCAGAGACTTCCTTTGCGTAGGCCGATACAACAGCTGTTTCATCAATCGTTGTTCTTGTTGTTCTCGTGCGGAAATGACGCACTATACGCTTACACACAAACACAGACACACACACGCACACACATGCAATCACAATATCCCCGAAATCTATCCAAAAACTTGAAGAAATAGAGCAAAATCCAAGGCAAAAAGAGACGGAGAACAGGACCACCACGTGCAGTGCACTTCTCCCACCTTCATCTCCACCTTTTCCTTTCCAATTTCCACTTATAATTTGTATGTATGTATTGCTTTATTCGTTGCAAGAGGAAGAGTGAAAGGCAGGGACAGACAGAGACATTATCTATTGCATTCCCAGCCCTTCCGCTGCTGCTGCTGTTGCACTTTGATAATGCGTAGATTGCAAGCGAAAACGAGCAAAGGAGAAAAAGAGAGAGAATGTGGGGAATTTTTAGGAGTACTGCGTCTGTGTGTGTAAGTTTTCACATACTCCAACAATCACGTATGTGCATACACACATACAAGCATAGAGCTTAAAAGCCGGGCCTGTTGTGTGCATGTGTAGTTGTTGTTGCTGTCTGTCAGGCCGAGTCAGGCAAGCAGCACACTTGCTATTAATACCCTCGCCCAAACTATTTTTAAGCACACACATACATACAGAGAGCACACACACATACTTGCGCCATAAACAAAACGAACCTATGGATGGAAAGATGGGATAGATACGACGACGAAGAAGACTTGCTAAGCTGCAACTTGAGGCGCAACTTACCACGATAGAGCTGTGCAACGGCTGTTGCCGAATCCTGGAATGCGCCCCAGACTGTGCTTAAATTGTTGTCGCGCTCACGCACAAATTCGCGCTCGTATTCATCGTTCTGGCCGTTGATTTCGCTGTGGCATTGCTCTTCCAGCCAGCTCTCCTCGCCCCCTGATTCTTGTTGTTGTTGCATTATTTTGTTGGGGCAACACCTTTTGTTGCGCTTGCTATTCTCTCCTTCTTCTTCTTCGTTGTTGTTGTTCTTGCTTCCTGCTACCTCTGTTGTTGTTATTCTTATGATTACGCCTGTTGTATTACTATTGTTGTTGTTTGTTGTGTGTACTTTTGACTGCAGGCTGCACTGTTTAAGTCGTTGTTGCTGTTGTTGTTGTTGTGTTGGACGTTCTCCGGCAGCTTCTTTAGGCTCTTGCTCCTTTTTCTTGTTCGCCTTTGCCTGCTGCTGCTGCTCTGCTTCCTCTTTGCAACGACGACGACGACGACAGCAGCACGCACTAACACTGACACACACACATACACATGCACGCACACACACACTTAAACGCACGCTTCTTGAGTGTGTGTGTGTGTGTGCGTCTTTGTATATAGCGTTGCTTTTGGGAGTAGTATGCGTGTACGTATTTTTTAGCGTTGTATCGCTCCGACTATGCAGCTACAGATACAAGTTAATTGCTTAATAATTTCAGCTGCGTCAGAGAACTCGAGATACTTTATGCAAATATGCTCAGAATTGTTTGATTTTAAGCACACAGCACATTTCTACAAAGTAACCACCACAAAAAATGAACTAACATAGAGATGCGTACAATTATCGGCATAAGTATCGCCAATGCCGATGGCTATCGATATAGAGAGAAAAATCTATCGAAATTGCATTTGTGAAATACCATAACAGACTCTGCATTCCAGGAGCAACCACTTAGAACGCAATATGATAAAATATCCATCAATTGTACGAAAAGAAAATGCACCCCTACATATCGATATACATATGTGAACCGCAATAATTTAAATGCGCATTTCACAAATGATTTCTTCAGCTTTGCCCTGTCATATGTATGATATAATATACTTTTAATTTTTTAAATACGTATTTTTTTATTATCCGGCGATATAAGAATAACTTATTTCATTTAGCTCGGTATCCTTTTTATCACATCCGCATTTCATGTGGTTTAGTATAAAATCTATTTTAGTTGCCGTCGGGAATTTTGTTGAAGTATTTACTATACATGCATAGAGGCTTTGTTTTCAATTTCCATATATAACAAGTATTGCCACAAAATAAAACTCAGAAGCTTCTTTAATTTGTAAATCAATTAAAGTAAAATATTTTTATTGCCACGCACATTTGTGTACCCTTGCAGAGGGTATTTATAAGGCATAATTGCGTGGTGTCTTCAACTCAGTTTTGTTTATAGTACATATATATATATATATATATATATATATATACATTCGATATCATCTTGACGAAGCGCTAAACATTTGTACAGATATGTCATTTACATTTAGTGGGTCAGGCAGTTTTATGGACCATATAGCCACATGTACATATACAGGTATATACGTGTATGTGTGCGAGTGTATGTTGTGCTTTTTTCATATGTGTGTGTGTGTGGTGTATATCATCGTATCTGCCTATGGAAGAATTTCTTTCGAATTATCCTGCAAGGGTATGTGAGCTCCGGATTCGATCAACCGAAGATATAAATTGTTGGTCGCTTAAAAGATGTTTTATGCTTTTAATCAGGTTTCTTAAAATGATCATTAAAATTACATTTACAAATTAATTATAATTAGGGTGTTAAATTTAATAATTACATGTTATTAAAGAGTTTCCATATATCGTTATTACATTATGAATATAATTCTATTATTATAGTTGGTATTTTAAATTTTAGTTTACGTAGAATGTTATGAAGTTCTTGATTGTTGTTGTTGTTCTCCTTCTTCTTCTGGTTTTTCATCTTATAACTCATCATTATTATTAACATTTCTCGTTGGCAGATTTAGAATATTATTTGATTGCTTTTGGCTAATTGGCGACAACAACGGAAAACGACAAAGGCTAAGTTAAGGTTATGGTAATATATCCATCTTTGGCCCCGATATTGGGTCTGTTAATTAACATTTTGTTATTGTTTTAAATTTATGTAATTATTATTAGTTTAACTATTGTATGCAAGTTGTAGAATTTGTATAAAGATCTATTAACAACGGTGAACGCTACAATAACTTTTAACGTATTTTCATCTCACTTTCAATATACTTTTTGTTTTCTTCTCTCTCTCTCTCTCTCTCTCGTTTAAACTATTTTGGGAGCACCAGTAGTGTTTTGTTCTTCTTCTTCTTGTCGTTATGCGGTCTATTAGTGTGTGTGTGTGTAGTGTATGTGTATGTTGACGTGGTACAGTGAAACCTTGATTAGCTGCCTGCAATCAAAACGTGCGTACAAAAATAGTTTATCTTTCGTTTTCTTTTAGTTCTTACAGAATTCTAATATTGCAGCGAATTTATAAGAAAATCAATTATGAAAAAAAATACGTTTTAATTATATATTGCTGACAGTTAATGGTCGATCAGACCAGATAACCATCTTACTCCTGGAGGGAGGGGGATTAACCCTTAGTCCTGTGGAGAGCCAGTAAGGCTAAAAAAACAATAAAAAAAAAAAACATTTTTGGCTGAGAAAAATACTTCTCTCCCTCTCTTTTTCAGCATCTTTTCGGCTAATTCTCGATTTCACTGTAGACGCTTCCTCCTATATTCGTTACATCTGTGTATATATGTGTGTGTGTGTGTGGGTTTGATTGTGTGAGAGTAGGACAGCATGCGCTGTAGCTAGCAGCCGGCATCATCGCGATAGCGACACCGATAACGATATCGATATCTGCGCTGCCGCAAAAGTTGCGTTCAAGTGGTATCATTTCCGATACCATTCTTCTGATCCAATTTGTTGGAGCCCATTTTCACCATATAAACAAAGAAGGTTATTATCTCCTTCTCTTTGATAGGTATTGTCTTGAAGTGCTTCATAATGGTCTGCAAAAGAAGGGTCGACATATATACTATATATATATATATATATATTATATTGTATATAGATAAATATATATCTAAGCGCTCTGCACTTACATCGGCCAACTGCGCACGCTTCATGCCCTGACGCGTCTGCACCTTGAAGTGACGTTTGTAGCGACGCAGCGTGGACACCTGCAGCTGATAGAGATCAGGGAATTCATGCAAATCGGTGTCAGTCTCGTTGCTATCATCCTCGCTATCCTTGCGCCGCCGCTTCGTGCGCACCGATTGTATGCGTTCCTTGTGAAAATCACATATGTAAATATGTTGGGCACTTGGATCATTGCTTAGCTTAAGCCTCTTCTGGGCCACGGTTTTTTGTATACGTTTGCTGTAGCTGGCATAGCCAGCCTGATTGCGGCACCTTTCCATATCGTCTATGAGACAGCATGTCTGATCTGGGTGACCACCCCGTGAGTCTTCCTCACCGGTGCTAAATCCGTTCATGGTCAATTCTTGTGTTCACTTTTTGTTTCGCGATTTTGCTTATTTTCTTGTCTCTCTCACTCTGTTTCTGGCCTTTGCTTTGTGTGGTGTCGTTGTCGTCGTCGTGTGGTGGAAGGAGAGTCCAGTGTGAGGGGGGGACAGGGGAGAGATTCTCCAAAATATTTATTTATTTGCTAACACAGTGCGGTGTACAGCAATTGGCCGACTTTTATTTAAATCACATTAACACACACAAGGGCACACGCGAATACGTAGATTTTCAAAAAATACGGAATAGATTCTGACGACTTTGTTACCTTCCCCTTCGCTGTTTTATACATTCTAGAGATGCGTATCATGCATTTATGCATCACTCGCTACTCATCGTAGGTCCCTTCAAGTCACGAGTCACGGTCACTATAACTGGTACGATATCACGCGTATCGTACGCAGTTACTTGATTAATGCTGGGCAACAAGTAGTGCGTATTGATATATATGCATATGCTAAATTTGCATATTTTATTTGGTAACTCGAAATTAATAATAATACCAAATAATTTTTGCGCTATTTAATTTAATTTAACGAATAACTTACCTTGGCGCGAATATTGAAAAATGGTTTGCGATTCCCAGTTGTATTATCTTATTCACTTTAAAACACTTATTCTGTTTAAAATTTTGTTGTTTGTTCTATCAGAAAAATAAATAATAATCTTAATGTCAGCCAGTTTTGACAAGAGCAAGCGAACAACGTACGATATATTTGATTACAAAACATCGATATTGCTTATATGTGCAATTATAAGCAAACTTTTGCCTTTTAAAAAGTACCTTTATTTATAATAATAAATAAAACAATATTTTAAATTAATTGCAGCCATAAAAACCATATCGATTGATATAAGTTTAGTTATCGAAATAATATCACTGAAAGTAGTTTGATCTAACAGACTTATCGATACTTAAAATACCGAAAAATGGAAAAATATCATAAAACTTATCGATTGTCTATTATTGTGTCTATCGCAAATCGATTGATATTCAACAACCCTAACCGAAACGACACAACTCTACTTTTGCATTGAAATTTCGGCCGGACGTGTTGCGGGAGCGCGTTAGAAATTTGCTTCGAATCAATTTACCGTGCGTCTGCGTCGTTGTGTGAGCAAAAAGTGTAGCAATAATATTATAAAGGTAAATTGCAAGCAGAAATTTTTTGTTGTTTTTTTTCCATCTGAAATTGTTGAAAAACTGTGCGTTAATTAATCAAAGCCCCCAAATACACAAACATACATACAATCAATGTACAAAGAATAAGAGAGGGGGCGACGCCAACGCTGCTGCTGCTGCGACGGGCTCAGCGCAAGCAGAAAATTCTTAGCAGCCTCAAAGCTGAGCAGCGGACTAGCAACAAACACCAATTGGAAACACACATACATATGCATACATACTGCTAAGTCCATATGTACATGTGTATGTATAATTCCAATCTGACTAAACCGAACTGAGACGTGCTCTGTGCGTGAGTGTGTGCGTAAGAAATGTTATTTTATTTTTTTTGTATTTTTCTCATAGGTACCTAGTACGAGCATACGTACATAAACGATGATGTACATACACACATTGTTTATTGCATTATATACCGCAAACAAAAAGAACGAGAAATAAAAAGGAAATGAGAAAACGAATTAAAAGAATAATAATAAAGAAAAATCGGCTCAATGACCGCGCTGCGCTGCCGCTGCTGTTGTTAGCTTTTTGCATTCCTTTTCATGTCGATTTTCCAATTGGCTAAAAGGCAGAGCACAAAAACTGAAAGACACACGCGCTTGCCCCCCCGCCCCGTCGTCATCGTACCCCAAAAAAGTGCAACGAGTAAGAAAATAACAGTGTGTG
This sequence comes from Zaprionus camerounensis, assembly GCA_018904165.1. Taxonomy (NCBI): domain Eukaryota; kingdom Metazoa; phylum Arthropoda; class Insecta; order Diptera; family Drosophilidae; genus Zaprionus; species Zaprionus camerounensis. Next base: position 324,771 of record JAEIFS010000740.1, read on the forward strand.
CCCATTTCGCACATACGCATACGCACACACATACTTATACATGCATATACAGAGGCGAGCATAGATGTGTGCAGGCATTTATGTATTAGCTAATTGTTTGAAGAAATATGATTATATTTTGCCTATTAGTCATATTTATGTTTTTTTTTTGCGTGCAAAAATAACAAACCAAAGGAGAGTGCAAATCTTGTAAAATAACTGTAGATGCTGCTGTTGCTGCCTATACAAATGTCAAGAGAGACTCCAAAATAACAGTAAAATTCAACAAGAAAAGGTTGAGTTTGTGTGTGTGTGTGAAATATATATGAATAGGCGTTTATATCCGCATACATATGTACATGTGTATATAAACTTGTGTGCGCGTGTGTGTGTGCAAACAAGCAAGAGATTTTCAGTGAAAGAGAGCAGAGCCAGAGCCGCACGTAAATTACGGTGCTTGCGACTGTGTCTGTGCCTGTGTGTGTGCGAGGGACAGGACACCAAGCAACAACGAAAATTTTCATGCTGTACCGAGGAGTTGGGGTGGGTATGCGTGTGTGTGTGTGTGGGAGAGTGGGATGTGGAGCAGAGGGAGAGCAGAGCAGCTATGGCAGGCAGAGCAGGTGGCTGGAGCATGGGAGCGGGAGAGGGATAGGGAATGGGGAAGAGCGCGCGAGCGAGGGCATAACTTTTTCAGCTGACGCTGTTATCGCTGTTGCTGCGCAGTCGCGCTAACGCGTCGCACCGTGTGCACAAACGATTCAAAGAAGTTTTTGTTTGTCACAAAAAACCAAAACTCACATTGGAAAACAAAAAGAAAAAAAAACAAAACAAAAGCAGAGCGAAAGAGGGAACGAAAAAAAAAAAACAGAAACAAAAGGGGAAAAAGGCAAGTGGAAAAGAATGGAAAAAGTTGCAAAAAATAGAGAGAAAGAGAGCAAAAAAAAAGCCATCACGTTGCTGTGCTGCACGTCCTTGAGCGCGGAACAGACTCGACTCCTCTGACAACTCCACCCTGGGACAAGTGTGCGGCTGTGTGTGCGTCTCTGTGTGTGTGTGTGTTTTCATGGACATCTCATCAAGGTTTCCCCTGGTGTGCCTCCGCTCTTCTCTTTGCATTGCTGACAACTATCAATGAAAAGCTAAACCTCCACTTCCCTCTCCCCCTCCCTCTCCCTAAAATGCATTAAAAGTGATGCAGTTTTCCACACACACTCTTTCACTCCCTCTCTCTCTCTCTCTCTGTCCCCACTAATCACTAATCCGACTCACAACACAATCGCTGGCCCCAATCATCGCAAGCTGATGACCCGGTTAACTAAATGGATTTTATAAATTGCGCGTAATATGCAGGCATATTTGAATAATATGAGAGTTATATACATGCATATATAATACACATAATGTATATAAATATAGTATACATATGCATAATGTATGTATATAAGTGCAGCCTCGAAGCGATCATCGTTCCTTGGCTACTCACATACAACTTCTCAAAATAGTAATATACTCTATTAAGGAATTCAAAACTAAAAGATCTTCATCGAATTTGTGTTCTATGGCATTATTTGTGCATTAGCAGATAATTATTCTGTCCCAAAGTGCCCTAACTAGACCTAGACCGTGATGAAAACTCATGATATTAGTACTTGTAAATATTGCTATATATATATATATCTGTACACACATATATATGTATATATATATATATATATATAGACGACTAAAGCACATTAGTTACTATATATACTAGTTTATTTATACTCTGTATTCGTTGATAATCGCGTGTAATGTCATTAAGTTGTCTAGAGTATGTGTGTGTGTCCGTATATCTCTTGAGTTCATGTGACGTGAACATGATTTATTATTCAGATCAAGAGGCTATACGATATTCAATCAGGAATTAATTGAGTTAAATGTTAACTCTCTTGACTTTTGGACACTGTAATTGACACGTGTCCTGTCTGACACACACACACGCACACGCACACGCATACGCATGCAGTTGTAAGTGATGCAAAGTTAATTAAATGCATTATAACAACAATTTGCAATTTGTTGCGCTCTTATGACAATCTGCGGCAAAGAGAGCGGTGTAAAGAGATTGAGTGGGAGAGCAACTGCACTGCTGATGCTCTGTGTGCGTGGGAGAGGAGAGAAACAGCATTCTACCAAAAACGGAAAGAGAGCGGCAGAGCAGCGAGAGAGAACGCGCGAACTGAACTGAACGTGCGAAATAATTGAAAGAAGGCATGAAAATAAAGCATAAATAGATTGAAAAGTAAAGCATGACACAACAACAACAAGAAATACAAATACAATAGCAGCGCGGTCGCGGCTCTTTTTGTTTGTGTTTTGTTGTTGTTGTTGTTATTGCTGTTGCTGTTTCTTTTGTTTTTGTACTCCCATTGCGCTAATAATAGCGGGAGCAACTACTACAACAACTGCGACCACCAGTTCGAAGTACATACACATTAAAGTACATACATATACATATATGCATGTACATATGTATGTACATGTATGTCGGTACATGTGTGTACGTGTGTGTATGTATGCAGTTGTTGGCTGTGAGTTTTGTGCAATTGTAATTGAAAATACATTCAGAGTTTAAAGTAAAAGCATACAAAAAAATGAAATCTGCTGGGGCTGCTGCTGCTCTGCTGCTGCAGTCGCTGTTTATATGTCTTTATGTACAAACATATATACACATACACACGTACATGTAGAACAGTTTCGGGTCAATTGACTTTTAGTGTTGCGTGCACCTATACAAACAGAAGCCAAAGAAAAAAGCTCACAAAAAGAAGCAGTAGCAGAAGTAGCGCAGCAGCGACAGGACTCTGCTTGCGTCGGCGTCACACGCAACAATTCGACTTAGCTAAAGCAAGCCTAAGCTCACCACAAGAGCACACGCACATACACACACACGCACACATACATAAGAACAGGCAGAGGCAGTGGCACAGGCAGAGACCGCGACAGAGGCAGAGGGAAGAGCATGATTTGCCTTGTGCTTTCGCCTCTTTTTTCTTCTCACCAAAACACTGCACACACACGCACACAAACACGCAGACAGACGACGACAAGGCTTCGTCACCGCACAGTGGTTTGAAAAGCCTTGTTCGCTGCTTCAATTTGTGGTGTGTGTCAAATTGCAAAGTTTGTCATTGGAATGTTTTGTTCATTTATGAATAAATGAAAGCATGTCATACTATATGTACATTTGTGTGTGTGTGTGTCTATGTGGAATTTGCGTATGCAAGTGTTAGTGTGTGTTACAGTGCTGGCAGTGATCCCTGAAAGCTCGGGCTCAGTGTAAAGTCAAACTAGAATGTTCCACAGGCAAAATGCAACAGCTCTAAGTACACACACATACACATACATACATATGTACATACAAACACATACACAAATATATACATGCAGGAGTTTTGCATGACATCAGCATCCTTTACGGTAATTTAAGAGTTGATGTTGTTGTTCGTGCTGCAATTGAGAGAACGTGGCCGGCAGTTTGACCTGCAATAGCAATACATGTGCACACACACATATATACAAGCATGTGACTGTGTGCATGCATGCAAAACACACACACACACACACAAACAAATGTATACAGTCAATATCTAGGGGGATTCTCTTGCTCTGCTCGCGATCTATTCTCTTCTTCTCTCGCTCTCTTCTCTACTCTTATTTGCATTTAGGTGTTGCTGTTGTTGTTGTTATTGTTGTTGTCAGCAACAGGACACTCGTGGCACGCACTCACAGCAACAACAACAACAACAACAGCTTTGCCATAATGACCGACTAACTGACTGAGCTTACTTATGTATATGTATGCGTGTATGTTGTATGTACGTGTGTATATAGCGTGACTCTGTATATGTGTCTCTGGCTGTGTGCTCGTGCATGCGCCTCGGCAGGCTGCCAAAGCCAGCGGTCAGGGTTGACTTTTGCAGGAGCCCAAACCAGGAATTCATTACCAGGCCCCACTCATCCTTCCCTCTCGACCTGCCCCTCTCTTCCTCTCTCACTGCTGGCACCACAGAGTGTCATGCAAAAGCAACAGCAACAAATTAAGTGCGCTGCCGAGGCAAGCTCAGTTGAGCTTGAGCATTACTTCTTCTTCTTCTACTTCTTCCTTTTCCATCCTTATTGAGTTTCTTTCAAAAAAAAAAAAAAAGAAGCGAAGAATTCTGGCGCGGTCACGCTCGAAAGTATGCATGTGTATGTGTACATAACCATTTATGTATGTTTGTGTGTGTGTGTGGGAATCGATAAAGCATACTTATTTGGATTTTTGGTGCAACATGCTTTAAAATACACACACACACACACACACACGCACATGCATACATATTTTGGTATGTATGTATGTTTTAATACACATACACACACACACGTGTATATATATTTCACTCTAACCTCACTCGCCTTTGCCTTGCCTTGGCCGCCATGGAAAAGCTCTGCGCTTCGTTCTCTGTGGTCGGTATGTGTGTGTGTGTGTGTGTTAGTGTGTGTGTTTGCAAGTGGGTGACTGCGCGAGTTAGTTCAACTCGAGATTAGCTTCCGGTGGGGGATACAAATCATCTCTCGGTTCGCTGCTCAAGTTATAAATATTAAATATTCAAAAGCGACTCTTTCATCCCACATACACCCTTCTCCATCTCCCCCCCTCCCCCACTCTCTCTGTTTCTTCCCTCTGCTCCATTGCCCCTTGGCAAATATTCCCATCCATCAGTTACCCTTGGGTAGAGCGCGCAACATTTGCCTTTGTTGCGTTGTCCTTTCGCTTTCAGTCTCTCGTTGCTTTAAACAGCTGCTCAGCGTCTGCCTCCTCTTTCTCTCTCCCTTTCCCCCCCTCTTCCACTCTCCCCCTTCCACTTTACTCTTGGTTTCTGGCTCTTCTCTTGCCTTCTCCCACTCACAAAGTCTTCTTCTCTGTGTCACTCTCACCAAAAAGATTCGTGTATCTCGTTACAGTTACTTTACGCATACAGTGTACACTCGCGGCCATAAAAACAGAAACCTTTTTCCTTTTTTTTTTTTTTTTTCGTTTGCATTCCTTGCAAAAAAAGTTTGCTCGCTTACATTTTCACTGTTTATAAAGATATTTTTATTTTTATTTATTTCTTTTTTTTTTTTTTGTATTCCTTTTTTTGTATTTCTTGCACAAGTTTTATTTGCGTCTGCAAGAGAGAGAAATAAGTTTGGCAAAAGTATTTTTGTTTTACTTGCGAGTGTAACTTTTCTTTCCTTCTTTCCTGCCTTCCTGCATCATTCCTGCTTCTTCTCTACACCCTCTCTTCGTGCTCTTTTGCTTTGCTTTTTTGCATACATTTTGGTCGTAATAGAGTTGAGTACGCGTATTAGAATCTGCCGCTGCATTCTTTCTTTCTTTTTTTTCTTTTCCTCTTTCCATTTGTGTGTGCTGTAAGTGCACTCAACATGCAACAACAACAACAACAACAACTACTGGCACTGCCACTGCCACATACATTTTGTACTAGTATCTTTGATGCTGCAGCACTTTGTTTATGGCCAGCACTGTAGTAATGCATGTGTCCCTCTCTCTTCCGCTCTCCCGCTCTCTCTGTGTGTGTGTTGGCATTGCTGTCAGTGCGGCGAGTTTTATGCTTGTTACATTTTGCCTTGCCTTGTTTCTCTGCCCCCCCCCCCCACTCGCTCTCTCTTTCTCTTTCTGTGCTTGGCCTGCTCTTCTGTATGTGTGCGTGCACTTTTGTTACGCACAACTTGGCAGCAGATTTGCATGCAGAACTGTGTGTGGGCAGTGACTCTGTCTCTGTATGTGTGTGTGTGTGTGTGTGTGTGTGTGTCTGTGTGTGCGTAAGCATTTCAATGAATGTGTACGAACATTTCACAGTTAATCCTTTTAAACGTGCCTGCACTTCTTAAGGCAAAGCGAAGGCTTTGTCAGTCATTTACATAGATTTGTGTGTGCGTGTGTGCCGGGGGGAAATGGTGTGTGTGTATCTAGATGGATGACTTGCCTCAATCAGCTGTGCGCTGTGTGCGTGTGTGTGTGTGTGTATTGTTATTTTTACGCAATTCGCTTGTGTTTTTTTGCCTTAAGCTACTCCAACCCACACACACACTCATACGCGTACACTGTATGTACATGTATATGTATCTTTTTATATGTACACATATCTTGCGCTGTTCACATTGTGTTCGCTAATTGCCGCAGCAGCAACAGTAGCAACAACAACAACAACAACAAGCAGAACAAATGAACGCATAAAAATGTGAAACAGAAACCGAAATTAGGTCGCAATCCTCCACCGCCCTCGCCCCTACCCCCTCTACCCCCTGTTTTTGTCTCTGTCGCTCCTCTGTGCGCCGTCTCCCTCTCGCACCTGCAGCGTAGATACAATTGCCAAAAATAATTTCACTTTGCGACAATTTCTTCGTCGTGCAACAAAAAAAAAAAAAAGAATTGAAAACTTAAGAAGAGAAAATAAAAAAAACAAATACTTGAAGCAAAATGAAAAATCGCGCTGTGTGAAAAACTATTTGACTTATTGGAGCAGACTGCGCTGCCGACAGCGCAGTCAGCAACCCCCCACCCCCCCTCGGTCTTGCCTCAATCTTGCTGCCCGTCTATCAATCACAACAACAACAAACAAAGCGAGCAGATAAAAGATAAAATAAGGAAGAAATTTGTTTGAAATTCATTTACAAAATGACAACAACAACAACAAACATGAACAGCAACAATTGTGATTGATATTATATATATTTATATATGTATCATATATACAGCTGTGTTCACAAAAATAGCAGTGCGAGAAATGCAATCAAGTAATTTTATTTTTTTTATGAACAGCTGTAAACAGCACTTTTTTGTTTAAATTAATAATGTAAAAAAAATTAACAACATTTTGAATAATAAATTGATTTGTTTTTGTTTAAAATAATCACAAAGTTAAAACAAAATTAAATTTTTAAACATTCATTTACCTTTTGATATATAAAAAAAATTAAGTTTTAAGTTGCAGCTCATGAGCACTGCTATTATATATGTATATATATAGCTGTATATATATGTATATTTATATTTATATTTTATATTATATTTATGTTAATTATAATTGATATTTTAGTTTTGGGTAAATGTAGACAGTGTTTTTGTACGGTTAAAATTGGGCAAACGAACGAGTAATTTACGCGGAGGGAAGAGGCAGAGAAAGAGAGAGAGAGGATGAGAGAAAGAGAGAGAGAGAGAGGATGAGAGAAAGAGCGAACGAGAGGGGCAATGAGAAGCACCGAGGCGAAAAGGCAGAGTCGAGTGTGCGCCCAATAATAAATTTCGCCTTAAATTTCCAACAGATTTTCTTTTTCTTCATAAAGCTTCTGCTGCTGTCCTGTCCTATGTGTGTGTGAGTTCGCTTCTGATGCTGTGTGTGTGTGTGTGTGTGTGGGTGTGGAGTGGGTGACATGTGTGTATGTATGTGTGCTGCATGTGGGACAATTTTGTTGGCGGGCAACGAACGGCATTTCATCATCATATCATAATAATCATTCTCGTCCTGTCCCCCATCCGCCATTCTTGCCATTCTTGCCACTTGTCATACTTTATATGCCCAGTATCCCCAACCCAACTCTCCCAAGTCCCTCAATCCCATTCCCATCTGCCATATAATCAAACACAATCATTACAACGAATGCGTAATGTTGCCCACGCACAGCACACGCTGCAATTATTGCGAGTATCCTTCAGTGGATTTAACGATACATATACATATACATATACAGACCGTACATACATATATACGATATACGATATTGTGTGTCGTATATACATGTTATAAAGTGTTCATATTTGATTTACTTGGGGGATAATCTAATTGACATTAAATTGATACCCCGAAATTAGTTACAACATATGAAGGAATGTACAAATATATATATATATATATACATATATATATGTACAAGTATTTGTGTGTGTGTGTGTATTTGCTTTCAACTGAACTTCAATCTGCGAGCGAAGCCGTAAAAATTTGATTTTGTACGATGATGTAAGTAGCAGAAAGAGAACACAGAACAAAATAAAGGGAAACAAAATTAGAGAAAAATGGAAAAATAACAACAAGTAAATACAGTCGGCTGTGTGCGACAATAAGATACACCCTCTTGCATAATATCTGTGTTTCGACTTCGTTGTGTTGCACTGCCACGCCTCCTTCTGCCTTCTACTCACTTATTGTTTTTATAATTTCGGGCATAAAAAAATATATACAAATGCACAGACACGTACTTGGATCGTAAATTTTGTAATTTCCATTCTGAATGGGGTCACACACTTTGCTGTCAGTTCTCGATTTATCTGGTATATTGTCATATATACAATATACATACATATACATATGTATATGTGAGATATAGTAGGAGTTTCATATGGTTGTGTACAATAAGTTAAATTACATTTTGTGCGCCAGGGTGCGCCATTTCTATTCTAACATGGAATAACTTGGACAATTCCTAAGCGAATTACTTGTCTTTAGACTCTTAAGAAACGTCGCATGAACGTGCAAAACATTGTACATTGTAACATTTAACATTGAATATAGGCGAAACTATGATTCGAAACAGGGGCACCGTGTGACAACACTATTTGTCGCTTGGTGTCAATATTGTTTGATCTAGGAATAGTGGGAAATCCCGTTCATCAACGACTGAGGTCTATATATGACACAGTGCATATCCCACAATTCGGTTTCTGCAACAAAAGGATCCCTAAAGATTATGACTCGGCTAGTGATCCTGAGCAAGAATATATATATATATACTTTATACTTTCTACTTGCTCCCACGCCTCCTTCTGCCTGTTACATATGTACATACAAAGTTAGTATATTCCTTTTTGACCATTTTCAATGATTAAAGGGTATAGCAATAGAATATGAATATTTTTAAAATCCATGGCCTAAAAAGGTTCGATATTGAATGGATTTGACCCCTCCGCACTTCTTTTTGTCAGATTATTTGAGTGGAAATATATACACCAGCAAGGTACAAAACATTAAGCTTACGGCAAATATTCATACCGAAATATTCACGGCTATATCATCCGAAATGTTAAAGAAAAGTAATGGAAGAGTCACAGAATTGGCAATAGAGGCCACTTAATTGATATCGTGTTGAAAACATAGTCCAAACCAATTCAAAAGCACCAAACTGAATAGTAAAATTTAATTAACAATAATCGGTTATTTATTTTATTTTATTATTTATTTATTTTATTTTTACCTTATTCAACTTTTACATAACGCAATAAGAAAACGCACATATTGTAGTTGGAGTTGCAACCTAAGCCTTTTTTGATACAATTCAATGAATAACAATATATGGTATTTTAAAACTTAGGGGCTTTTTAGATTTGATAACGGATAACGTAGCCAACATATAGGACACCCATTATGTTCTATGATTAAAATAACAGCGTTATATTATTGACAATTTCTATTGCCTTTTAGAGCAGGATATTAAATATAAGTAAATAGTATTAACTGTAGAGTGGCAGTGAATTTCTTGACTAGACTGTAAGATATGTAAGCCCAAAGCTCAGCAGGACTGAGCCATAACGAAGGAGTACAATAGATCTAATCCAAATAAGAATACAGACTTGTAAAGGGCCTATATAATATCTGCTATAGTTCGTCAGATATTTGACTTTTAAAACTCATGTGTGCACTTGCACGAAATAAGTTGAGAGTCACTGTATATAAAGAAAAAGATTGCTTATCGAATTGTACACGAAAAGTACTTGCTTCTAATTGGTTCATTATATAGAGTGTGCACTGTATGTACACGCACACACACACACACATGACATGTTGTTGTTGCTGTTGATGAGTATGTAATTTTCTTTATATTTTTTTTTTTGGTTAGGGTCAGGTTGTGGTGGGTTCAGGGGTCAAGTGGGTGATAGGGGGGGGGTTGGCTTGGTGTCGCCTAGTTAGTTAGACGAAGTCAAAGGATTGCCCGGAAAATTGGCTTGGCCGTAAAATGCGTTTGCGTGTGGAGCATTTTTGTGTTTGCTTTCAGTTGTTGTTGTTGTTATTCTTGTTGTTATTGTTGCTTAGTCGCAACGCATTTCAAACTTAATTATTATAATTAATTGGCAAAAAAGCGAGGTTGATGACAACAACAACAACAACAATCAGAAAAGCTGCCCAAAGCGGGACTAAAGAACACCACAAAAAAAAAAACAAACGAAAAAGAAGAAGCAGAGAGCAAGAGGCGCACGACAAAAAAAATAACGAAATAACGAAACCGAAAACGTACCGAATACGATTCGACACGCAACACGCGGCATGCCGCACAGTGGGGCAAAAGTCAATGTGAAACACGAACCACTCAACAGGCGGGCGAGCAGAAGAGAGAAAGACGGGGGAGTGGGCAGAAAAGGACGCGTTGTAAAGATCAAAGGCCAAGCAAAAGCTGCTAATTGGATAAGTCTCAGGAAAATAGGAAATTTGTTGTTAATTTCAAAAAAAAAAAAAAAAAAGGTGAAGAAAAACGGGAAAAAAATGAGAAGAGAGAGAGAGAGAGAGAGAAGAGGGAAGAAAGCAGGAGATAGAATAGAACTTTTGAAAAGATTTGCAAGATTGCAAAGTAATCAAAGACAAGGATAATTAGGATAACTTTTATAGCAAGAAGAGAGAAATAAAGTAAACAGAAATGTCACAGCAAAGTTTGTTGTCTACTCATGCGTGTGTGCTTATTAACTGACTGTATGTATATAGCGTATTTTTAATGGAATCGAAAGCAATATGAAGATGAAAAGAATGTTAGTTAATCAAGACAGACTGTTAAAGACATTCAAAAGTAAAGTAAAGTTCGCTTTTTGTGACGTATTTATTGGATATGTTCTCTGCTCCAACGTATATTCCATTATTGACACAATTGTGCAAACTGTGTGCCACAATGACCCGCCATGGCATGTCGCTCCATGCCACATGGTGTGTGTGTGTGTGCTTTCTGGCCTCACTTTTTTGTTGCTTTTCTTTTCTGTTCTGTTCTGTTCTGTTCTTTTCTTCTATGTCGACGCGCCCAAAGCAAAGTCAAACTGCCAACAAAGCCTGCCCCGACCCTGCCTGGCCCCCCTTCGCTGCCACTGGCCTCTTGCTCTGTTCGCATTTCCCTGAATAATTTGCAATTTAAAACTGTTTTCCATGTTCTGTGTGTGTTAAAGTGTGTGTACCCACGTGTTTGTTTGCGTGTGCCTCTCTCTCATGTGTGTGTGTGTGTGTGTGTGTTAGAGTGCAAAAGCCAAAAGCGTTTGAGCCATGAACGCAAAACAAAAGCAAAGCAACAGTTTCAATGAGAATTTAACAATGAAAGAATAGCAAAGAACAAGGCACAAAATAGAAAAAAAAGTTGCAGCTAACATAGAAAAAAGTAGAGAAAAAAAAAAACAAATAATAATTGTTAAAATATCATTTACATAAATGAAAAGAGAATTATGCAAATGCAGAAAATACACTTAAATTCAAAGTACATGCAAACAAAGTTATCTCTCTCCATGTATCTCTCTAGGCAACCTATATTATGTGACATGACATTGTGTAGAATTGAATAGATATATACGATATACGATATATATAGTGCATGTGCTTTATAGGAACGAACTAGCTCTCTGTAAAAGATATTGAAGACTGAAAGTGCTAACGATTGTTAGAGTTCGTTTAAAACTACATTTGTCTGTCTGTCTATATAGACAATATCTTTGTACATATCTTTGAATCTAACTGTAAATGTAGTTTGCTGCTCCTTAATATTATAACTAACATATTTAAAATTACTGTAAGTAATCAAGTAGTAAGAAGTATAGTTAATACTTCTCATACTCTCTAATAGATTAAGAACAAATAGAAATAACAAGCACAAAAAGTTACAGTCGAGTAAAAACGAATTCTTTTTTTTATTTATTTATTTCATAAGGGATCAGAATACATATATTTCTATAACCTAATGAGCATCTATGGTTGTTACTTCTCGAAGACTACTTAGGATAATTATAAGAAGTTTCTGCGAAAACGATTTTTCTATGTTCAGCGTATTTAGTGTTGCATACTTTAGGGAGTTGGTTTGGGATATCTGTAACTCTTAAAATTATTTCTACAATAACTTCTATGTTAATTAACTGACTGCAACCAAATGTTGTGAAATCATTTGGACATTGATAGTTGTTGTGTTTAACAAATTAAATTAACTGTCCTGTATTTAAACTACGCTTGGAATTCGTGCAAATTCGTTCAAAACAAACTTGATCTGCGTGCAATAGAGACTGACAGACGGAAGATGGCTATGCTGATGATGCTGTAGTTGGTGGGATCTGCCACGCCTTCTGCTGCCTTGTTATAATACCCCCTTCTAGACTTATGTATATAAATATTCAATTTTAATTCAGTTAAGACAGCTGTCTACATTAATTACAATATACAAACGTGTTCAAAAAATGCAAAGCTTTTAAATACCCTATAAAGTTGTCAATACTTTTGCATACTGAACGTCCGACGTTCGACAAGGTAATTACAAAATGGGGTAATAAATTGTTAGAGCTTGAGCATTGCAATTGTTACTACGATAGTTAGATGAAGCAAGGCCTTAGTTACATTCGATTGAGTACAGGGTATCTTATGGTATGGTCCATTTGGAGAATGGGCTCATCAAAGTTGTTATCGAGATATTGTAGCGTGTTATTTAGCTAGTTTTACACGTTGAATGGGTTGAACGCTTCAATAGCATATTGCTCTATATATATGTGTGTGTCTTTGTGCCTGTGTGTGTGTGTGTCTTTTGTATACACACACACACACACATGTACGCACAACAGACTAATGTGAATAGGTTCGGGCATGCAGAAATTTAGCGAGCGCACAACAATGTTCTTGTCTCACATGGTTTCGTTTCGTTTGCAATGGCAAAATAGGCAGACACACACATACACACATACACACAAACTTACAGACTGCGCACTCGTACACACACACACGCACACCCACTCACAAGCATTTACACACATACATTAATATCTGCATTGTTTTCGAAATGCGAAACAACAAGTGTGACTGCCACTATTGTTGTTGTAGTTGCTGTTGTTCTGCTTCTTCTTGGGCATTTTCTTGTTGTTGTTAGCATTTTTGTTAACAGACATCGCATACAGAAACACACACTGGCACACACACACAGATACAGAGCTGGCACAACAACTGTTGCTGTGTTGTTCGCGGTCGTCTTTTGTTCTTGCCATTGGCATTCGACATCGACACGAATTTTAATTAGTTTGCCACATTTTGCAAATAGTTGAAAACAAATACGTTTTGCACTTTAATTAAGCGCATTAATGCTGCCTCTACTCACCCCACAGTTGCCCTGTTGCTCTGTTTACTGTAAATATTTAATTAGTTGTTGTTGTTGCTGTTGTTCGCTTTGTTAACAAGCTTTACGCAATTGCAACACGGTGGCAACGCCTGCCAAAGGCCGCCATTGTTTGTCGTTGATTCTCCAGGGAAGAGCACGTGAGCACGATGAATGGAAGGTGTGGAATGCTTTCTATAACACACGCTGTAGGTACATACATATATACAGATATAAATGTATCAATGAATCACAAATGTAAAGAGAACAATATGAAATGCATTATAGCATATAAACACCTACAAACAATATATACATATATCCTCGTTAAAGAGGAACACGTGACACGAACTGTAGCCATTATTAGATCTATGAGTAAAGCAAGGGAAATATAAAAACATATTGTATTATATGTACATATATTCAACACGAGTAGTTAATTTTAATTTATTCATCTTTTTAACATACCCTGTGTGTATACCCTGTAAGTCTGATATAGCAGAAATCATAGAGAACTCTTAAGAGCTCAAGTTGTAAATAGAAACTATCTAAAGAGTATCTAGCAGTCGTGCCTGTTCTGTGTGTGTGTTTATGTTTATTTTCGTTGGTTTTTCCTGGCTGCAAGCACAGGCGAATTTAATGACTTGGAAATTCAACAAGGAATTCATGAAAATGCCGTGAAATATTTGCAATGTGTGTGTCAGATCGGCATTGTTCTAATTGCACGGTAATATACGAGTACATATACATATACCTATATATCTATAGAAACAACGGTATATATATTCTGTTTATTTTTTGTGTGGGGGTGTGCGGTTGTGTGTGAAACCAAAAACCACAGCGCGAAAAATAGAACTATGCTATGAAAATTGACGATATTTTTTTGTTCGCTATTATTTGTTTTTAGTCTCTCATTAAATTGCCTGTGTAAACATATTATTCGTGCATTAATCAAATTGTAATTTTAATATTTATTAAATGTTTTTCTTCAATTGTATTTGAATTGTTATGCACCTTGGCATTGCCAATTTGCATTACTCTTTATTGAGCTCGATTAGTAACAATGATATTAAGCAAAGGGCGCAATAGAAGATACTGAGTACATTCAACGGGGCACACTGGTATATGCGGAATAAATGCATATGTAAAGACACCTAAACATCAAATGTGTTAACTAAAATTTAACTCAACAATAAGAAAAGTACTTGAGCAAATGAACTTCACTTCCTAACCAACTTGCGAGAAGATTAAAGCGGGCTTTGCAACCTAACATATGTCCACAAAACATTCAGACTAATTTCTGCCTTACGCGCTCTTTAATAAATAGCAGTTGAATTAAAAAAGCTATTTATTTAATACTTAAGTCTATTGGTAACATCTAAAATAATATATTGAGATAACACTTAATGGACCATTGTCGTAGCTTAAAGCAAATGCCTCGATTTTGGTTCTGGTTCTTATATCGAATTCTTTCAACTTTTGCTGGTTAAATTTATCAATTGTTGCTTGTTTTTTTGTATTTCCCAACTCTTTCCTTACACCATAATTTTAAGAAGTGCCCAGAAATTTGTCGATTTGCCGTTTGGAGTATTGTCCTTACGACACAGATGGTATTTTTGACGGTTCAGCCAAGCTTTAGAACACGAAAAAAACGTCGGAAGCACGGGAAATTGGCTTATCTTTAAAACAAATCAATAGTTTCACTGGCATTGAGTCGTTCAAACAAATTGGCAATAGATTTATGTAAATCCAGCTTTTTCAACATTTTGATTAAAAACTGCAGGTTAAAATAAGTATGACATTTCGGTAGAAATACTGGCATTAGAATTGAGTTGATCGCCATCTGTGTGTTAGTTTATGCATTAAAATTAACTTCTGAAATAAGTCTCAAATGTTTAGTGGACATACATATACCGTCTTCGCCGCAACGACCTTTCGATCCACTGCTGATCATTAGGTCTGTTCTCTTCCACAATACTGTTTAATAGTGTATATAATTAAGATTTGGATACGTATTGTTAGTCTCATAACTGCTGAGAAGTTCCAATAAATAAAGCAATTGATGTTTAACTTTGTAATAAAGCTAAATAAATGAATTTAATTAGATAGATATAGTCTGCAGAGAAGGAACTGTACTATGGATATTACGAGCACATAATGTTTAATAGTTTTGGTGCACAGTGTAACATTCCTATCAAGTCAAGTATTGCAAATCGATCAGCGGGAATTGCATTGAATTATTTACCGAAACCTGCTTAGTGACTTGGAAAGAAGGCATTTGGCATAATTCACACAATTATTGGGTATTGTCTGACTTGACACCCTTTGAACTATAATTTACATATTTAATTTCTGTCACATTATATCAAAATTTTGCTTACTCTTTCTGTTCGTTTAACATTTACCATATACCCGTATATACCATTTAAAATGGACGCAGAGTATTCGCCACTTGTTAAGTTCGATTAACCTCCCTCTGCTACTAATGAATGCTTTCGACAAAAAATTTGTAATTGCTTTCAAATTGAGGTTAATATTTGTAATTGAAATTTAATGACAATTTTCGATGCATTTAGTGGGCAACTTTTTTTTTGTATTTCTGTTAGCACTTAATGAGCTTTCCTGTGCCACAGTACTTGTTCTTCCTGCATTGATTCTTTAGTCTATACTTAGTTTTCAGTATATGCAGGCGTGTCTCAGGTACTATGTGAAAAGAGCAGCTTATCAACTTAAATAAATTGAGTACATAAAAAAAAGAAGAACTGTGCAAGTTTGACAAGTGAACTTTGACATAAGTTCAACTATTATTAAAGTTATAGATTTGTTTTGCTTTTCCTTGAAGAAAGTATTGTGTGTTGAGTCTGTCTGTTGTTCTTCAATGTACTGCAACTTGGCCTTACCTATGTGCATTGTATAGTGTAGTAAAAGTGTTAGTTAGGGTAACTATAAGGATAATGTACGATACACACACATTATTCTAAGATATTTAAATTAGCTGGTTATGTGCTGCTAAATTAAGTCAAACATGACGATGTGGCAACACTTGGTTGTAATCGATATTAATCATCGAAATAAAAGACAGTACTCCACTACACAATAGTCATTTCTATATGTTAGAAGAGTTGGCAGCGTTAACGAATGAGAGGAGGAAGAAAGAGGAGAGAAATCAAGCAGTAGTTGTCTGCCAGTTGTCGTCGTGAAAAGACAGAAAAGTTGATGTAAAAAGACACACGTTGTTTAAATTAATTAAAGTCATTTATTTATGTATTATGCACACATTTAAAACTATTGGACCTTAAACATATAATAATATTCAAAAAACTATAATAAAATCTACATATATTTTACTATATACTAAACTATATATTACTATAGAGGTTCTATAAGAATCGCAACATAATATATCCTATAGATTTGCTGAAAACAACGAGTTAAAAATTAAGATTTTTATAAATGTGTGTAGGTCTCTAGAAAAAACATTTACACGAAAGTTATACTACAATATATATGTATATGTTATTGACATGGGAACAATCAGCAAATATTAATGATACACCGAAGAAGGGTAGGAAGAGTAGAGGTAGAGAGCAAGTTAAGCTTTCGTAGTAAAGAGGAGCAAGGCATACATAAATAAATAAATTCTATTATAATCGGATTTGGCTAACAGCAAAGGGCTTATCCTATATGCTATAAATGTATGTTATGTATGCATGTGTACATAAATACATATTTGCAGTAGGTGTATCTCGACTAAAGCACTTTATTTCAGATACATTTTAATATGCATGCAAACGGGCTATTAACTTTTAGGCAGGCAGGCAGGCGCTGTGTGGCCGCGCTGCATGACTAATTCGATGCAGAAACAGCCAGCCACACACACACACACACAGAGAGAGAGAGAGAGAGCGAGAGAGAGACACGCACACACACAAACATGCCCACACACAATTGGCACAATTTTATTTGAAACGTGTGCGAGTCACGTTTCTGGCGTTGGCATTCGACGGGGTCGGGCTTGATACACATGAGATTTAATAACAAGTGCTGATGTAATTACTCCGACATGAGGAGACCTGCACATACACACACAAGCGAGGTACATATCGTGCAGCATGTACCTGCTTCAAACAGCACGCTGGGGATAATCTAATACAATCAGGAGCAGTAGCAAACCTTTTCAGTGCCCTCCCCCCGTTCCCCGTTCATTCCCAGTGAGCTGTCACTCAAGTTTGGTTTTTGTTTGTCGTCCTATTTGAATGCAAAGTTGGGCAAAAAGTAGAATTCATAACGATTAATATCGTATGCATAATTGTTTTTTAATTACCAAGCATACACATACAGAAAGAGAAAACAGAGAGATAGAGGGAGATAGAGATGTATAGAAATTTATTAAGCACAACATACGTTGCAAAAATAGATTAAAAAGAGCAGGTGAATATCGTATTGTGTGTTTCATTTTGTGCCATACGAAGTTGAAATACACTAACAAATTGAAGAAAATACAGATGCAGATGCAGATACAAGGCAATATGCGTATTTGAAGTGACACAATAACTTCAACTATAAATTAAGATATTTGTTCCTATTCAGGCGGAATAATTGTTAAAAACTCTTCAAAATTTTGTATTGTACCCATACATATTGAACTTCAGTGATATTTCTGTATTGTATCCTTTGCAGCATGCATTTATATACGTATACGTTATATTAAGCATACTGTGAGGGTATAAATTGGGAAATGCAAAAAATATAAATTTTACTTTACGTTTTTCATTTCGTTAAACCAACACAGGCCACGTTAGTCCCGCGCTTTCCCATCCCCCTGCCACGCAGCTGCCAGTTGGCTGTGTATTTGTTGTTGTTGTTGTTGCTCTCTCTCGTGTGGTTGCAGAGCAGAGCAGAGCAGGCGGGCGGAGGGAGAGTAGGAGGAATGTCGAAAATTTACTTAGAACACCTACAACAAGAACAACAACAGTGGGTGCAAGGTGTACTCGTCGTGGCCATCGTGTGCTCATGCCATGTGCCCGGTTCGCTTTGCTGCTGTGATCGTGTAAACGCAAAAATATGCGCAAAGCAATAAAAACTTAACAATGAACAAACAAATGGAATATATGCATGGAAATTAGCCCCGTGTAGGCACTGATAAAATGTTGTTTTCACTTTGCTGCTGCTGAAACTTGTTTAATAATTCAAATATCAGCATCAGCATACACAGTCGCAAACACACACTCACGCACACACACGCAACACAAACGGAAATATTGTGCACGCTATAGTGAGGCTAATAAATTTGCATACGCACTGTGTGCGCATTTTGAGTTGTTGTCCAAAAAATTTATGTGCAAACTTCCAGCAAGCAAAGTTTATCTTGTTTATGTAGAAAATGGTATATACGGTATATGCTACACGTGGTATACCCCATATAGTACAGTCAAGAGAGAGAGAGAGGGAAATAGCTCAGGTTTTCTAAGCACGCAAAGTGAACCAAAGAATTCAGAAAGAGTAGAGAATTCTGCAATATAAAGTTCTTTTAAAAATACTTCATAAATACTTAATAATTTTCCAGTTGCTCTTCGCTATATATCCGATATATATACATACGTAGTATACCATAAAGTACAGTGAGAAAGAGAGAGAGAGAGCGGGGGAAATAGCTCAAGTTTTCTAAGCACGCAAAGTGAACCAAAGAATTCAGAAAGAATAGAGAATTCTGCAACTTAAAGTTATTTTAAAAATACTTCATAATTTTCCATTTGCTCTTCGCTATATATCCGATATATATATACATACATTTGTATGTTTATAACATTATTCTAGTTTTTTTGTTTTGTTGACACAATTTTTGATTTTTGGCCAGCATTTAACCAGTTTGTGGCTGAGCTTAAATTGGGTTCTGAACCGGTTCTATACGAGAACGCATGAAACCAATCAGATGTGGAACTACTTGATAATAATGTGGTATGTGTAGTAATAAATATAAATCAATATTAAGGTCAATTTTGACGAGAATTAAAGAGACAAAAATGCAAATTAGATTGTTCTAAATGTGTGTGTCTTTTTACCCTGTTAACAGCATAAGTATAGAATGTTAAGTTATATGTTATTATGTTAAGTCTTATGTTAACAAGTGCGACCTTATCTTTAGTTTACTTAGTTAATCATCGATAGAATAAAGGGATTGAAATTGTGCGAAGACATTAAATAAATTCAATTAAAACAATTAAGTATTATCGCCTTAAGTATAGTACCTTGAGCTAACCTAAAAAACCTTTTAGAAAATATTTTGTAAATATCATAAACCTCATTACTTTCATTTTAGTTGTGTGTTGGGAAATACTGCCTATTCACAGTGTACAGGGTATGCAAATTAATACTTAAGAAAAAGACAGAGACAGAGAGAGAGAAAACTATTAATTAATTTCGCAAACATGAGAAAATGAAAATGCGTTTTTCATGCTTTTCAAACTCTTGTTTTAACTCTGATTTGCGTTTACTTTTGCATTTGTTTTTTTGCTTGTTTGCACACCTTGATGCCAAAGCTTTGCGACGAGCTTTAACGGCTTCCCCGTTTGCATGGCAAGAGAGAGAGTGAGGGAGAGGGAGAGAGGGAGTGCGAGTGAGAGGGCAAGCAACGGATGCGTGTTGCCTTTGGTTCTCTGCTGGTACACATCGAAAGCGCCTTAGAATCTGATTCTGTTGCAACTTTGCAACTTGCAACAGTTAAGCGTACAGTTAACGCTCACTGTGATTCGGTTATTAACTAAAAGCCACACTTGTGTATGTGTGTGTACAAAGTAAACTATTAAATGTGAAATTGCTATGCGACATAACCGCAACAAGGCAAGAAAAGCAACAGCAGCCAAGCGACCCAGTTCTGTGTACTTACATAGATACGTGTTTCAAGTGTGCGTTTATATGTGTGTGTGTATGTGTGTGTCAGAGGTGTAGAGAAGCTGTCTGTTTGTAATTATAAGCTGGTATGTGTGTGTGTATGTGTGTGCAGGTATTTATTTACAATTAAGTGGGCGGCTTTGTCTTGCTTCGCACATGAACTTAATCTATGCATGTGTCTGTCTCTGTGTCTGCGTCTGTCTGTGAACTGTACACAAATCTAAGTACATTGCAATAGGTACAATAGCACACACACACACAGGCACATATACAGATATACAGATATACAGACCCATGTGAAGGCAGCTTTGCAGCTTTCAAGTTTATGTTACGTTGCAAGATGCCGAGTCCAGCTGACTGACAGTGTAAAGTGTAACACGAGAGAGAGAGAGAGAGAGAGAACGACGTCATTTGCCGGTCAGAAAGCAGCTGTGTACAGGTGTGTGTGTGTGTGTGTGTGTCTGTGTGTGTGAGTATGCAACACTTTGCTAAAAGCGCAGTGCGATTGGCGCTTTCGTTGGGCGCATTATTTATTTAGCCAACGTTGATTGTTAGGTTGCTTTGCAATTGCCCAAGGGGGGTTCACGGAGAGGAGGGGGCAGCGGGAGTCAGAGCACATATTTAATTTGTGCAACCTGCAGATATGTATGTACACACACACACAGTCGAACACACAAACTCACCTACAGCCATTCAGACTGTATAAATTGTTTAAATATTTATTACCAAACGGTACATTTAATCAAAATGCAAACGCCACACACACACCGTGCACAGTGGGCATGATTGGACAGGCTTTAAGTGCGGCCATACAACTATAAATATAGTACATTACGGTGCAGGTACCTTAATTGGAGACTACAAGGAATATCAATGAGGAAGGGGGCGCTGCTCTATCAGCTTGATAACACTATAATTTCATTTAATATGGACTACATACGGTTATTCAAAGTACTCGTCGATAGGTCCCATAGCTCCCTATGGGCTCTTTGAAGTATTGTATCTATCAATTATTTATAAGTCTACAATATTTGCAGTCATTTAAATCGTTGCAAAATTGTTAAATTTATTTATAAATATTTGAACATAAGTCTATATAATTATATATAATTATTTAACAGCCCTAATGCTAATGCTTACAATTTGTCATTTTATTAATTAATGCCTTGTAGATGTGCTGTACATATATGATTAAATTTAAATCCATTGCATCAAGTGATTCTCCCAACTTAACTTGAACTTGATTCAATGGCGAATCCTTTACTGGTCTGCTGTGTATATGTCCTAGATGTATATACACTAGAAAAGGACTGAGTGAACATGTCGGAGTACTGTCGGACAGCCAGGCAGTGCTATAAAGGCACTCAGTAATTGCAAAATCAAATCAAGCCCGGTGATGGAAGTTAGGACCCTGCTCGACTAGCTAGTAAAGAATAATACATACTATCACTTTGATATCGATATCTGGAAATACGAATACACGAAGCAGGCGTACGCCTGACGAAACCAAGTGCAGAGGGTGTAATGGAAGAACCAGACAGAGCCTTAACTAGGAACATTGACTAATACGTTATGCATATTCTGTGAACTAGTTAGCCGGACATCGTTGCACTTAACATACTTACAGTACAGTAAAGCTTCACATTGAGCTGTACAGGAAGTGTACGTGAATGGACGAGATATCAAAACGTTTCAATTGAAATAAAGTAAAACTAAACAATATTTCATATGAAATAATGTAAAGTTAGCTTTATAATGTAAAGTTAGCTAACATTTCCAAATTAAATCCACGTTCTTTTCATACAGAAATCAAATTAGCTAACTTATTAGGAAGCATTATGCATTTTCTCAGAATTATTGAACTGTATAAAGAGCTCTAAGCTCACCAGGGAAGTACAGTTGATATACAAGGTCGCGGTACAGTTTCCCATTTACCTAATAACAAACTAACTAGCCTTAGTCCTACATAAAACCGATTATAATTATTGTATCCTGGTGGAAGGGTATTATAACTTTGTGCTAACCAAAAATGCATTAAACAGAAAAAAATGTCTAAATTCTGCGAGCAAATCAAGTTTTTATTTTGATTTTGGTATCAATAAAAACCGAATGGAAGACAGTTCATTCTTGTTAAACCACAAAAACTATCAACGCCCAAAAGATTTCTGAAAATTTGGTTGCGATCGGATAATAAACATAAAAGTTATTTAAGAAATAGTTTTAAAGGCGCTGATTTCCAAGCCGTTCCCTGTAAGGTATGCAACACAAAATAGACCAAACATAAATAGAAGTTATATATTTAAGAATTCACAGGCGGGCACACTCTACTGCAGCTTTATTATTATTAGTTATAAATTAAAATAGATAATTGCAAATAACAGCTCAGCAAAGACACAAACCCTAGGCTGAGCTCGAACAAGGGCTGAGCACAAACACAAACCCATGCTGAGCTCGAACGAGGGCTT